>CM053587.1:106678288-106699810 GCA_028646515.1 Pseudochirops corinnae
ACAGAAAATCACAATATAGTGTTCACAACAGCTTAACATTAGAATAGCCACATAGTTTTTACCAAAGTGGTCACAGTATTTAGAGCAAAGAACAAAAGAATAATCATCTGGTTTCCCTAAGGGGAAAACCCTCCTTACTTAATCATTCAATCATTTCACAATACAAGTCAGTCTTCCACTCATGAGGCAATCATAAGTTAACTTAATCAATCACTTATCCAGATTCACAATTACTAAGTATCATTAATCACTAAATACAATCGTTAGAAAATTACACAAACCCTCCACCCCTTGGTGTCTAGTAAACTTCAATTTCATCACATGTTCAATATCCAAGGAGAGGCCTTTTCTCCATCTTGACTTGGGGTGGTCTCTCAGATTCCCTGGATCCCTTTCCATGGTCCTAGCTCCTACCTGAATCCACCAAACAGTCACCTGGATTCAGAGGCAGACAGCTCCCAGGTTCTTGTCCAGTCCTCTGGGCAGTTCTTGTTACACACTGAAGTTCATAGGCTCTAGCACATCCCAAAACATTCACAACTTCTGTTGCCAGGAACTCAAGGACCAACTAAGCTACAAACAAACAAAGCCTTAGCCTGGTCATGCCTCTTCAGTCCTCCAGCAGTTCAGCTGTCCCTAAGACCCAGAAGAACTCTCAGCCTTCCAGGAGGCAACAGCCACTTTGGCCTTCACCAGATTCTGGTCTCATAGAAAACTCCAACTCAGTTCTCAGTCCAGTAGCAGCCCAGCTCCCAGATGCTGGCATAATTCTGCTTCTTCCACCAGGAGTAAAAATTCTTGATTCTGTCTGTCTGTTCTCTGGAGCTCTTCTTAAATACATACACACACACACACACACACACACACACTGGCTTCCTGTCTCAGCCAACCCTTTCCTGTTATGTCAGCAACAGGAGACAGAGTTCACACCATCTGTTTATTACTTCTGTTTCTAAGGGTTAAGTACCTGCTGAATTAATTAGTTACAAGCACACTGCTCCTCAGAGCCTCTGCTCCTTTGTGATAACAAATGCTTCTCTCTGGAGCCATGATCTATGTAACAGCAAGCTCCCTAGCATATCCAGGATGGTTGCTAGCACAGGTTCTTTTATCTGTTTTTCTAAAGGAAAGCAACTCAAAAGGAGTTAACAATCTTACTTTAATCATACAAGAGAAAATAATAAAATTCAACAGACCAATAGACAGGACTTCTAGTTGTCTGACCATTACATACTTACATAGAGTGTTAGTTACCAGAGAGAGAAGCACCAACATCTGGGTTTTCAAAGCCAGGATCTCACTAGCTGCCCAGAGTCTCATCTGGCCAAATCACACAACTCTTCCCATAAGTGAACCCCAAAGCAAAACCTCACCTCAGAGTATATATAGCCTTCTCCAGGGTCAAAAGACATCACAACCCTCATGACCCATTGTCCAATTACAAAGTAACAAAAGGTGAGCCTTCCTGAAAAACAAGCCTCCCCTAAGCAAGTTTCTTGTGTTGGGCTCTGCTCCACCCTTCAGCAAACTCCTCCTACCACAGGCTCTATGTGACCATATTCAGTCTATTGGGGGCAGAGAATATTTTCAAATCAGGGAAGGTCCTCACATTCCCTTAGGCTTATTAAGGGGCAGGGAAGATCTTCAAATTCCCTTACCATTACAACCTGGACGTGGCTATTGGCAGAAACCCAAAACTCTTTTTGCCCCTGTTACAACCAAACTGCCTCCTGTGATGTAGTTAGAGAAGTTTAATCTAGAGACTGGACATTCTAGGTGCTAGGAGGGGAAAGCCCAAAGACATTTTCAGGAGAAGCTGGAAAGTTGTCTAATACGTAGCACTGCTGTAGCCATGTCATCCAGTGGCTACCAGGAAACTGAACAACAACAAAAATAAAAATAACAAAAATTAAAAAAAAATGTTACCATGGGATGTCTCTGAGCTTTAGTTTCCTTATCTGTACAAAGAAAGGATTGGGTTTGTTTTTGTTGTTGTTCAATTGTTTCAATTGTGTCTGACTCATGACCCCATGGGTTTGTTTTTGGTTTTTTTTTTTGGCAGAGATCCTAGAGTGATTTGTCATTTCCTTCTCCAGCTCATTTTATAGAAGAGGAAACTGAGGCAAAGAGGCTAAGTGACTTGTCCAGGGTCACACAGCTAGTAAGTGTTTCAGACTGGATTTGAACTCAGGTCTTGATTCCAGTCTGGGTACTCTATCCATTGTACCACTTAGGTGCCAGGGTTGAGCTAGATGGCCTCTAGGGTCCGTGTCTCCTCTCTATCTATGATCCCATGATGAGAAATGTTAACTATTCTCTATTGACACAAGTGATTAATGTTTTATGACATTAAACACTTGAGCCCAACAGCATTGCTGCCGGAGGCTTCTGGCAACAGGTAGCTAATTTTCAGGTATGGTTTGACTCCTAATTTTTCTATTCCTATCCCCTGGGGCCATTACTTATAGTCTATTGAACCAGGGTGTATTTATTGGAATATACATATGCAAACCCCAATGAGGAGTCTATTGTTGGAAGTATGTGGACATACCTAGGTTCCTCTCCTATGCTCTGGACCACATCTTTTCAAGTCTATTAAATAATGTCCCAGCTACATTTCAGGTTCTCTTTTACTCTGTACTACTACTCTTTCCAACTGGCAGTGGATCTGAGACAAAACAAATCTTACCAACAAGATTACCACTTTGATTTTTCTTATCTCACCCATTATCATAAAGGAGTTTTCAAAAATAATTTTTACAAATAATCAAAGGAAAAGGAATAAAAGTTCAAAACAAGTGGTATGATATCACCAGGTTATCTAATACAACAATTCTGCCAGTCTCTAAGATCTCTAGTCTGGACATAAATGATCAGCAAAAACTTACTGGACCAGCTTTCCTGCTGCTATCTTCTTAGAAGCTGAAAATAACCATTTTGCCTGAACAGTTAGCCCACTGTACATACATACATTTAATCCTCTTGGTCTCAATAATCCTTGCTCTGTAACCATCTACTCCCTCCTGTTTCTGAGGTCAGAGCTTCCTTCCACCTTGATCCTACCTCAATAGCAAACATCCCACCTACTGCTTCAGAATGATTAGTGGTGCATGTGCCATGGGGCAGAACATCTTTATGTGGATAGGCTAGGGAGCTTGCTTTTGGGAAGTAAAATTACCCCTTCTACATAAAGACTCTCCCATTGCAATTTTGATAGCTGGATTTGCAGCTGGATGGCATAAGAAATTAAGCAGGAATTTGTTGGGAGTTTTGTAGAAACGCAAAGGCCAGCAGATAACACAGAAAAAATTTAGAAACTCATCAATGCATAAAATATGCATAGTATTGTATAATATCAACCCAAATTTTATAATAAGTAAACATCCTATAAAAGAAAAAGAAAAAATCCAGACTTCTTCTCTGGTGATGAAGGCTAAAACATTTTATATGGATTTTCCAAATCATGGGAGTGCTGTACTCCTATCATCTGAGATGTGAAAAGGGTAACTGCAAGAATGCCTTGATGATACTGGGGAACACATGAAAATTCTGTAACTGGTTCTACTTGTTCAACACCTGGGCTGTTTTCCATGCTAAAAGACAAGAGTTGTGTAGTCTGACCAGTGGTAAGACAGACGATCTCAGTCATGATATGAAAGTAACCACTAAGAGGCTTCAGTTACAAGCTGAAGAGGCATTCACTTGAACTGAGCCATTCAAAATGGTTTGTCATCTTCAGCTACTTTCTCATTTCATTTCCTCTTTCCTCACTTTCCTCACTTCATTTGGTGACTCCTTTGCCAAAGGTGTCTGGTGAAAGATGATGTGGTAAAGGAAAGGACTGCAGGGCCATTTCCCCACTCTGAGGCTAAATGACTCCTAAGAAATAGGCCTTGGTGTTTGGCCATTTTGTTCATTCTTTTCCATTAGAGGTTAAAGGAATTAGAACCTCAATCGAATGAGTTCAAAAGGTTGTCATGAAGAGTCTCCAGTGTCATCATACTCTAAAGCTTGGGTCCCAGGCTAGGTATTGAAGCTAACCTTTTCTCTGAAGAGAAAAGAATGACCTTCTAAACTCAGACCAGCAGGGACTGAGACAAGGATTCATCTTTGAATCCTTTGTGAAGTGAAGTCACCTTTGGACATGAATTTAGTGGAATCAATGCTAAATTAGAACTGAGCTAATTTATGAGTACAACTTCTCACCCTCTTCCAGGCTAGGGTTGTATTGGGGAGATTATATCTCTGAGGCATTGGGTGAAATGCTTGTACTTGTTTTACCTTTGAAGTATGCACCCCTTTCTAAAAGCTACCTAATATGAAATGGTGAAATGGAACTAGGTCACTAGTTACTGGCACCTAACTATGGGATGGGGGGAAGGCACAGCTGGCAGAAGCTTGAGCCAATGGAAATAAAAACGACATCCCTGCAAACCTATCAGAGTACCCCAGAACCCTGAGGGGATAGATGTAGCCTATAGGCCTCTGGGAGAGTGAACCACAGTGTTTTACTACATTAGTACATTATAGTGACCCCTTCTCCAAGCCAAGAAAAACTTATAAGTTACCAGCACATGGGTAAAAATGAAATACAATTAATTATGCCCACATGCAGTTTCTACTAAGGATAAGGGAAGGATAATTTCTTCATAAACTGCCACGAGGCTGTTGCTTGGCTTCATTTTTTTTCAACTAAAATGTGAGTCTTGTCCTGCAGCAATTCTTTTCACCATCTCAGAGCCCTAAAGAACCAGCCAATTCCATATTCTTTGAACACAAGGCATCAAATCCTTTTCCCAGCCCCCAAACCTTTTCATCTACCTTTTCCTTCTTATGGCTGAGAATCTATTTCCTACAGTTTTTCTTCTTCATATCAAGCCAAAAAAAAAAAAAGGATCTTGGAACCGAGAAACAGGCAGGATCTGACTAAATTAACTCCTCAGGGAGTGTAAGCTGAACCACCCTCCATTTGACAGGAGGATTTGGAGACTGGTTTTGTTTTAAAAGAACATGGCAACAGCTCGAAACAGGAAGTGAAGCTTTGAAGGGTTGACTAGGAAGCCCGGGCCCTAAGTCTGATATGATGGGATTAGGAGGTTCCAATTCAAGAAGGATACAGCCCTTTTGGAGTTCTTAACTGGCCCTGCCTACCATTTTTCATTCACTGTAAGCCAACACACAGACCCAAACACTAACCCTCACATTGCTGACAGTTCGTTTATCTCTAGGAAAATACCACTGTTAAATCCCAAACCAAAGTCAGTCAAGTATTAAATCAGACCTGAAAGACCGAAAAAAAATTTTTAAGCTCCCCCTTTTCTGTTTTATCTAAAGCCAAAGAGGATATTGCTTTGCATTTTTCCCCCCTGAAATACTACCTCCTAGTATTAGTAGTATGAAATACTACTGAAATTACTACCTCCTAGCTCAAAGATATGGGGATTGTTCCCTTAAGTGTTTATTAATTTAAGGCAAAACTTTATTAGACTAGAATTTTACAGGAAGAAAACATTGCATTCTGTTCTTGCTTTCAGGGAGCTCTCACATCTCTAAGGTAGAAGAAAGACAATTTCTGGCTTCATCTACAAAGGATGGCATCAATGGGAAAATGGGTTGTCAGATTCCAGCCTCCCCCCAAATTGCCCTCAATGGCAGAGCATTTCACGGCTGGAAAAACTAACTGTGGTTATCTGGGCTCTAGGATAGGGGTTAATCCTAAATAATTACCACCTTGTGGAGACAATTTGGGGGAGGACTTAGTAGCTTTCATTTGTACTTTGTAATGGCTGAAACATATATGACCGCACAAGGCCTCATTCAGAGCATCAAAGGCTTCAGGATGGATTCCTTCCTTTTAGAAAGTTGAGCTTTAGTCCACCATGAAACACAATCCAGAATCCTCTACTTAATTTTTTGAGACAGATTAGCCAAACAGGGCTGCTGGTCATGTTGCTTCTTCAGCCAGATCTCTCATCTTCTTCCCTCCCCCTAATTATCCTCCTTCTCCCCCACCTCATCCCCTATCCCCCTGACCAATCACCCTTCTCAAGGTGAGATGTTATGCTTCCAGGACCATCCTTTCAAGTACCATGGCCTCCTTTTAGCCTGGATTAGTTGAGGCAAATGGATTAGTCTTTGTAGGTATTAAAACCAAGGGCATTTAAGAAGAAAAACAAAATGCCTAATTTCAACAGTATGCCACTAAATGCTACTTAGTGCAAACATCCGTAAACCTGTCAAGAGTGAAGACTTGTAAAAAGGCAACTGTAAGAACATCCTCCAGCTAATTGCCAGACCTACGTTTCTGCAGAAATGTGCCAACTCCAAATACAGACTGTCTGGTCTTGAGCTGGTGTGGAGATGCTCCAAAATTAAGTATGGGGTGGTATTGAGGATCTTTAGGAAATATTTCGATTTTATGTCCTCTGCCTGTCATTTTTTTCCACTTGAGCCAGACAGTTATTGAAGGTTTAATTCTAGAACCAAAGTTGCAATTAGTGACTCTGTGTGTCTCTTTTTCTCTCTGTGTCTGTGTGTGTGTGTGTCTCTCACATGCACACACACACACCCCACTTTTCCTGGATTATAGTCCAATGGGGAGTCCTGGTCTGAGAACCGTACCCTTAGGTTTGACTCCTGACTCTGTCCCATAAAGCAATGTAACCTGTGATAGATCATCTGCCCTCCCTGTTCCTTAATTTCTCTTACAGTAGAATAGGGATGATACAATGTGCCCTATATACTTTATAGGGTTTTCGGATTATAAAATCAGTTAATGACTATGAAAGAGCTTTGTAAAATATAAAGTGAGGTATAAATGTGAGGGATTGTGCTTATTACAGGGGGAGTAACTTGCTGGATTTTTCAGTTTCAAGCAGAAAGTCTGAGATAAACAATTCCTAGACAGAGACAAAGATAGAGGTGTAAGAGAGATAGACGGACACAGAGAGTCAGACACAGAGAAAGAGAAAGAGAGACTGAGACAAAGATAGAGAACCAGAGAGAGAGAGAGAGCAAAAGAGAATGAGAGAGACAGGGACAGAGATGGAGAAAGAGATAGAAAGAAAGAGAGAAGGAAAGTTGGCATGATAGAGTATGAGATAGAAAAAGAGAGAGAGAAGTTAGAGAAAAACACAAACTTCCTCCTTCTCCAGCTGATTAGTTCTACATTTCTCCTGAATAGTGGCAAAGCCATATTTACCAATTCCATTTCTTTGGAAAATTTGAGTCCTATGATTCCTAATGAGCAAAACACAATTAGCTAGCTCAGTGGAGTCTCCCTCTCCAGGCCTTTTCTGTGATCTTTGAAAAACTTTGACATTCAACACAATCCTTTGTTAAAATAGGCTCTTTGATGGCCACACCATTAAACATCAGATGATGAGACTGGCTCTGTGTTTATGGTGGGTCAGTGTGCCAGGTACTTTGGTTTTCCCCAGATTCTGAACTCCACCCCTCACTTCAGCCTCACTCATCAAGGATAGATCTCCGCTGATTGTTGACCCACACCCCAAGTAGATCTTTTGTGCTACACCAATTATAGAGACAAAATATGCTTTAAAGTGAGTATTAAGTTTTGTCTTAAAGGGGAAAAGGGAAGCAGATAACAGAAAAAAGAGGTTAGAAGTCTGAGGGATATGTAGAAGGGGAAACAGAGGAGCTCCTAAAGGACAGTTAAAATGAGCTTCTGGTCTTAAACCCCCCAAACCAAAGCTGCTTATCTCCTTCTCCTTCTGTTCACCTCTCTCAAGTTCCTTTATTGGTTTTTGCTGGTCCTTGATCAGGTGATCACCTTAATTAATTTGTAGCCTTGTTCTTTCCATTTGCTCCCTCATCTGGACCCTCCCTATATACTCCTTCTGTCATTATCTATTCTTGGTCGGATGCTTACTTATTTTTTCATTTATGCCACACTTTCTATTTACCAAAACCCTTTCACAGTCATTAACTGATTTAATCATCACAATGGCCTATTAAGTATGTGGAACACGTATTGCTTTCCTCATTTTACTGATGGAGAAATTGAAGCATAGAGAAAAAGGAAGGATCTGTTGAAGGCCACATTGCCACGTGTGGCAAGAGTCAGGAGTCAAATCCAAATCCCTCTTCCCATCACCCTTCTGAATTCCTGAAGGGCAGCCAGGAGAGACTTTCTCTTTTTGTGCTGCCATGTTGGCATGCATAAGATTTTTTTTCCCCTAGGGCTGTAATCAAGGTGGGACAAGAGGGACTTTTCCCCAGGGTTCCAAATTTAGAGGGTGCTGAAAACACCTTCAGTAGAATAGAAGTGGAGTTTAGTACCTATTTAGCAATAATAACTGTTTTTGTTTGCCCTTCATTTTCCCAGAAACCAGTGACATCATGGGGAGATGACTTGCTTGTGAATCAGGTTTAAGTGAGGCAGAGCTGTATAAAGTCATCAGTCTCACTCTCTCTTCCGGAGCCATTGAAGTCCAGTGACAGGACAAAAGTCAGGATCACTGATGACAAACTGGGAAGCAGTGCATGCTTAATGTTTTCAAAATATGATCAAGCTCTAAGCATTCTACAGGGCCTGCTTTAGCCACTTTTGTGGCCATTGGGGGAAAAAAAGTATTCTCATCCACTCATGCCACTGGGGGAAGTCTTCACATTGGGGTAGGCCCCGCCCCCCCCCCCCAACCTCACCAACTGGATTGGTGGTCCTTTGGTTACCCTCAGTGTGGTTTGGCCCATTTACCTAGATGGTTTGCCCAGGTGTGACTGCTGTGCATGCTACAGCTTCTTGGAGCCACAGGTGAGAGCTGAGTGCCAGATAGACACCAAAGGGGATGAACAGCCCCAAGAAGGGCTTGGCAAGCCCTCTTACCAGAGGTGTTGGTCCTACTTGAATACCCATACACCCTTGCAATAATAATGAGCTTAAATAAGAAGATACAAGATGGATGCCTGGAGTGAATTTCCTCTACATTGCTCTTTCCTGACTATCCTAGCCACCTCTTCTCTCCCTCCAGTCCCTCCCTATATACACTATTGAGTTTATTAATACAATTCACTCCCGAGGACAAGAGAGTTCAGTAAAGAGAGAGTCAAAGAAAAGACAAAAAAGATGGCTCCGGAAAACATGTGATATGGAGTTGGCTGATGAAGGAATTTACTTTTCACCCTTCTAGGGGCTTGTTAAATTCTGTCAAAATAAATCCTGTCTGCTAAGGGTCTATGGGGCCCCATTCAACAGCTGGAGAGGAAGTTTATTTACTGCTCACTGTTCTTGTAGGAATGAATTCCTAGTTTGGTTTTCAGCCTTCCCAGGAGAAATTGGGCCTTCAATAGAGGCCCCCATCAGCTGTCCTTGTGCCTCTCAATTAAGTGTGAGATACGGGGTGTGTGCATGCCTGCTCAAGCTGCGTGCATACTTCAGGTGATGGTGGGGAGACTGAATACACTGATCTTCTTCTACTGTCTTTTTTATTCTTGAGATGCTGGTACTATGTTGCTTTACCCCCTGGGAGAGGCAGAATAGCTCACTGTATTTGGAATTAAATAACATATTGCAATGTCCAGAATCTGAGAGGGCTGATGAGTTTGGGTTCGAGGGTAGTGTGGAGTGTGATGGATGTAACTAGACAGAATTCCAGGTGAAGAATCATAGATACAGAAAGACCATTAAAAATCATCTAGTTCAACTTTCTCTTTTACAGATGAGAAAACAGACCAGAGAGAAGCTTACCCACAGTCATCTATATCTATATCTATATCTATATCTATATCTATATCTATATATAGTTAATAATCAGGAGAGCCAGGAATGATTCTCATGACTGCTGATTCCAAATCAAAAAGTATTTTTCACTGTACCATGTTTTATCTTTGTCAATTAATTCGTTATAGAATGATCCAAACTTATTGGATCCTAGATTCCTCATCTTTAAGATGGGAATAATTTAATACCTGCTCTGACAATTCAAAGGCTATGATGAATATGAAAGGGCACTAAAAATATAAAGTACAAGTCAAATACAAGGATTTACTATTTCTTTTGCAGCCCCCTCCTCTCCTTGCCCCCCACCCCAGATTAGAAACTAGACTTTATGTTCCATCTTAGTCTGGTATTGAAGTTTCCAATGTAATACAGGTAACACAGAGTGCTGTGGCATTGTTTTGCTCTAAAATAAAAATTTAATCCACTCTTTGGAAGAATTAATTGCAGACAGGTAACACCATTTTCCCTACATCACATTTTTTAAAATTAAAAGGAATTTTTTCCGTTAAAAAAATCTTTTTTCTCTCCTTTTCACCTCCCCTTCCATAAAAATAAAAACCAAAAATCCTTATAACAGATATGAATAGTCAAACAACACAAATTTCTGCATTGTCCTTGACCAATAGTGTACATGTCCTATTCTGCCCTGAGTTCATCCCTTCTGGGTCAGGAGGTGATACTACACCATCAGTCTTCTAGCATCACCGCTTCACATTTCCCTGTTCATTCATGAAACACAGTCTAATAAAGCCCTGTCCTTCACTTCTTGATCCATTCGCATGACCATTGTATGCTAGTGTCTGGACAGATGACAGCCAGGGCACCTGCATAGCCAAGATTCCCCTTGATCGTGATTTGCTACTACGACTATGTCCTAGAAGAGACTAAAAGTGGGACCTGCCTTAAACCAACATGGATTTTCCCATGCTCCTGAAGAAAGCAAGACAAGAAAATAAAAACTGGAAAATCTAGAATTATGGAAATCAGAGGGATTGCAGTTTGTTGGGTTGATTATCAAAGTTACCAGGAGGAAGCAAATCACATTCCAGGGCCCAGAAAGCATTTTTCCTAAATTCTATCTATATGGAATGATATACAGCCCAACATTGCACGCTGAGAGCCATAGCAAAATAATTATCTCTTCCACCCAGGCATCTTCCCCTAGTGGCCAACCAGTCTGACACTGAGAAAGTATGGGAAACAATCGGCAGCCTAAATGTTCACTTCTGCTCAAACTGCTAAGGAATGTTCAACAACAGTTTAATTAATTAGGATGTGAACATGTCAGGGAAACTTCCCTCCCATGTGTGCAGCCTGAAATTTGGATTTGTTCCTCTGCATAAAAATGCAGTTGCCATCCACCTGGCTTATTCCACAAGCTGGGCTGGTCTTGATGTGAGCTGGAAAGTGGGGGGTGGTGCATATGGAGAATCCTGAGGCCTCTGAAATCTCAGAAATCTATCATAAATGTGCACTGCTTAACTTTCATCTCTTTATCTGCCCTGCTTCATTTTAAACTAAAGGGGAACCTTTGCTTTCTAAAGCGTAAGGGATTCCCCTGGGTAGGGTGGGCCCTCAGCAGAAATGGGAAGGAGATACAATTTGGCTTAGGTTGCTGGAGGAGGTGGTCCAGGTGGTAGAAGAAAACCAATTTTCCCTTCTCGAGGCTTTCACCCCAACTCTGCCCCCACTTCTCAAGGCCCTGTTTTTGGAGCTTTTCTCTGAGCCGGCTGTCAGTTAATCCCTACTGAGATGTTAGCTAATAATGGCTTAAGGTATTATGCCTTTAGGAGTATTTGTAATTTAACAGGAGATTCTTGAAGACTAAAAAAAAAAAAGCCTTTTAAGACCCCCAAGTCATAGATCTCTAATGGCAGAATTTCAGCCCCTGAGACAGATGGTGGGAAAGCTATCAGTAAGCAGGGACTCTGGCCTGGCACCTCTTAAAAATCACACCATTCCACATACTTGCAAGGCCAGATTGTTCCAAATATTAGGGAATGCCAATAGTTTATTCTCTTTATTATCCCCCAGTAAGTAAGTAAATTCCTTGACTACGGGGACCAATTTTTTGTTTCGTTTTTGTATTTTCAGTGTCGTGTACATAGAAAGTGCTTAATAAATACATGCTGCATTGAACAAAATTAATTGTGGGGCCTAGAACAGCGCCCACTAGGATGAATGCAGAAATGCAGAATGGAGGGAGAAATATTTCAGGCTGTTTCTCCAGAGCTGCTGCCTTTTAAATGGTAAAATAGGAAGGCACCCTGGAAAGACCATGTGATTCGTATTATTGTATGTCTGTCCTACTAGATTATACACTGAATGATGGACTATATTTTATTAACAGTTGGATGTCCCTCTGGGCATAGCCCAGTATCTTGTGCACAGTAGGAATAAAGAGTTAGCTCTACCTGGAATAGATCGATAAACAGCAATTGGCAGATGCTCTAACCTTGGGTCCTTTTTATGGATCATTGCAAGGGATGGTGATGATGATGATGATAACTAGCTAGCATCTATATATTGCTTTTAGATATAAAAAGCCCTTTACAAATATTCACTCATTTTATCTTCACAACAGCCCTGGAAGGTAGGTGCTTTTATCATTCCCATTTTATGAATGAAGAAAACTAATGTAGATTGGGGTTAAGTGACTTGCCCAAAGTCCTACAGCTAGCAGGTATCTGAAGTTAAAATTTGAATGCAAGTCTTCCTAATTCCAGGCCCTGCACTCTATCCACTGCATTTCTTAGGTTCTTATCTATTACTGTAACCCATGTATTATTTGGGTCTCAACCCCTTTACATTACATTACTAACTTTTACATTAGGCTACTTTATTTACATTACATTACAAACCAAACTTACCTTGGAGACCTCATCTGAAAAACAAACTTTATGTATCATTCCCCCACGCGTACCCCCTTTATCTCTTCTGAGAGATTTGTGACACTCTGAGGGGCTTTGACGTCTCCTGCAATGACTCAATCAGGCTAATAAGTTATTGAATATAGGACAGCTTTTTTTAACGCAGCAAAAAAATGCCCAGCATTCTCATACCTAAGCCCTGAAAAGTCAGGGAAATTCTTTTCCTCTTTTCAGAGGTCATTAAAGAATCCTCTTGTCTGGTGGGTCTCATCTTTCCTTTGGTCCTGTACAGTCTACATGACTCATGATTTTATGATTGCTCTTTTGTGCATTGGGTTGCCTGCTCTGTTGAGTAGTCAGTCAGCTAGGTGGCACAGTAAATAGAACACTGGATTTGGAGTCAAGAAGTGATTGTTGTTGGGTTGTATCTGATTCTCCGTGACCCCATTTGGAGTTTTCTTGGCAGAGGCTGGAGTGGTTTGCCATTTTCTTTTCCAACTCATTTTACAGATGAGGAAACAGGGTTAAGTGACTTGCCCAGGGTCACATAACTAGTGTCTGAGGTCACATTTGAACTTCCAGACTCCAGGCCTGGTGCTCTATCCACTGCACCACCTAGCTGCAGTCAAGAAGACCTGAGTTCAAATTGGCCTTCAGAGCTTTACTAGCTGTGTGACCCTGAACAAGTCACTTAACTTTTGTTTGTCTTACTTTCCTCAGCTGTAAGATGAGGGTAATAATGGTATCTAACTCACAGGCTTGTGAGGATTAAATGGAATAATATTTGTAAAAGCATTTAGTACAATATCTTGCACATAATAGGCCCCTAATAAATTGTGTTCCTTTCTCTAATCAATATATAAGCATTTAATAAGTACTTTCTATGCTCTAGACACTGTGCTAAATTCTGGGAATACAAATGCAAAAGGTAAATATGGCCTCTGCCTTTGGGGAGTTCACATTCTATTAGGAAAGACAACATATATAATGTGTTAATGTGTGTAATACAAATGTATAAAATACAAATCTATATACAATACATAAAATCTATGAATGTATAGAGACATATAAATTTATACAATACATATAAATGTGCATATAATAGATATATAAATATATAAGGTACATATAAATGGGTATATAACACATGTGTAAATATAAAAAATACAAGGAAAAATACAAAGAATAAAAAATATACAGAATTATATGTGTGTATACACATAGGCATATATAAATACACACATATATGTATTTTTTGTATATATATTGATCTCTCTCTCTCTCTCTCTCTGTCTCTCTCACCTTAGAGATGAAGGCATTGGCAACTGCAACACCAGCAAACGTCCGCTGCAGACAGATGATAGCACTTGAACTGCGTCTTATAAGAATCTAGAGTTTCCAAGAAGCAGAGATGGGAGGGGGAACAATCCAGGGATGGAGCAAAAATGGGAAATGGAGGCTCATGTTTTAAGAATGACCAGCAGGTTATAATGTCTGGATTGTAGAGTGCTTGGAAGAGATTAATGTGCAAGGAATTGGAAAAGGTAGGAAGGTACCAAGTTGGGAAGGTCTTAAAAAGCAAAGCAGGAGTTTCTGTTTGATCCCTGAGGCAATAGAGAGACAGTTGAGTATATTGAGTAGGTGGGGATGACATCAGACCTGAGTCATGCTCAACATTTTTCCCTTTCCTCAATGACGTCTCTTATTTTACTTCTCTTAAATTGGTCATTGTTGAAAATAGATGGCGGCACCCTTGCATCCACTGGGCATCTCTCCTTCACCTTTTGGGTCGTTGAGCCTTTGAAGTTTGGGGAGTCAAAAACTGACTGTCACACAGCATCAGGAGATACAGTATGGGAAGGCTGTGTGTCTCATATCCCCACTACTTCATATGCAAAAAATATTTGAGAGACAGACACTGACATCAGATGTGAGACTCCCTGCAAAGCCGGCTTGTGGCAGCCTCCAAATCCTTAACCCTCCAGTGACATTGCTTTTATGAGTTGGCGTTGTTCACAATTCCATCCCCACAGAAAGTCTGCCATCTGGGAGGAGTGAACCAATCTCTTAGGAAGGGCAAATGTTTTTGTGATTGTGTTAAGGCAGAAGCAGACGTTTGGATCGGTTTTAGCTCCATCATGGCTTTGGACATGTTGGTTCCAGGCTTGGATGATGTAGCTACATCTTGATTCCAAGCACAGATAAGACTAATGTCAGACTGAAGAACAGGCAGAGAAAGGGAGTATTCCAACCAGCTTGATATCGGTAAGTATCTTCTGAGGAGTGATGTCCTTTCTCTCCTTAGGTGAAAGCCTGGTCTCCTTTAACAAAACAACAGCTCTGGAGAGGCAGTGGTGTAGAAGAAGATAAAAGAGCTGACCTCAGATTCAGGAAGATCTGGGTTCCGATCCTGCTTCTGATGTTGGCAGTGTGACCTTGGAAAGTCACTTAACCTCTGTAATTCAGACACTTGTCCAAGTTGAAGAGTTCCAGTCTGCCTTGTCTATATTGGTGGAGGGAATTTCCTAACTAAGAATTCCCTATTATTAATAAATTGCATACAAGTCTACTGCAAAAAAAAAATGTTGATTTTGGGTCAATACTGAGAGAAGAGGGTTAAAATGTTTGTGAGGCTTGGTGGCCCAGTAGATGGAGCACCGTATCCGGAGTCTTGAAGACCTGGGTTCAGGTCCTCACTTGAACTAAACCCAAGGTTCAGACCTCTCTTAACTGGCTCTGTAATCTACCACAAGTCACCTACCCTCTGTCTGCCTCAGTTTCCTCTACCATAAAGTCAGGATAATAAGAGCATCTACCTCCCAGGGTTATCATGAGGATCAAATGAGATAATATTTAGAAAACACTTGCCACAGCTCCTGGAACATAATAGACCCAAATAAATCTTATTGTTTTTAAATTGCAAATGCACGGTGCTAGCATTTATTTATTTTTATTTTTAATTCTAAATTCTCTCCTACCCATGGTATTTATTTTGAAAATGTCAATAAATATTCCTTTTTTTTTTTACATTATACATTTATCTCTCTCCTATCCCCCTTCTCTTAAAAAAAAAGAAAAAAGAAAATAATTACAAATCCCTCGTAATAGATAAGCATAGTTAAGCCAAACAAATTCCCTCACAGGCCATGTCCAAAAAAGTGTATCTCATTCTACAAGTCATCTGGCAGGGTATGTGATATTTAAAGGGGCAGGGAGTTTCCATTAAAATGCAGATGTGTATTGGAAAACCACCAAATGGAATATTACTAGGTGAAATCACCAAGTCCAGGATGGGGGTGGGGTGGAGGAAGGAGCTTCCTGCTATGTCTTATTATAAGTCAATAATGTCCAGGAGCAGAGTTATTGGCAAAGTTGTAGAAAACAGGGTGAAATGGGAGGGAGGAAGAGAAGAGAGAAAAAGGGTGACTTCTGAAACCCTCTTCCTTATGGATGAAGCTATATTATTTCTGGTTTGCAACTTCAGACAAGACCCTAACCCCTTTTACCTCCCTCTCTCCTTCTGTAAAGAATATATAAGTTCCTTGGGGGTAGGGACTGTTTCCTTATTTTATTTGTATGCCAGTGCCTAGGGTAGTAGTTTGCTCAGAGTCGATGTTTAATAAAGTTTTCTTGAATCTGCAGAAATGAATTTAACTGCTAAACCCAACTCTAATGTCTAGAACTTTATCCTCAGCTTTGATGGACAAAATAAATGACCATTTCCAAGTGCATAAATGCTGGGCCTCAACTAATTCATTCAAAATTTTAGCGACTCTTGGAACTTTATTGATTCTTCTTGAATTTGACTAACATTGAAGAAATAGTTGTATGATATTTTGTGAATATATATGTACATATTATATCCATTCTTCAGAGCAGTAAAGGATAAAAGTAGCTAATAACTCCTCTCAATGGGACCCCAAAAATGATTTCCCCTCAAGAAAAGCAAAAGACAATCCTTCTGGCAATTTATGGAGAATCTTTTGCCATACCTGTTCCCAATATGTTCATTTAGTAATGGACCTTTATCAAAGTAGAAACTCTATGGTGATTTGGCCAAATTAGCTTTGCTGACTCTTTCATTTCACATGGTGAAACCAAGTTCAATTTTTTTCATTGGTTAAGTCCTCACATCAAGGCATGAGGCTTTAGTCCTGAAAATTAATGGTTTAAGTGGAACTAGAGATGCAGTTCATAAAGAACCTTGATTCAGTCTTTAGTTGGTTATTTATGTATGTATAAAATAGACTTTTGTTTATTCAGAATAGATGTGGGAGTAGACTATTGGTTCAGAACTGGTAAAATAAATTATTTAGGAAAACTCTCCTATAGGAGGAGTATTCAAAGAACTGGCATACAGTAATCTATATGTGTTATATATATATATATATATATATATATATATATATATGTATATATATATTTATATACACATAGTAACTATCATTGATGATTCATAGATTTTATAGCTCTTAGGGCCACCACTGTTAACATTAATTATCATTTATAATTCCTATGAAATACAAGAAGGATATCTGATCTTGTCTGGTAGGGAACTCCCAATGAGGGAATTCCCTCTACCAACAAAGATTATAGTTGTTGATGATGTAGTAGATAAGTCCCAGGGAGTTACCCAGAGTTATATAACTGGCATCTGATATAGCCAATGTCTGACATGATGTATGAATATGAAAAAGCCAGGTCTTTCTGACTCTCTTGTTGTTGTCATTCACTCATTTCAGCGGTGTCCAACTCTTTGTGACCCCATTTGGGGCTTTCTTGGCAAAGATACTGAAGTGGTTTGCCATTTCCTTCTCCAACTCATCTTACAGATGAGGAAACTGAGGCAAATAGGGTGAAGTGACTTGCCCAGGATCACTCAGCTAGTTAGTATCCGAGGCCAGATTTGAGCCCAGTTCTTTCTGACTCCAGGCCCAGTGCTAGAGATGAGAGTTGAATAAGGTTTCATTTATAAAGGATTTGTCTAAACAGAGAACCCTTCCTTGTACCACCCAGCTTCTTTTGGTCAAGCCAAATAAACCAGCAGTGTAAGCAAATTCAATAGGTTAGGCACAAGTTATGAAATGGAGATGAGAGCAGTGGTCAAGTCATTTAGAGGTGGGTTGGTGAACACAGAGTTGGTCAGGTTAGAACAGGAAAAGTCACCTAGCTAGTAAGAGTCTGAGGCTAGATTTGAATTCAGTTCTTCCTAATTCTGTACTCTATCTGGTGCTCCTGACTCTAAGCCCAGCACTCTGTGCATTGTGGCATGCTGTCTCTTATGGAAAGTTCATATAAAAAAAAAACTCCAACATTATTCTGGTTATTTCAGCTTTTTGGTTGGATCATCTCATATTTCCAACCTGAAAGTACATCTGACCAAGGCACACCCCTGCTCGATAAGCTCCAGAGACTTTCTATTACTTGTAGACACTGTCTGGTGTTAAAAACTCACTACTCCTTGACTCCAGCCTAGCTTTCTTCCACTGCTCATGTTCATGCACTCTTTGATTTGGCCAAACCGATTGTCTCACTGTTCTTCCCATATAACATTCTCACATCTGGCTTCTGCCTTTGTGCAGGTGATATGGCCCCAAGCCTAACTTCCTCTTCACTTTTACATCTTAGAGTTTCTAGCATCCTTCAAAGCTCTACTCAAAGACCTCTTCCTTCACTGTTTCTTTCCTGACACCTCAACTGCTAGTCCTTCCTCCTGGGAAATGACATTATTTTATTTTACCCTGTATGCAGCTTTGTTTTTTTTTTTTTGTCCGTAGTCATTTGCATGTTGTCTCCTCCATCAAACTCTCCTTGACAGCAGAGATTTTTCCCTTCCTCTGTATACCCAGAGCTTAGCACAGTGTCTGGTACTTAACAGGTACTTAATAAATGTTTGTTGGTTGAATTTTTTATATAAATTGAATGAATATATGTTGCGTCCCTTTATAGAACATATGCTCCTTGAGGATAGGTATTGTTTCAATTTTGTTTTTTCCTGCAAAGCACCTAGCATAGTACCTCTTACATAACAGATGTTTAATAAATGCTTATTGATTGATTGAAATGTCCTGTCTGATCTCCATCTAGACAAATACTTTATATTTGAAACGTTCTTCAACTCTCAGCTCTTCTAGGAAGCTTTCCAAAATTACCAACATATTTGAAATAATTAGAGGATGACACAGGAAGGAAGAGAATAAGCATTTATCAAAGACCTACTATGTGCCTGGGACTGTACTAAACACTTTTTACAAATATCTTATGTGATCCTCAGAATAATCAAATTTACATTGCATTGCACTTTTAAAAATATTCAATATGTCAATTAGGTTGGCTGGATTTAAAAAAAAAAGCCTATTCCTAGAAACATCTGGCCAACTCAAAACACATATCTGTCCATTAAAAGACAACTCTCCTTTTCTTTTTGTCTCGTGAAGATTCCTACCATCCATAGTCAGAAAGGTCATTATGAAATTTCACACTAGTTTCTGTGGGTGCCATTATTAATCCTATTCTGATTAATTCACTAATACAATCACTGATACCCACAAAATCGCAATGAACTGAATAAATACTAATTAAATTGAATAGGGGTATCAAAATTATTCTTACAGAGTATAACTGTTCAGGGGGCAAATACCATAGCTCTAATTCTGTGCATTCTTCATCCTGTTGACCCCTGTCTACTCACCCTTCCCCCATTCCCCACCTTCTGGCTGTGCCTACCACAGTGTTGGGCATTTAAGTTCTCCATTAATTCTTTTAATTAATTGTTTGGATTTTGATACACAGAAATTTCCTAAGCACACCGTTCAAAGCCATGTTTGGCTAAATAAAATTGGATCTTGTCTTAATATCTAATTATCTAAATCCCAAGTGTAGTGCCATTTTTCTTTTAAATTAAATTTAACTTGTTGCAATAATAGAATCACAGAATTTTCAAGATGTGACCTCAGTTACCAGCTGATCTAAACCATATCTAAAAAGAAAAGCTCTACTACAACATACCTAACAAATAAATAATCATCCTGTCATTGCTTGGAGACTTGTAGTAATAAGGAACCCAGTGAACCCTGAAGCAGCCCATTATGCTTCTGGCAAATTAGATTGTGTACTATTTCAGAGTTAGGAAGACCTGAGTTCAAGATCTGACCTCAGATACTTATTAACTACAACCCTAGGCAAGTCATTTAATCTCTGTCTGCCTCAGTGAGCTCAACTAGAGAATGAGGATAATAAAATAATACCACCTACCTTCCAGGGTTATTGTGAGACTCAAATATTTGTAAAGTGCTTAGCACAGTGCCTGATGTGTAATAGGTACTTGTTCTCTTCCTCTTCCCTCAAAAAATTCACAAGTATTATCTAGCTTAAATTTGCCTCTTTGTAACTTCTATCCATTAAGCTTATGTCTTCTGGGGTAAAAAAGAACCAATCTAATTCCTCTTCTACATGAAAGCTTTCAAATACTTGAAAAGAATTCATGCCCTACTACCCCCTTAGACTTCTCTTCTCCAGGTTAAATATCCCTAGTTCCTACAACCTGTCTTTACATGTCACAGATTCAATTAGTTTTACTTTCTTGGTTGCTCTTTCTTGGACACTCGACAACTTACCAATGTCCTTCTTTAATTGTAGTTAAACACAATATTTCAATTGTGGTTTGATGTAGAGAACTAAGCTTTTTACCATATAGTAAATAAACTTTGTTGGGGAGAGTGGTAATGAATATTAAGGGAAGGGAAGCCCAAGAACCAGGGAGAGAAACTCTCTGAAGAATATTCTCATAATGATGTCCTCATTCATACCAGAGCATCCCTTATCATCTTGAAGGTTTCTTCCATTCCTAACATTCTCTCAGAGTATGAAGTATTCCTCAGAGAGGTTGCCCCATGAAACCATCCCCTATTGCCAGAAACTGAACTAGATCTCCCTTAATACTTGAACCAACAGGGGCGGAGCCAAGATGGCGGCATAGAAGCAGGAACACTCTGCAGTTCCCACATAATCACCTCAAATATCCATAAAATATGACTCTAAACAAATTTTAGGGCTCCAGAACTTACAAAATTACAGAAAAACACATCTCCTGCTGAAGGCAGCTCAGCAGGCGGGACAGGAAGGGCTCATTGCAGCGTGCTGGTAGCTGAAACCAGCCCAGCCTGAAACCAGGGCCACCAGGACAAGCTGCAGCTGGAGCCTTCAGGAGAGTGGATCAGCAGCAGCTGTGGCGATTTCCAGAATTATCAAGCCATAAGAAATAAGGGCTAAGGGAAAGGTTAGTGGAACTTGGCTAAATTTGGGGGAGAGAGTCAGGCCAAACTGCCTCCAGGGCAAGGAAGTAGCAGAAGCTGGGCCCTGCAGCCACTTCCATGTAGCTGCTTCAGAAGCTCCGGGCCTACAGATTGCAGGGGGGCCAAGAGATCATTCAGAGGCTAAGTACTCTTGCCTTAAGCTGCCTGGATAGAGATTGTGGTATTGGGTGGTGATCCTGGGGTGTGTTTTCAGTGAGCCAAAGTTGGTGGGGGCTGTAGCAGCTCCCTAATAGCTCTGGCAGCTGTGAAAACCCCAGCAATTTGGGACAGAGCTTTCCTCTCTGAAAGCAGAGTTTCATAGAGTCAAAAAGTCAAGTAATTGACTGGCAACATGAGCAGGCAAAGGAAGCAAAGTAAGTACAGCAATCCAACTTTAGATACCTTTTTGGGGGACAAAAAGGATCAAAGCAGGGAATGGGAGGAAGACAACACAGTCAGAACTCCCACACCAAAAGCTTCCAAGAGAAATGTAAACTGATTGCAATCCATAGAGGAACTTAAGAAGGATTTTGAAAACCAAATAAGAGAAGTGGAGGAAAAATTGGGAAGAGAAATGAGAATGATGCAAGAAAATCATGAAAAGAGAGTCAACAAC
>CM053587.1:106700310-106740250 GCA_028646515.1 Pseudochirops corinnae
CCATTGTGGAGATGTTCTGAGTAACTACACATATACAGCCTGTATTGAATTGCTTGTCTATCCAGTGGGGGTGGGTGATGAGGGAGGAAGGGAAAGAATTTAGAATTTAAAGTTCTATAATCAAATGTTAAAAAATATATATATATGTATATATATAAAATTATTATTATTAACTACATGCAACTGGGAATCAAGATATACAGGCACTTGAGTAGGGAGATCCATCTTGCCCTACTGGAAAGCCAGAAGAGTAATGGGGGAGGATATAAGGGAGAACAGATTGGGGGAGGGGTTATACAGTGGGATGGCTTTTTTGGGGTGCTGGGTGGAGGAAAGATGGGGAGAAAATTTGTAACTCAAAATTTCGTGGAAATGAATGATGTAAACAAGAAAATGAATAAATTAATAAAAAAAAAACAAAAAAAACCCAAACCAAACCAAACCAAACAAAAAAAATACTTGAACCAATGATTTCTACCATATAGATTCTGTATTGATAAAGAATGTCATGAACTCCAGAGGTATGCTGGAGCCAACTCACATTGGCTCCTAAGAGTCAAAGATTAAATTGTCAGTGTGAAGATTATCACCTGATAAAGGTTACACTTTAAGGCTTGGTTTGTTGTTCTGTTAACTGTCTAGAGGTAAGAAAATGGTGAAGAAAATGTTAATAATACATGTTAAACAGTGTTTTCCCTAAAGTTGATTAACATTTAACAAGCATACCCTGTGATCCTCCAACACAGTGATTACGGTGTCATTGTCAAGACCTACCATGAGTCCTATTTCCTTTTTGAAATCTTTCTAGATTATTCCAGTTCTCATCTCTTGTCTCTGAACACCTTGCAGACCCATAAAACATACTACACAGCTTTACAATTCTCCGCTGTCTTGATTCAGCCATTATTGTTTCATGTATACTCTCTTGTCCTGCCTTAAGTAGGAGGTGAAAGTCATTCCTGAGGTTTTCAGCTCCACTTTTCTCAATGCCTAACACCATGCCTTCATGCTAGGCAAGATTCCTAATCAGATTGTAAACTCTTTGAGGACAAGGGACCTGTTATGTTTATCTTGTATCTTTTACAGTGTTAGGCACTTAGGATATACTTGTTGATTGATCTCTTTGGACGTTTTAGGGAAGGGTCAGGTCAGAAAGATACAAGTTGAAAGTAAGAGGGTGGAAAAGAGTTTTGAAGGGAGGGGCAGGTTTTTTTTTTTTTCCAAAAGGAAAAATGGTGAACAAAGGAGAGAAGACTGTTTGTGATGTATTCAAAGCAATAAACACTTTTTAAGTTTTGGATTTGGCATAGAAACTTCTAGAAGCTGTGGTCCTGGCTAGCTCAGAAAACCCACAGAATCTAGTATGAAATTTCATAATTACCCTTCTGACTGTGGACAGTAGATATCTTCCTGTGGTAAAATGAAAAGGAGAGTTCTCTTTTAATGGACAGACATGTGTTTTGAGGTGGCCAGATGTTCCTAGGAACAGGTTTCCTTTAAACATCCAGCCAAGCTGACTGCCATATTGAAAATTTTAAAAATTGCAATGTAATTTAATTTTAGAGCAAGACCTGAAGGAGGACAAATGAATTAGGAACATCTAGGACTGAGTTTCCATAGTGATGTCTGTACAGACCTTGACAGCTTCCTTTAGCGATCTCATGGGATTCTCACACAAGACTTCACCCATCATTCCCCTTGGGTTAGGTATAAAATGAATTGCTTTTATTTTACCCACAGTTCTGAGTGAGGGCCCAAGGTACTCTCCTATTCAGTTACTCATCATTTATTAGGTGTTAGTATGTTTAAGGCACTGTACTAAGTATTGGAGATACAAAGCAAGTTTAAAAAAAAAACCCAAACCAAACACCATGGTCCCCAGCCCTTCAATGAACTCACAGTCTCATGGGGAGACAACATGCAAACAGCTACAAGGCACAAGCAGTGGGGCCTGGGGACCACTGGGAATGGCCTTTTGTGGAAAGTAGAATTCAGGGGAAGCCACTAGGGGAAGAAGGGACGAGAGAGGGCATGAGAGGCGTGTAGTGGGAGGAGGCAATCAATGAAAAGACGCCTAGTGAGGAAATGGATTGTTGTATTTAAGGTATAGCAAGTAGGCCAGAGCAGCTGGACACACACAGCGAATACATGTCACAAATAGCACTTAAGTCCAGATCTTCCTGGTTCTGAGCTCTCTGTCTGTCCAGAGGTATTAAACTCATCCTGCTGGCCTCCTGTTCAAGCAAAATTCCCCTTCGTGGTTGAACCAGATTAAAATGTAATTGGGAAATACTTAACAAAATTAACACAAATACAATCAAACATAGATAATGTTAATTTGTGGTTTTCTAAAGTCAAAATGGGGGTTGGGGGGTTCATTTCCATTTGAGTTGGACACAGTTGCACTACACCGACCAAGATAATAACCCTGTTCCACTATCAAACTCCATTCTGATAGAGCCTCTTTCTATAAAGAGATTTCCTGTTATCAGTTCCTTGGACAACAGGCACAAAGTCCCTGTTGATAGGTTTTTTTCAAGAAATATTTGGCAATGGCAAGAAATTCTTTGGCAACAAAACAATCTGTATAGTCCTTTGAGGTTAATTTTACTAGAGTAGGTGACAAGGCATAGAAAAGAGAATGGAAGGGCTTTAGAGACGAAATTTGCCAAGGATCAAGCCTCCCTTTAGCCCAACCACACATATAGACTTCCCCCCAGCCTACTTCCTTTTTCCTTTCTAGGCATTTCTGGTGGTCACTGTGTGTGAATAGCTCCCTCAACTGGCTTCTTCTCATACTGCTCCCTCAAAGGGTCCTCAATCCTGGCTTCTGGTAATTTCCCTTCAGAGGTGGTCCTCAGAAAAGAGTGTAGCTTTATTGGGCTCAGCAGGAGTATGGGAATGAAGGCATGTCTATGTCAGCCAGATAAAACAGGCCATGGTGTCTAATTCTTGTAGGGAGATAAGAGGTTGCTTTCTTACTTCTCAGCAGTAGTTTTTTTCCTGATGCTGAGGGAGCCTGGATCTATTTTTTGGCCTGTTTTTGGTGCCCTGGCCTTCCTAAATATATATATATATATTTAATAGAGGTCTGAGTCAAGAGGAGATGCATTTGGACAAATTCACACATCATCAGTTCCCGACCTGTCCAGGGATGCCAGGCAGAAAGATTTGTGACGTCGGATGTCTACTCTCTGTGCCAGCATCATCCATCACAAACAGTGGGTGATTTCCACCCTCACACCCCTCCTCTCTTTTCTTGTTTTTCTTTCCATCATTTACTAAATCTAGTTTAGGGGAATGCAGTCAACCCTCAGCTGGTGGCTGGGCCTGGGTGGCAGACCCCAGACTAGACCAGGGACTAGTATAGCTCCATGGGGTTCTAGAACAGGTCAGCTAGGGTCTGGGCTGGAGGGCTGGGTATTGAGGAAATTATCGCACAGCTTTTCAGCCAGGAGTCAATGACAACCTTAGCAGTACAGCTGGGGGATGAGGGCAGTGTGGATGTGGGGAGCTGTTGGCAGTGTGGTCAGGAAGGATGCTGGCATTATGGTTGAGTGGAAGAGGCATCCTAAAGTGCAAAGTAAAGCCAAGTCATTTTGCAGGACTTCCTTAGCAAATATCTCCTTTGTCCTAGGCAGGACCAGCATTACATCATTTGACTACTCAGTGAGTCGGTCTTGGGTGTTTGTTTTTTTCTTCCTCCAGATCTTCCTTGGGAAGACTGTGGAGATCTAGCTCTGATGCTAACTAGTTCTATGACACCGAGTAGACCATTTTATTTTTCTGGGCATTTCCTTATCGGTCAAGTGAATATACTGGACTCATTGATTTTTAATAATGTCTGATTCCTTCCTTGTCGTGATCATAGTACTTTTAACAACAACAGTAACAGCAAAACAATGGCCATAATCATAATAATATCAGAGAGGCTGTGTGCTAGAGTGGAAAGAGAACCAAGCCTCAAAGTCAGAAAGATCTGTATTCAAATTCTGCCTTTGACAAATAACTGACTGTGTGACCCTAGATGAGTTATTTTACCTCTCCTGCCCCAGACAATACTCTATGGCAAAGGAATTTAAACCTGGTTATGGTGAACTGGTTTGTTTTAGTTTAATATTTAAATAATGGCATTTCAATATAATGTAACCAAAATCATTGTTTTTCTTTGTAATCCTATGAATTTTATTTTGTATATTGAAAGCCATTGGAACCAACAGGTTTCACCAGTCTGCTAAAGTGGTCCATGAAACATGAAGGGTTAAAAATCCCTGCTCCAAGATAGTAAGTTAGAAGAAAGATGAAGATCTGTGTTGGTAGGGAATTTCTCCCCTTGGAAGCTCCCTATACCTGTGAAATCACAGGTACATTCTATATTCTTAAGATTAAAAACAACAATAAATGTGTAAACAGGATTTTGAGATAAGAGGTCATTGAGCTGTTTCTTTAATGATTAAAAAAAAAAGCTGGAAACCTCTTCTGACTTCTGCATGTAATGAAAACCCTCATAACTGCTTGCTGTTGTAAGAAAGATCATGCTGAAGGCGATTTTTCCTTAAAAAGAAATAGGAGGAAATAAAGAACTGAATAAACATTTCATTGAAAAAAAACCCACATGGGTCTAATCTTATCCTTAGGCAACCCACTTCTTTTTGTTGGGTGAAAGAAAATTAAGAAGTCACGAACATTAACAAAATTCCTTCCTGAATGGTTGGCTCTATCACCCAAGTTCCATACAGAGCTTGTGAAGTTCTGTGGCCTGGTTGGGTTAAAGTCCATCTTTGTTAGGGAATAGTATCCATTTATACAAAGGGAAGATTAAAGGGTGCTAGGCGGATTCGAAGAAATTGGGGGAATTGGATGGCAAAGGGTCAGGTTACAGACATGGTGAGCCAAAATGGATCAAAGGGTAAGATCCAAAGGCTGAGATCAAAGAGTCAGAAGCCAAGGGCAGGAATGAAAAGGCAATAATTGTGAGCCATGGGGAGGGAGTGATTAGGGGTGGAAATCTGATAATGGGGCCACCTCACCACTCAGTCTCCTTTGAGAAAGCCCTGGCTCCCCATTCAAAGTGGAGAACCAAGCAGTCTGGTGAAGCTGGGAGAGGGTTTCAATCCCCAGCTTCCTGACCTCCACCCACAACAGGATGCATTGGAAATGGCCTGGTCAAGTCAGTGGGCAGTCCTGGCAAGAATGTTGAACTAGGAATCAAAAGGCCTGTGATAGGCATTGTGCTAGGTTCAGGGGATAAAAAGACCGAAAAAATGAGACAATTCCTGTCCTGGAGAAGCTTACAGTCTAGCTAGGGGAGACTATACTTACACACACAGACACACAGACACACACATATATACCCACACATGTGTGTATATATAGATATACTCATATACTTATATATATATGTATAGTCTGTCTTGGCTAGGTATGTGTGTATATGTATACCCATATGTATATTATGTGTATATACATACACACATTTGTGGGTATATATAATTTATATGTCTATATACCCAAGAGATATGTAAGTAGGTAGGTAGGTAGATAGATAGATAGACAGACGGACGGACAGACAGACAGACAGACAGGCAGACAGACAGACAGACAGACAGACAGATAGATAGATAGATAGATGGACAGATAGAGTCTCCCCTGTCCCTGGATGTGTGCATATACCCACATATGTATGTGTGTATATGTATGTATACACGCATGCATATATGCATACACATGGTTATATATAGTCTGTGTGGCCAAGATATGCACTATGTGTATTCATATATATGTGTGTGCATACATATATACATTGACATAGAGAAAGAGAAGGGAAGGAAATGGAAGAGAGGAGAGAGAGAATGAGAGAGACAGAGAGAAATTTCTGTGGCTATGGATGTGTATATGTGTGTGTATGCACACATAGTCTATATATTTATACACATATGTATTTCCAAGATATATATATATATATAAACATATATGCATATATACCTAAAATATGTATAAATTTACACTACATATATGGATATATGCTCATCTATCTATTGATCCATCAAGCTATAAAACACATCCATGAATGGATAAAGTATTTATTAAGCATTTCCTCTTTGCATAACACTGTTCTAAGAGCTAAAGATATAAAGAGAAAACCAAGACAATCCCTGATCTGATGAAACTCATATTCTAATGGGAGAGGTAGCAAGTCAGATGGAAAAGTGTGCAGCAGCAAAGCAAAGGTTAATGCTTCTTTTTAAATGTCATTTAATCTCATTGCCAATGATAGCATCAGTTTGTTTCTGATATTGAATCATTTGACAGCACCAAGGACTTTGATCATAAGAACGTTTTTTGGGGTGGTGGTGGTGTTGGTGTTTCAGTGTCTGTTGCTGTAACATGCTGTAATGGGAGGGGTTGCCGGGCTGAATCTCCACAGGACTTGCATCCCAGGGCTATGGCTGAGGGCATCAGGATAGAAACATTGCTATTTCCAAGCCTGTTGGGTGCAGGGTCCTGGACTGCCTCCATCTAAGGGGAAAAGGTAGTTGAGAAGGTGATGACAGGGCTTGCCTCCTGGCTCTCCCTCGAGAGTCTTGCTAATGCCCTTCAGCTGGTTTTCCTGCCCTGTTTGTGTGGCAGTTGGTTGGCAATTGGTGGAGATGGCTATTCCTTTCTCCACAGCAGCTGCTTCTCCAGACCATGGCCATGAAGGATGGGCTGGAAGCAGGATCAGCACATGGACTGGGAGGTGCTGCCACTCCCAAGGCTTCTGGCCCTATGTAGCGATTACTATTGGTGATGAGGAAGGTGGCCACCTTTTCCACAATAATTTCTCCCCCTCGATATTGATTGTAGCGACCAGATCAGAAGCAAGTCTGGTCATTTGGGGGCCACTGTTATTTCCACAACTTTTGGGCTCAGAACAGTGAGTCATTTCCATGAGGGTCTGAAGGGAAATGGTGCTCAAAAGTGGCAAAGGCCATTTGACTTCCCTGTTGTGCTGTCTCTTATATCTCCCTCAGTATGCCTATGTATCTGTGTGTACACACACACACACACACACACACATACACACACACACTATATATATATATATATATATGTATTTGTATACAGATTATATGTGTCTTTGTATAGTATGTCCATATATACACATAATATATGAATATGTGAATATACGTATTATATGTATAGGTCTCAGGCCAAGCCCCACTTGATCATGGTTTGGGCCCTGATTGTCTCAGAGTGAACGTTAATAGCAATCATTTCTGTTTTGGCTAGAAACTCTGAGGGTCGTCCCCTCCCAGACTGAATTTTTTTTTTTTTTTGACTAGGTAAAGAGGTCATTCTCTGTCCCATTTTTTACCTAGCCTTAATCACCAAAGGAGTGTTGCCTCAAGCAAATTGAGACCTGTTAAAGACCTTAGCTTTAAAAGGCCAAGGTCCCCCACTGCATCCACGGCCATCTCCAGTTGTTCTGACCCATATCTGGCCACTGGACCCAGATGGCTTCAGAGGAGAAAGTGAGGCTGGTGACTTTGCACAGTTCTGCCTCACTTAAATACAATTCACCTGCATGTCATGGCATCACCTTGCTGATGTCACAGTCCTCTTCAAGAACAAAGGACAAACAACAACTGCAACAACAATATTGTGATATGTATGTATATGTATAGATGTATATGTAATATATGTATATATACTGTATATGTGTGATATATACACATGTAAATATATAATATACATGATATGTACATATATGCATAGATTAACATGTATACATACATGATATGTATATGGATGATATGTATATATGTATACATCTATCCATCTACCTCCACACATGTAACTGTGCTTATACCACATGTGATTGGAAACCCAATCACATACAAAATGGAAGATAATCTTGGAGCGAAGGTGCTAGCCACTGGGAAGGATAAGGAAAGATTTGATGTAAAAGTCTCAGATCATGCCATTGAAACACGGCACACAAAACTCCACACAGAATTCCATATGTTGTCTACTCAGGGCAGACAGTGTGGTGCATCCTAGAGACACATTATTAAATGTTATTGAGTCTTTGACTGCAGCCCAAGTTTGCCTTAGCTTTTTTGGCTGCCCTGTCACGCCAGTGACTGAGCTTGTGGTCCGCTAAAGTCTACAGATCTTTTTCAATGTTTACTTCATCCAGTTTGTTAGCTATCCCTCTTTGCTTTGTATCATCTGCAAATTTGGTTAAGCATACTATCCATGCCTCTGTTCAAGTCACTGCAGTTAACAAGATGTGACTGCAATTAGATTGCTAGGATATTCCAGTGGAGAGCGACTTCCAAACTGGTGTTATCCAGTTTGACAATAGACAATGAGTCCATTGATGAGTGGACTTTGTCAATGACTACTCATTAATTCCTCCTCTGTCAGAACCTTTCTAAATCCACCTAATTTTGTGATCACCTAAAAGTCAAAAGAAACTCAGTCAAAAACTTTGCTTCAATCAAAATAAGCTTTATTCAATGTACCCATAGCATCCCCCGATTTATCAGACATGTTAAAAAAGAAATAAATTTAGTCTGACTCTTATTATGGTGAAATGAGAACTAGCTCTAGAAAGAGAGGACCTGGGTTCAAATCCTGCTTCTCGTACTTACTCCGAGTATAAACTTTAGGCATGATATTTAATCTCTTTGGGCTGAAGTTTCCTTATCTACAAAAGGGCCTCTGAAGTCCCTTCAAACCTTAGACCATAGGGTGTAACCTGATTTTGATGAAGCCATGTTTCCCCTTTGTGACCTTTACCTCCTTTCTGGAGCATGAAGTAGTTTGTGAGGATGGCAGTACAATACGGTGCTAGGGGGACAAGGAAGGGAACAAGCATTGTTGGGTGCCAGGCAACTGTTCTAGGTATTTACAATTATTATCTCATTTGATTCTCACAACAACCCTGGGAGATAGGGGCTGTTATTATTCCTGTTTTACATTTGAGGAAACTGAGGCAGACACTGCTGGTCTCCTCTCCCTGGTCCTCAATACTAGGCTTCTTTTAATTCAGCATAGGATTGCTTTATTTTACCTGGCTTCCATGGCACACTCTTGACTTGCATCTAGCCTGTAGACCCCCTAGCCCCACCCCAGCTATTTTCTATAGGAACAGGTATCCTTTCCTAGATTTATCCTTATTATGCTCTTTATCCCTATTAAGTTTCATCATATTAGATCTGGTTCACTGTTTAATCTTGTTTAGACTTTTTTGCATCTTAACTCTGTCATCTTTTCCAGCTAGGCAGTATCTGAGGCTAGATTTGAACTCAGGCATTTCTGTCTCCAGGGACAGTGATTTTAACCCCAAAATAGACATCCATTGCTATCTAGCTATTTCTGGACCTAGCAGAGCTGGCTGCATACAGAAATCTATAAGGGATAAGGTCACTGAAGGGCAACTGTGAATGCCATATCAGTGAACAAATTAAAGGTATTTTTTTGCTTTTTTTTGGAAGGCAGGACAATTGGGGTTAAGTGACTTGCCCAAGGTCACATGGCTAGTAAGTGTTAAGTGTTTGAGACTGGATTTGAACTCAGGTCCTCCTGATTCCAGGGCTGGTGCTCTATTCATTGCACCACCTAGCCGCTCAGTAAAGGTATTTTTGAAGATCACCAAGACATACTCCTCCACAGCCAGTCCCCCACTTGCCAAAATGTCTCTACATACTTGGTCTAGGCTCCCCAAATGCCGCCCTATTTTTGAATTAAGGTATCAACCTCTATTACAAAGCAAAATACAAATGGGAAAGTCATTCACACTTTAGTGTGAATTAATCAATCAGGGAAGGCCTCAAAATAGACTTCCTTGAGCATGTGGATTGGGGGTTGGCGTGGAGGCGTCTATCTCATTCCATGAATAAGCTAGGAAGTTAATAATGCCTTCCCTGGGTTGCTTTGTTGTGTTCTCTGATGCATACCTTAGAACTCATGGAGTCCTACAGAGTAAGTGACTAATAATCAACAGACATTAGAAAGTTATCAAATCTGGGGCTCTGGGGAGGACCAAACCTCAGGAAAATAGTAAAAATGGAAGATTATACCTTTGACAACTACCCACTTTTGTTCCCTTTCCATGATCCATCACAGACTGAACCTCAGGCTTACCCCTGGCTGCTTATATAATCTACCCATCTTAAGTTTGTGGTATAAGCAATTGCCCAATCTCCCTTGATCATACAGAGCTTGCTCTTAGCTAGCCAGATCCCTTCCAAGAAGACATCTAGATAATTCAGACTAAAGTGTTAACAATGGCTAACACAGTTATCCCTTCCACATCATGACTTTCTCTAAACTATTGCTGATAAATTGCAGGTCCACATAAGAAATTACTGTACATGGGAATTTTGGGGGGAAGTTTTTTTTTTAACTTTTATTTATTTTAGTTTGCATCATTCATTTCCACAAGATTTTGAGTTACAAATTTTCTCCCCATCTTTCCCCTACCCACCACCCCAAAACAGCCATTTGGGGGGGAGTTTTGTGGAAGCTGAAGGCAACACACAAAGGCCAGCAGAGGATAAAGAAAAAGTTTAGGAACTCAGAAATGCATAAAATATGCCTATGATCAAATATTAACCCAAATTTTACAGTAAGGTACTATAAATACCCCTTAAGGGAAAAAGAAAAAAATCCCAAAAAAATTGATGCAGATTTTCCAGATTGCAGGGGCACTGTGCCCCTAACCTGCCATGTGGAAGGGATAACTGTAAATTACTGCATTACCCATATGGTAGTTACTAAACTTCCTTGAGAAGAAGAGGAGTCTCTGCTGCCTGAGGTCTTGAAGTAGAAGTTCGATAATCTATTTTAATATTTTCCTTAGTCATTTACTTGAATAAAGTCATAGAAGGCATGTTTATCAAAATTTGTAGGTGACAGGAGTATGGGAGAGGTAGTTGGAAAGAATGAAAGACTTGTGATTTGAAAAAAGTCTGAGCAAGGTGAATCACATCTAATATGATTAAACTTAATAGGGATAGTAAGTCTGGGGAAAGGTAATTGTTTCTGTGAAAAATAGCTGGGGGGGGGGTTCTTAGTGGACCAGAGGTGTGAGGGAGTCAATAGTGTGCCATGGAAGCCGGGTAAGCTAAAGCAATCTTATGCTAAACTGAGAGAGGCCTAGTGTTAAGAACCAGGGAGGGGAGACAACCTTGCTCAGGCCACATCTGAAGTGATGTCATTAGTTTTGGGACGTTATTACCTAGGATGTAAATTACCTTAGGTAGTATCTGGAAGAAAGGCAATTTAGATGGTGAAAGGCCTTGAGTTAATGCCATATGATTACTGTTCATTTGGAGGAAATGGAGGGGGTAGCATTCAACTTGGAGAAGAGAAGTCTGGCGCAGGGTGAGGTGGGCCTGACATTTCTTTCTAAATATTAGAAGAATTATTGAAAGTAGACAACTACAAATATAGATATGTCTCCCTTGTCCCAATAATGGAGAAGTAGGAGTGGTCGGTGGAAGTCGTAGAGGACAAATTTATTGTTGATACAAAGAAACATCTTCCTAATGGAATATTTTGGAAAGTAGTGGGCTCCCTCTTCATGGTACTGCTCAAGAAGAGCCCATTAGGAACGTTGTAGAGATGATTTCATATATGAGTTGGACCAGTTGACCTCTGAGGCCTTTTTCAACTCTGACATTCTGTGACTAAATTTTTAATAGAGGACGATGCCCTTAAACCTTTTAAGAAAGCTTAGCATAGTGCCCTGCTGCTTAGTACAGTGCCTGGCATACAGTAGGCATTTAATAAGTGTTTGTTGATTTACTGACTGATAGAAATGCCAATGGTAAAAATTCAAGCATTTCTAGTGGGCAGATGGGAAAATTTAGGGGATGGGAAAAGGGAAAGCTTTTTTTTTTAACTGTTTATTTTTTTTTATAGCTATTCTTAAAGCATCACAATAAATCCTGGAAATACCCATCCTAACCATCCAACCTTCCTTACAATAACAAAAACCAATTAAGCAAAAACACCTGATTACCTCAAATGAACCTAATTATGGGTATGCCAGTCTTTAGTGGGAATATCTTCCTAATTTTCCCTAAACAATACAGTATTTCCCAAGAGGCAGCCCAGGACTAATGGATGGAGAGCTGGCCTCAGAGACAATAACATCTATATTCAAGACGTGGTTTCTGACACATACTGGCTCTATGACCCACTTAACCTCTGAGGATCCTTAGGCAATTCTCTCAGTCTCTAAGTTGTAGAGCAAATGCTGGTAGAGTCTCCATTGGTAGAGGGAATTTTCCTTGCTAGGAGTTCCTTTGAAATTCACAGATCCAGTAAAAACAAACAAAACCCCATCACATTTATATAGTACTTACTAGTTTTCAAAGCCCTTCTACATGCACAATTTCATTTCGTTTGATCCTTTTCACAATCCTATGAAGTAGGTAGGTCAGTGACTTTCATTCTCATTTCACAAATGAGTAAACTGAGGGACTTCCCCAAGACTGAAAGGAACTCAATATTTCTGATTCAGTGGCTCATAGGATGCTAATGCTCAATTTTTAAGATCCTTTTTGGATTGAGCGATGAAGTTTTTCAAACAATACCATGAGACGTATTGTTCAAGCATACATTATTTTTATTGGGCAGGCTGAACAGGTAAAGAAATTGAGAGCAATGATGGCTCTTCAGTGAAATTTCTATTTCCATTGTTCCTTTGCCTTTCCTCCTCTAAATGTACGGTGTGAGATAAATAGAGCCTATATTCTTTCCATGCAGAGGGGCTGTGCCCTTACCTGTGGGAGCCTGAACCCACGTCCAGCCATTGAATCTCTTCCAGTTGGCTGGAACATGTCCTACTCAACCTCTATCCACCTGGTAGTCACTCAATGTGCTCTGATTTCCAGCACATAGGCTCACTGAGCCCCCAGAGAAATCACCACAACAAGGGTAAGAACTGAAACAGCTGGTGCCCTCCCTCAGGGCACTGAGAACGCCAAAATCACCCATCTGGAGAACACTGCTTTGCCAACCTCTGTGCAGTTATGTATACCCAGTCTACCTAGCCTGGGCTGTTTCTCCAGATAAGCAAGCCTAAGGAAAACAGCCCAAGAGGCAGGAAGAGGAGGAGGAGGAGGAGGAGAAGGAAGCAGTTGTGATGGTGATAAATAATCTCACATTTTTTTTTAGCACATTTAGAGTTTGCAAAATCATTCCCTTGGAGGATCCCTGGGTAAGTGTTATTATCCCCATTTTATAAATGAAGAAACCAGCCCTCAGAGAAAGGAAGAGATTTGTGCAAGGTCACACAATGGGCACATGGAAAAGCTGGAGTGAATCAGGTTTCCAGATTCCCAATTCAGCGCTCTCTCTATTCTGCAGTGGGCCCTCCAAAGATGGCAGGCAGCCCTACGTCTGCTGGAAGAACTTGCTGATTCTGAATGCCCCTTCCTTGTCCCAAAGCTGTGACTAGTGGGCTCATTCAGGTACTTTCCTCTTGGTGGTCTTGCATATTTAATCATGTTTTCCACAAAGATGGGCCAGCACTTCTCAAAAGATGGCAACATCTGTGGGCGTTGGCAAGAGATGCCCTTAAATAATGAAGACACTGCCTCCACAGTTATTCAAGAGCAGGCCATGCCCATTTCTGATGGTGAAGAGGTGCTTGTGAAGCAGGAATCAGTTTTCTCTCCTAGCCAGGATGTAGGTCACTGGGTATTTGCTATGTCTGTTTGATATGGGTTGTAGTCACAGAGTTTGAAAGTTGGAAAGACCTAGGTAGCTAAAAACTAAGCTTAGCAGTTATCTGAGCTAGTCCAACCCCTGCCTAAAAAAATCCACTTTACAACGGACAAAACCATCTACATTTTCCTTGAAAGAGTCCAGAGGAAAGGAGGCATGGACAAATTACTACCTCCTAAGGCAACCTATTTCACTTCTGGAAACTCTTAATTGCAAGGAACTTTTTTTCCCCCAACATCAAGCCTCAGTTTACCTCTTTTTGAGTCCTACTTGTGGCTCCCAGTTCTGTCCTGAAACAGGACCAGTCTTATCCCTCTTTCCTACAGCTGCCCTTCATATACTTCATATACAGCTATCATATCTCCCCTGAGTCTTTACTTCAAGCTAAATATTCCTAGTTCCTTCAATTATGCTCATATGGCAACTAGGTGGCATGTGCTAGATTTGGAGTCAGAAAAACCTGAGTTCCAATCCTACCCCAGACATTTACCAGCTCTGTAGCTCTGGGCCTCAGTTTCCTCATCTGTAAGATGAACTGGAGAAGGAAATAGCAAACCACTCCAGCATCTTTGCCAAGAAAACCCTAAATGGGGTGATGAAGAGTCAGACGTGACTGAAATGATTGAACAACAGCTGAACGGCTGTTGTTGGATCCTAAGTATTGTCAGTGTATTAGCTATGCCTCTTGGCCTTGTCACATCTACGGGTAAGCCCTGCATAGATGTTGACTTTGGGACAGGTCACTTGGGGTCATAATATAAGGCTGCAGCAGATCTCTCTGGCCCAAGCCATTTCTGAAAACAGTAACATGAAATCTCCCTTCCTGAGACCTAGTCAATAGTGGTGATTTGAGGTAAAGAAATAGTAGGAGGCAAGAGACCAGGATTCTTATCCCGATCCCACCACTTGTTAGTCCTTAGACAAGTCATGATGTATGGTCCTCAGTTGCTGCTCCTATAAGACAGGGTTTCTAGATACCCAAGAGGTATCTAGAGGTATCACAGGTACCAAGAGGTATCATGGGTTTGTGAAGGGCCATGAATGAAAGATACAGAATTTGCAGAATCCCAAAGCTGCAAGGGATTCCATCCAGCACAACCTTGATCTGAGCAAAAATCCACCATACCACCTCCCTAGTCATCAAGTCTCTGCCTAAAAACTTCCACCAAAAGGGGAAAAGATATGAAGGAGAATTATTGATTTGAAGAGAGAGGATTCATCTGTACTAGTGAAGGGGTGGGAGTCTGTCAGTGAGATCACACATATAGGAGTTCATAGGAGTTAGAGCCTCAAGGGAACTTCAAGGATTTTTTTATTCCTAATCCAACCCCCTCAGTTTAGTGATAGGCAAAACAAGAACTACAGAGGAGCTATGGCTTGTACACGGTTACCTAGGTTACAGAGCTGGAATATGAGCTCCAGTCCTCTGATTCTCAATTCTGTGATCTTTTCACCACCCCACAAATGTCACGGTTAGATGATTTGTATAAAGACACACAGCCACTAAATGGCAGAGCCAGGGCTACAGTCCCCTGACACCAAAGAGTGCTTTATTTATTTATTTTCGTTCAATCTGTTTCTCTACCATATGCCTTTATTTTAAGGTAGTGGTAATTAATGGACATTTTTCTACTATTGATCATCCTAAACCATGCGTCCACAGGAGAGGAGAGAAATAGAAATCTTTCTTTGTTCCTAGCATTCTGTTTTGTTTCTCTGCATGATGCTATCTGATGGCCTAGGGCTAAATCCAATGGAGCAAGAAGGAACCTTGAAGGCAATAGCTGTGGTTCTGTGAACAAAAAAATTAATAAATTTCCAAGTGCTTCATAAATATGGTGATGGGGAAGGAATTTTATTTTCCCTCTACGGCAGAAAAAAGGGTTTTAGAAAGTTAGGGTAGAATGCTTCTGGGAGACTTTTCTGGTAGACTTTACTTTTCTGGTAGAAAATTCTCTTTCTTACTGGGAATTTTTATGGTTGTTAATTCAAGGTTCCTTCTGCTTTGTGGGGTCCAGAGGAAGCTGTTTTGTGCTGGGATAGAAGCTCATGCTTCCACATTGACCAGAGATCTTCCCTTACCTGTATGTGCTATAGGTATGACACTGGACTTGGAATCAGGAGGGCCTCAGGTCAAATTTTGTTTTAGATGCTTAGCAGTTGTGTGGCCCTGGGTGAAGTCACATGATCTCTCTGTGCTTCAGTTTCCTCATGTACAAAGTGGAGGGACTCTGGACTCAATGTCCCTTCCACTTCTAAATTTATGATCCCTAAGTTCATGGTTTCTTATACAAAGTCTCCTTCATTGATAAAATGGGGAGAATAATATTTACCCAAGGTTCTTGCAAGGGAAGGACTTTGTAAACCCTAAATGTGCTCAACAAGTGTTTGTGTTTATTAAGGACACAACAAAAAAGAAAATTGAACTTTCAAAAGGGGGAAAGGAGTATAAAGATGAAAAATATAAAAAAAGAAGTAAATCTGAACATCTCTCTGAGTTCCTGGTAAGACTTGAGCTACCCAGAATGCTCTGAGAATATGAGGCTTTGGTTACCTGAATTTGCTTGTCAACTTCAGCCTTTATTTGCTCCAATCTTCCTAAAATATTTTTTTCCCAAATATCTGAGTCCATTCAGCTTAATAAGAATAACTGAAAACCTAACTGAAAAGCCTGTGGCCCCATAGAAAGTTTAACTATAAATACTAGTGACCACAGACACCTTAAGTACCCCCTCCTACCTGAGGCCTTTCCTGGTTCTCTCTTTAAAAGAAAATACATCAACTTGTATTCATTTGGTGCTGTTCATATTTTGCATATACTTTATATGTATGTATTGTTTCTCCCTATACAATGTAAACTCTCTGATGACAGGGAATGTTTTATTTTTTTGTCTTTGTTTCTCCAGAACCTAGCACAATGCTTTTGGAATATAGTAGGAATTTAATAGATGCTTGTTGATAGACTGATAGTCCAGACCATAGATGTTGGAGGTATAGAAGAGTAGACTGATTATGAACTGAGCCCAGAAATCTCTTGGAATTTTTTTAAACTAAATACATTATTTTCTTCTTATTTAACTATTTCCCCCCAAAATGTAACATAGAACCAATATTCTGGTTAGTGCAGAATTCCAGTTCATTGAAGTTTTACTGTTTACAAAATGCAAATGCTGGGGCAGATCCAGATTGGGCCTTCTTGTTTGGGAGTGATACTAGTCTGTGCTAAAATCCTCCTCTGATTGCCTCATCATGGCATGGAGGTGACCCTTGGTTCTCAAAGGCTCTACCAGTGGATGGCAAGTGCTGGCAGGTACTTCCAGACTGGAAAGTTTCTAGTATGGGTGTGGCGAAGTGCTATATGTCTGTTGTGGAGAAATTCATCACCGGAGGGTTGGCCAGGTGATGATTTTGTTGGCTCCAGTTTCTCATTAAACACCTTGGTTAGATATGGAGGAGTTGAGATCTACATCAGCAGAGAGAGTAATTAAATTATGGATCCTTGTAGCATCTGGAGGGGGTTAGGGAATATGAAGAAAAGCTAGCAGGAGGCCCAGAAAGATGGAGATCCAATGGTATGTAACACAGATTTTGTATATAGTGGTGTATATGTGGTACAGTAGAAAGAGCTGTAGTTCTGGAATCAAAGAACCTGAGTTAAAATCCTCCCTCCAACACTACTTGTGTGACTGGGCAAGTCACTAAACCCCTCTAGACTTCAGTTATCTCATATGGTTATGGTCTTTAAGGTCCCCTTTAGCCCTAGGATCCTGATTCCTGTCACACTCCTCCTGCTCCCTCTAAGATTCTAGCTCCCTTTTAGATTCTGTTCAGCTGCTTAGACCCTTTCCTGATCTCCATACCCTCTCCCCTACATGTTAGGGCTCTATCTCTTCACCTTACCCAATTACTTTGTATGCATTTTGGGTTGTTAAGTGGTGTAGTGCATGAAGTGTTAGATTTGGGAGTTAGGAAGACCTAAATTCCAATCATTCCTCAGACTTACTAGCTGTATGACCCTGGGAAAGTCATTTGATTTTTTCAGACTTGGTTTTCTTATCTGCTAAATGGGAATAATAAAAGAGACAATCACAGGGATGGTATGAAGATCACATGAGATGATATATGTAAAGCACTTTGTATACCTTAAAGCTTACATAAATACTATTATTTATAATTATTTTCCATTTGCCTATTTCTGCCTAGTAGAAGTACTTTGAGGGCAGAGTTTTTTTGTTGTCTTTGTATCTCAAGTACCTAACATTGTGGGTACCTGGAACATTGTTGGAGTCTGAAAAATTCTCATTCAGTTAAATTAAAAAGAAAGAAGTGGGATGATCCTATGGGTTTTGGGTTCTCTATTGTTGGGTTCAGGAACCTGTTCCATGGAAATACATTCAATCAATCAGAATGCCTACTTGGTCTGCTTTGCAAAGGTACCAGTAGTGTTGTTAGATGACAGCTTTTTCCTTTAATCTCATCAAAATATTTCGGTGGGTACCTTCATCATACCTCCAGGCCCAGAGCAACACTCCTGCAAAGTAGAGGTGGCCTCTGCCCCTCAGTTATTCACAAGCGGACTCATATCCTGCCATTAGATGCAGGACTGAGACATCTAGCTCAATGGATTTGGATTCAAGAGTACTAGGCTGGATGACTAACCTGAATGACCTTAGACCAGTCGCTTCCCTCCTCTGGGCTTCAGGACAAAAGGAAGGCAGTAAGTTACAATGGAAAGAGTTTTCTGAATTGGGAGTTGATGCTCTGCCACTTGCTATCTGTGTAAACTTGAACAAGTCGTCTAACTACCCGCTATCTCAGTTTCCTCATCTATAAATTGAGGGGGCCAGACTAAGTGGCTTCTAAGATCTCTTCCAGATCTTCTGTGATTCTTTCTTCTATAAAATGAGAAGGGTGGACTCTATGATCTCAAAAGTTCCTTCTAGATTTCATTCTATAATCTAGTAGTTCTCAAAGTGTGGTCAATGGACCTCAGAGGGTTTGAGACCCTTTTAGACTGTCAATGAGGTTAAAACTATTTTTGTAATAATACTGAGATGTTACTTGCCTATTAAAATAATCCTCCCTTTTTCAACTACATATGTGTGTGATGCTGGTTTTTCTCTAGATACTTCAACCAAAACAACATAATGCAACAAACTGAATTCAGAAGTAGATAGGAAAATTCAGACATCTTCCGTTAGGCCAGATATTAAAGAAACTTGAAAAAAACGTGCCAAAGAACGCTACTCTTCTCACTAAATTATTGTTACTCTCCAAAACATAGTTATTGTTGCTCAGTCGTTTTGGTTGTATCTGACTCTTTGTGACCCCATTTGGGCTTTTCTGGGTGAAGGTACTGGAGTGAGTTTCCATTTCCTCCTCCATCTCATTTTACAGATGAAGAAACTGAGGTAAACAGGGTTAAGTGACTTGCCCAGGGTCACATAGCTAGTGTCTGAAGCCAGATTTAAACTCAGAAAGATAAGTCTTCCTGACTCCAAGCATGGTATTCTACCCACTGAGTTATCTAGCTGCCCCAAACATAGTTTCCCTCCCCTCCCCTCCCCTCCCCTTCCCTTCCCTTCCCTTCCCTTCCCTTCCCTTTCCTTTTCTTATTTCATTCTTAATTTATGGGATAAAACAAGTATTTCCATAACATGGTACAATAAAAAAAAATATGATTGCATGTAAAACTAAATCTACTACATACAACTTGCTATTCCTTTCAAATATACAACAAAATTATCATGCAAATTTCTTCTCCTTAAAATTTACATATATATCTATTTCTAATGGTAATAGTTACTTTTCAAAAATGTGTTCTTTCTGCTAACATAATGGGTTTATTATTGTTGTCCTTAATATTTTAAAATTTTATGTTTTAATTTCTAAATGGATTCATTTTGATTCGTATAACCCACTGAAACAAAAGATCTTAGGGGTCCTCAATTTTTAAGAGTGTAAAAGGGTCCTGAGGCCAGAAAGTTTGAGAATTTCTGCATAATCCTAAAATTAAACTCTTGTAGGGAGAGACAGCAGCACACAGGCTGGCTTGGCTTTATGTAATGCAGCTGATCCTGAAAGGCTCAAGCTGACAAAATCCATTTCCCCAGCCATCACTCCCCAGATGCTTTGTCATCACTTCGGATTGCTTTCCTCACCTTGCCTCTCTAATCAGGTTGTTAAAGTATTAGAGCAGCCACTGCCCCTGGAAGAGAAAAGACTTTCAAAGCTAATGATCTATAAACAAACAGGTGATCTGCTGGAAGTGGTGAAGAACTCTTTCGGTGATAATTACTATCCCCACTCCCCAACACCAAACCGTTTTGTAAACTTGGATTTTTCTAAGCTGGATTTTCTCGAAGTGGGGTCACCTGTGCCCACACCCTAACTTCAGCCTCCATGTTAAAAAGATGGTGCCCCACAAAGATTTGGGACCAGGTAAGTATTATGGGGAACTAGGTGACCCAGTGGATACTAGTCTTGGATACTGACTAGATGTGTTGAAACTTATCAGTATCCCATCATTTTCCCAGCCCTGCTTATCAGTCAGTGTTGGGAGAAGTTCCCCGTAGGGAAGGAGACACCAAGCTTGTAGATTTTTGTATTCTCTGTTCTTTATCACATACCCTTACCTCCAAATTGTCACTTTCTTGCTACCTTGAGGAAGAATGGAGAGGCAAGGGCCCAACCTCTTTTGCTGAGGTGGACCTATCTGAATTGTCTTAAAGTTACCTATGAAAACTGTCCCTACCTTCAAGCCATTGCTGATCTTCAGTGATCAGCCCATTAAGGTGTTGCTATCTTAATATACTTATAATAAAATCCATTTATTTCTCTTTTTCCTCAGCTTTGCCAGGATGAAAGGCTCAAATGAAGAATTTTTCTTTCAACAGCTGTGTGACCCTGGGGGAGTCACTTAACCTTGTTTGCCTCAGTTTCCTCATCTGTAAAATGAGCTGGAGAAGGAAATGGCAAACCACTCCAGTATCTTTGCCAAGAAAATCCCAAATGGGGTTATGAAGAGTCTGAAAAACAACAAGGATTGGGAATCCAGGCACCTAGGTTTGTATCCAGGCTCTTATATTTAATTTCTATATGACCTTGAGCAAATCATTTAATTTCAGCCTGCTGGGTTCCTCAGTTTCTTTGGTTGTGAAATGAAGCGGTTGCATTGGCTGATCCACAAAGTCCCTTCCAGATCTAAATCCCATGATGTACTCTGGCTGTTATAATTAATTTCATTGAATTAAATTTTAAATTAATTCTTTCAATTCAATTCAATTCATTTCAATTCAATAAGCCTAATTTGTAAGAGTAATAAAAGCTAAGAATTATATTGCACAGGCACAGTGCTAAGCTCTTTATATTTATTATCTCATTTGATCCTCACAACAACCCTAGAATATAGGGTTGTTTTTTTTTTTAAAGAAAATTGAGTCAGACAGGTGAAGTGACTTGTTCACAGTCACACAGCTAGGAAGTGTCTGAGGCTGAATTTGAACTCAGGTCTTCCTGACTCCAGGCCTGATGCTCTAAGTACTGTACAAACTAGCTGCTTCAAGTCCTAGGCTAGACTCTGGGGAAAGGACCACAAAATGGAGTCTCCCCTTAAGGATCTTGAATGTTCTGAGAAGATACAATAAATATGTGCAAAAATAGCAAGAGTAGAAAAATGAGGCAGGAGGACTCATCAGTAATGGGGAGGAGAAAGGAAACAAGCATTGATTGTTTCCTATGTATAATCATTATTGGATTTGATTCACAGCATCCCTGGGAGGTAGGTGCTATTATTATCATTTTATAGAGAAGGAAACTGAAGTAGAGGTCCAATGACTTGCCCAGGGTCATACAGCCAGTAAGTGTTAAAAGACTAGATTTGAACTGGGGTCTTCCTGACTCCAGTCCCAATGCTGTGGCAAGTCTGCTCAGAAGAAGCTGTTCTTGAGCTGAGCCTCAAAGAAAACCGAGGATTCTGGAAGGGATTGTGGAGAATCATGGTTAAGTCAAGTCAAGCAGCGATTATTAAGTGGCTATTATGTGCCTGGCACCACACTAAGCTAATAGCTTTGGCAGCTGTGGGGAGGATGGATTGGAGAGGGGAGAGGGAGGAAGCAGGGAGGCCAATTAGGAGGATACTTCAGCAGCCTGGATAACAGGGATGAAGGCCTGCACGAGGCTGGTGACTGGGGTGTGGAGAGCCCGGGACAGATGCTAAGGAGACCGGACCGCTAGAATCAACCAGACTGGGGAATGGAAAGAGAGGGGAGAAGAAAGAGAATCCTAGAGGACTCCCCATATAATATTGATATTATTAATATAATAATTTACAAATCTAGAATAAATTGTTATAAAATAAAAATTAAAATGTCATTAATAATAATAAATAAGTGAGAATACAAAGAAACGTGAAAAAAATAGTCCTTGCTCTCAAGGAGCTCACACTTTGTAGGAGGTGAGGGAGAGATATAACATACAAACAACTTTGTATAAATGCAAATTGATTTTATATGTATAATTTAAATGTAATGTCTCTCTGTCTCTCTCTGTCTCTTTCTGTCTCTCTCTCTCTGTCTCTGTCTCTCTCTCTCTCTGTCTGTCTCTGTCTCTGCCTGTCTGTCTTTCTCTGTCTCTCTCTTTCTAGGAGGCTAGATGGCACAGTGGATAAAGTGCCAGGCCTAGAGTTAGGAACACTCATGTTTATGAGTTTATCAAGAGCACTTGATAGTCTGTGACTTTGGGCAAGTCACTTAGCCCTACTTGCACAGTTCTCTCATCAGTTATATGAGCTGGAGAAGGAAATGACAAACCACCCCAGGATCTTTGCTAAGAAAATCCCAAATGGGGTCATGGAGAGTTATACATGACTGAAAAATGACTCAATGACTATCTATCATCTATCTATCTATCCATTTATCTATCTGTCTATCTATCTATCTATCTATCTATCCATTTATCTATCTGTCTATCTATCTATCTATCTATCTATCTATCTATCTATCTATCTATCTATCATTATCTATCTGTCTATCTATCTATCTATCTATCTATCTATCTATCTATCTATCTATAATTAGAGAGAGTCTCAGACGGAAGACACTGGTATTAGGGAGGACCAGGGAAGCTGTCTTGCAGAAAGAAAACCAAGGAGGGGGCGGCTAGGTGGCGCAGTGAATAGAGCACCAGCCTTGGAGTCTGGAGGACCTGAGTTCAAATGTGCCCTCAGACACTTAACACAAAAAGTAGCCATGTGACCTTGGGCAAGTCACTTAACCCCAATTGCCCCACCTTCCCCCCTCCAAAAAGAAAAAAAGACAAAAGAAAACCAGGGAAGCTAGGAGGCAGAGATGAGGAGGGAGGATGTTCCAAGCATAGGGAACAGTCAGTGAGAATGTCTGGAGATGGGAGATGGGATATCACATGAGAGTAACAGTAAGGAGGCCAGTGTCCCTGCATTACAGAATTCCTGGAGGAGACTAAGGTATAAGAAGCCATTAAGGGTAGGAAGGGGTCAGGTTATAAAGGACTTTAAAAGCCAAACAAAGGATTTTATATTTGATGCTGGAGAAAACAGGGAACCACTGGAGTTTATTGACTAGGTGGATAAAATGGTCCCACCTGAGCTTTAAGAAGATCAATTTGACAGCTGAGTGCAGCATGGATTGGAGTGGGAAGAGACTTGAGGTCAGCAGATTCACCAGCAGGGTTAATACCTGCCCCCCTACCCCGTGTACACACACACACACACACACACACGTATATATGTATATATGTGTGTATGTATATACATACATATATACTAATATATGTTTTAGACAAAGAAATCTATCTGTATAATCTGTCTATGTATCCATCCGTCCATCTCTCTCTCTCACTCTCTCTATCCTAATAATAGTAATCAAGCTGTGAGTTGATAGGGACCTGCACTAGGGTGGTTTTGCTGTATCAGAGGCAAGAAGGGAGCACATACAAGAAGTGTTATGAAGGTAGAAACAAGAACACTTGACAAATGATTGGATACAAAGGGTGAAAGTGAGTAAGGAGCTGAGGGTGACACATTGGCTTCAAGTATGTGTGATTTCAAGGATGTTGGTGCCCTCCACAGTAAGGGAAGTCAGGAAGAGGAGAGATTGGGAGGGGGGACGAGAGGAAAGAGGGGAAGGGGGGAAGAGAATGAGTTCAGTTTTGGATGTGCTGAGTTTAAGATGTCTGCAGGCTATCCCATTTGAGGTGTTTCATAGGCAGGTGGAGATGTGAGACTAGGGGTCTGGAGAGAGACAGACAGGTAGATCTGAGAGTCAAATTGAAATCATGGGAGCTGATGAGATTGCCAAGTGAAGTAGTATAGAAAAACAATAGAAAGATAGAAAAGCAGTCCCAGGAGTCTGATCCCAATATTAGTGAGGAAATTGAAAGGACCTAAAAGGCCCTCTAGTACAATTCTCATTTTACAAATGGGGAAACTGAGACCCAGGGAAGTCCAAAGGGAATTCATTCTAGAAATGGGGAAAGGTTTGTATTTAAGAGCAGAAAAAAAGATGATGAGATGTTAATTTTAGCAAATGGCTAGGAGTCCAGAATGACAGCATTTTAGCTTGTTGTTGCCCTTTGTGCTGGAAGAGAACCAACGTGACATCAGTGTGTTGGGGTCAAAGTACAATTTGCCCAGTTGTGTCTGATCATATCAATACCAGCTCAGAAAGCTCTACCATATGAACATTTGGACTGGGGCTGTCTCTAGATTTGCATGTCTCACATTTCTTCTGAGCTACTGCATTTCAGCTTTGCTCATGGAGCACATCCCCTTCTTTGATGTGGGTATGCCATGCTGGGCAGTCTTGTTTGTGCCAGTGTCTCCCAAGTCTCACAATGGATTCCAAAGTTATTCAGAGAGACCTTGAGAGTATCCTTCTTGCCTCGTGTGAGTTCTCCTTAAAACAGTCTTTTAGACAAAGGTACATCAGGGATTTGAACAAAGTGGCCATCCCATCAGAGTTTCACTCCCCGCAGTTGTTTGAATGCTTGGCAGTTAAGTTTGAGAAAGGACCTCAATGTCTGGTACGCTATCTTGCCTTCAGAATCTTCCTAAGGCAATTCAAATGGCGTGACACTGGTAGGATGTCCCACTCTTACAGGCATACAACAATAAGGTCTATAGAATATGTGAAGGGGAGAAAGTTGGAAAGAGGTAGAAAGCAAATGATGGTGGGTATTAATTGTCAGGCTAATGAATTGTTATTTTATCTTCTAGTTAATGGGGAGCCACTGAAGGTTTTTGAGCAAGGGAATATAAAGCACATTGAGGCCATATTTTAGGAAGGTAACTTTGGCAGCTGTATGGAGGAATGATGGGAGAGGGGAAAGAGTGGAAACAGGGAGAACAATTAGGATACTTCAGCAACCGAGGTAAAGGGGATAAAGGCCTACACTAGCTTGGTGGCTGGTGTGAGTGTAGAGAAGGAAACAGATGACAAGGAAGGTGTAGAGTCAGAATCAACCAGACTGGGGAATGGATAGAATGGACAGAATGTTGCGAAAGGAGAAGAAAGAGAATAATGGATGCCTGTGGATGAACCTGGGCACTTGACAGGATGGCAGGCCCTTAAGACAGATTAGGAAGTGTGAAAGAGTGTTGAGTTTTAGAGGAACAAAGAAATGGAAGGCAATGTCATCTGGCTCCAGATCCTGGGCTCTTTCCACGAAAAGTCACAGATCTCTTACCTCCCAGAGTCATTGTGAGGATCAAATGGGATTACTTAGCATGGTGCCTGACAGGTAGATGTGCTTAATAAATGCAATCTCCTTTCATTCTTTCTAACTTCCTTCCCGCCCTCCCTTCCTTTCCTTCTCTTCCTTCCTGCTTTCCTTCTCCCCTCTCTTTCCTTCTTTCTTTTCCCCTTCCTTCCTTCTTTCTTTCATTCCTTCCTTTTCTCCTTCACTCATTCCTTCCTTTCCTTCTTTCCTTTCTTCTCTTTCTGCTGTCTCTTTTTCCTTTCCTTCCCCTTCACTCTTCTTCCTTCCTTTTTTCTTCCCTTCCTTTCCTTCCTTTCTTTTTTTACCTTCCTTCCTTCCCTCTTCCCCTCTTCTCCCTCTCTTCCTCTCCTTCTTTTCTCTCTCCCTCCCTCCCTTCCTTTCTTCCATTCCTTCCCTCCTTCCTTCATAAGAGCTGTCAAACTAAAAGCTAACAGCCCACCAAACTCTAACTTGAACCAGATTAAAATGTAATTGAGGAATGTTTAACAAAATAAATAAAAATACAAAACAACATAGATAATGTTAATTTGTGGTTTTCTAAGTCAATATGCAGGCAGTAGAGATCTGTTTCTATTTAGTTTGATAGCACAGCTTTAGAGGGAAGTGAGGAACAGCAGCATCACTTTCAAACTAAGACTTTTTTTTCCCCCCCAGAGGGAGGCAACTGTTTAGAATTCTGGGGCAAAGATTTCAGTCTACTTAGGTGTCAGGAGTTGGAAAACCCCAAAGCACATTTTGCCTTCAAGCTCCTCTCTTCAACTCATCTGCATTTCAAGGCAAATTTAGCTCATGTGTTTTAGATTCATTTATACTAATCTCCAAATGTTTTGCAAAAACAACAATGCCCAGAGAGCTTAAGACCTTTATTTCAGTGTTGGCAAAATCCAAACCAAGGAAACTCCTGAAGTAAGAAATTTTCAACATTGTTCCTCAGGCCAGACTTGGGGAATATTTGGCACTGCTAATTTTGGGAAGGAAGGCCTCATTGCCTCGTCTGGTTTGTTTACCTTTTTTAGAAGGGAGAGAGGGAGAAAATGGAGAGAGAAAAGGAAAGAAAAGAAGAGAAAGGAGAGAGAGGAAGAGAAAAGGGGAGAGGGAGAGAAAAGAGCAAAGAGTAGAAAAGAGGAGAAAGAAGACAGAAGAGAAAGTGAAAAGATGAGAGAGGAGGAGGGAGAAACAGAAGAAGAAGAAGAAGAAGAAGAAGAAGAAGAAGAAGAAGAAGAAGAAGAAGAAGAAAAGAGGAAGAGGAGGAGAAGGAGAAGATTTAGAAAGAGGTGGGAAGAGAGAGGGAGGGAGGGGGGAGAGAGAGAGAGAGACAGTCTTATGTCATCTACTTTGTCATAGCCATAGAACCTTAGTGTTGGAAGGGATCTTAGAAATCATTTAATCCAATCTCTCTTTTGAAGCTTGCACTCTCTCCACTCCCCCTGCAACAAATCTGAGAAATGGTCATCTAACTCTCAATTTCTTTTGTATCCAACATGACACCTTTGTGTGGGGTTGCTGGTTAGAGTGTAGGGTACATCAGGACAGAAACTCTCTGTATAGTTGAACCCCTTGCTCTTGGAGTCGTTATGCCCACTGGACTAACCAGCTTTAACTGAAGTTGGAATTATTATACAGTAAGATTTCCCATATACCCACCCTTCATCACTACTCCCCCACAATGATAAGCTAAGAACTATCAAATGCTTGGACAAGAAATATGACTGTCTCCAAATATGGAGGGTGGTGAAGTCGGGAGGGAGACTAAATATGATACTCTGAACCCAGACAGCCTATAAAAAGTGGTGTACACTTGACCTGAGGCATTTTAGATCTAGCTGGTCTTCCAGGGTTTATGAGGCTTTTTCTTTGTTTTCCAAACTTGTGAAGAATGTGGGGATAACAATCCACTGTTCTCAGAAACAGCTTTTCATGATTATTTTGTGAAGTCACAAGCTACTGGCATCATGAAAATATACTTGCCTTTGGAAATCTGATCAGACTGATGGTTATGAAGACTATGTCATACTCGAAAGCAGTACTATTCCCTTTTGTGTTTTAGCCAGTAATGAAAACCATTTCTGCCTCCAATTAGATTAGTATTGAAGTTCTGTGCCTTTTTACTATAGAATGGAAGCTCCCTGAAGGCAGGGGTTGTTAAAATTTGTTTTTGTCTGTTTCCCCAGCAACCAGCAGATTGCTTTGTATCTGATAAATGCTTGTTGGGGTGCTAGATTATAGAAAAGGGGTCATTCATAACATGGTAACCGTTTGTACAGAGATGACCTATACCCCTATACTTGGGGTAATTCTTGCTTCTCTGGCTGTTAACCTGAATGTAAATGATCTGGCATCTTCAGCATCTGACAGCTCCTTTTACCTCTCTTGCCAACTAAAGGCTTTCTTTATGAACACACAAGACTGAAAATATCAGTAGTTTCATTTATTAGTCAATAGAACAGATAGCACTTCTATCTGTAGACTTAGGTCTATGAGTAACATTACCCCTTTCCTCAGGGGCCTGAAGACTCTCAGTGAGTAAAGAAACATTGTACAGGTCTGAATGACTTACAGTACTCTTCTAGGTAGGGAGGGTTTTGGTGGGTGTTTAGGGATGGATGTGCTTCTCTGTTGTCAGTGCCCTTTGAGGTCTTTCTATCTATATATCTGTGCAATCTTGATTATTTTCTTCAGTTCTTGCTTCCCTCTTCTCATAGGACATGTCCCCAGTTGGTCATTAGCTTTTGGTTTTTTTTTTGAGGGGGGAAGACAAGGTAATTGGGGATAAGTGGCTTGCCCAAGGCCATACATCTAGCAAACGTCAAGTGTCTGAGGCTGGATTTGAACTCAGATCCTCCTGACTCCAAGACCAGTGCTCTTTTCACTGTGCCACCTGGCTGCCACCGATTCATAGTTTTGATGTTTTCCTTAGCTCTCCATAGATAACGTTTGCCCACTTTCCTGGGGTACCAGCTCTTTTAACTACTGGAAGAACTTCTAAGCATGCTCATAATTTAGAAATATATCTCCATTATTATTTAACTTTATTGATGTCTTTTGTTCTTATATCGTCATCTTTCTGAATATATTCCTGCCACTTCCCATAACATACAGAAAGCCATCCTTGGTAACAAAAATCTAAAAAGAGAAGAGGAGGGAAAAAAAAAGTTTAGCAAAACTAAGCAACACCATCGAGTTTGACAATATATTCTATGTTCCATACCTGTAATCTCCCATACCTATGAAGAAGAGAGGGAGATATACTTTATCATCTTTCCTTTAGAGACAAACATGATAATTGCAATGACTCAGTGTTCAATTTTTGTGTTTGTTGTTGCTTTTCTTTCCATTTACATTTGGCATATGTTGGGTATATCGTTTTCTGGATTTGTTCATGTCTTCCCATAATTCACTGGATTCTTCACTTTTATAATTTCTCATGTTTCAGTAACACTCCGTTATTATTAACGAATTACAACTTGTTTAGCCATTCTCCAGTTGCTGGGCATCGGTTTTTGTTTCTAGTTTTTTTCTACCCCCAAATTATTGCCCTGGATATTTTGGTGTGTGTATGAGACCTTTCATTCTGGCTTTGGCCTCTTTGGATATATGCCTGGCTGTGGAGTCTCTGCTGGGTCAAAGGATATGGACATTTTAGTCATTCTCTTAGTGTAATTCCAAATTGCTTTCCAGTATGGTTTGGCCACCTCCATTATTTCTGAGCTTTCTTTTTACACAATCTCTCCTCATATAAGAGTCTCTTGAGAGCTATGAGAATATTTTCTCCTTGAAATTCATAAGCAAGTCTCTGCCTCCAACTCCATGTAGGTTCACAATGATTCATGGCTGTTTTTATCTTCTCTTCTCCCACGTCTGATTGGCACGTCTCCTGTTTAGGCCAAGGAGTTTAGAAGGAACACACAGGATTCCCCCTGCTAACAATGAGCCCTCCCACTTGGACCTCCCAGAACAATGACTTATGTTTATAATTCTCTTCTGCGGATGTTTTTTTATTGTATCATAGTTATTTGCTCTCTGTTCCTCTACTGGCCTATATATTCTCTTAAGGTTAGGGATTATGTCTCATCTAAACTTCATATTTCCTCTTTCATGATCGCTAATAATAATAATGACAGCTAGCATTCTGTGACAAATGAAAAAACCCCAAGAGAAAGAATGTCTAGGTAATTAATAATCAACTTATTCATTAGGCTAGCTGATAATCAACAAGTTGATGGTCAGTGGTTTCTCTCAAAAAGCCAAAGATAAAACCATGGAGAGGCTGAAAGCCTTAATATGCTTTTGGAAAAGGGGGTGCCCCTGACAAGTAAAAATCAAACCTGATTGGTGGTCATTTAATGAGGAGGTGGACTAGTATTCTTCAGCTCAACCTGCTGAGAATGTGGCTTGATCATGAGACGCGGCCACCTCCAGCAATCTGCACAGGGGAATAGATTTCTACTTGTCCACTCTGGTTGGTTTTCTCCTTCATGAGCTTAGTCACCCTAAATTGTAATGGAGGATCATAAAGACAGAGGCTCATTTCTTCAGGGCAAGAACTCATTTAGACTAGATTCTGTTTATACTCTAAACAGAAGAAGTAAGGTCTCCTGGTTAGGTAGGGTCCTGCCCGAGATTAAAGAATATGTTCCTTAAAGGTTAAGGACATCTCATCAATGAGTCATGTCCTTCAGAGACTGACTGACCTTCTACAGGAAAGTGGAAATAATACAGAAAGAAATGAGGAAATAAATGAGGAATGAGAAAATAAAGATGAGGAAATAAATAGCCTGGATCTTAATTAATATGGGTTAATAGAAATATAATAGAAAATAGTGATTTCTTTCAATTCATATAGCACTTCTTTCCATATTTAGTTCTTTTAAGGTATATTATTATCCCCATTTTACAGATGACAGAGAGGGGTTAAGTGACTGATCCAGAGTCACATAACTTGTAAGTGTTTGAGGCAGGGTTTGAATTAAAGTCTTCCTGGTTCCATTTCCAATAACTCCATTCACTGTGACATGTAGCTGCCATCACCTTCACACCGAAGGAGTCTCACGCATATCTGTTTCATTGAGCTGATGAATTGAAATGATTGAGCCAATCAAAGAGAGAGACTAGAGAGAGTAGCTTGGAGAAGGCTCAGCCCTGAACTGAAAGGAAAGAGAGGAAGGTGAGCTCAAGAGGATTTGGGAGCATGGGAAGCCCATTCTCTTGGTGAAGCCTTTCTGAGGTCTTCCAGCACCATTTGCCTGGCATTTCTTTGTTAGACTGTGTGTTGATTTTTTTCCTGTGTGTGTCCTGTGAGTAAATAGGACCCCAGGCAGGAAGGAGATGAGTCAGATTCAGTCCCACCTGGTGTTTTCTTTTTCCTACTCTACTCTATACGTGACCTTTACTTTATAGCCCTGGGGAGGGGCCCCTTCTGTATCTCTTTCTACCCCTGCCATCAGTCCTTACTTAGTCCAATTTGGATGCCTCTTTTATTTCCCTCAGCTCACCTGGAGACAGGAATTGGATATTGCATCACAGGGCCTTCACCGCCATATTCTTTACCTGGGGTCCACAAACCTCCAAGGCGTCTGTGGATAAATTCTAGAGGGTGTGTGAACTTGAGTGGGAAGACATTTTATTTTTATTTCAACATAATTGGTTCCCATTATAATCCTAGCTAGTTCATTTTATGCATTTAAAAACATTCTGAGAAAGGGCTCATAGACTTTATCACATTCTCAAAGGGGTCCATGACACAAAAAAAGGTTGACAATCACTGATGTATGGGAAATAAGCAAAAAGAAATCTGTTTACAGAATGGAGAACCATTGAATTATAGAACATAGGAATATTCTCCTAAGGCACCCTTTATTTAGCTAGTATCTCCTTCTCTCTCTCCCTCCTTCCCTCCCCCTTCCCCCCTTCTCTCTCTCTCTCTCTCTCTACACACACACACACACACACACACTCTCTCTCTCTCTCTCTCTCCACACACACACACACACACACACACACACACATACATACACATATATACACACACATGCATATATATGCATATATATATGTAGCGCTAAGGTTTAGAAAGTACTTTATGTATATTATAAACTAATTTGGCCCTCATAACAACTCCACCAGATAGCTGTTATTATTTATGCACATTTTACAGAGAAGGAAACTAAGGCACAGAGACATTATGTGAGAGAGATATAAGAACAGAGAGAGATAGGAAAAGGCAGAGACAGATCTATGGATGGGGACAGTGATAAAGAGAGGCAGAGATAGAGAAAGAGACAAAGACAGAAAGAGATAAATGAGAGACAGAGACAGGCAGCCCAATAGAAACACAGAGACGTGGATAGAGAAACAGGGATAGAGTAAGACATAGAGACAGAGATGGAGAGAGAAAGAATGAGAAATTTTTTGGGGGGAATCCTACAAGATTATCGGTTGATCTGGGTAACTACACGGTATACTTGTATTCACCCTACCACCCCAGAGATCAAATAGTGATTCTATCCCTTCTTCTTACTAGGGTTAAGTACTTCACCTCATCAGCCAGTCTCTGCAGTAAGTCCATCGTTCCCATTTACCTGGTCACTTAAAGAGACTAAGGGAGCTGGACTCTATCCCAAAGGCCTTAGGTTTTAGGAGGAAACCCCCTTTTTGTTTTCTGGGTGGTGCCTGGAATGTGTCATGGTGGGTAGGGCAGACCTATGGGTGGTGTTGGTAGAGGTAGTGGCCAGTAATTGCAGGGTTTGGTGGTTGTTAGGGCAGTGGCCAGAGATTAAAGCCAAGGGAGACTGAGTGAAGGCCAAGGGTAGGTCAGGTTCAAGACAGGACAAAGCAAAACAGAGTTCCTGCCTACTTGACTGTAGCCAGCTGTGCACTGGGGGAACAGACCAAGGGTGTGGTCAGCAGGCTGAGTCAGGATCAGATAAACTGGAAAGGTGATAAGGCCTAGCATTGGGTCGGAAATGGTGATCCAGCTCTGAGTAGGAGAGTTGTGTGGGTAGGAGCTAGATTTAGAGGAAAGGGCCCTTAGAGGTCCTTTAGTTCAATCTTCTCATTTGACAGATGTGGAAGATTGGAGTTATTAAGTGACTCACCTAAAGGTATAAAAAGTAGTCAAGATTTGAGCCTTCTCCAAGGATCTTTTGGGCAAGTACAGCCAATTTAGCAGGATCTCTGGATGCATCCTGAGTCTGGAGGCAAGTGGATGTCTTTGTGGGGATAGCAGACAAAGTTTCTCTGGTTCCCCCGAATGTAGCACTCTTGGCCTTTGCTGTCCCACTTATTTCCTGCTCACTGCCCTCTACCACTGCCACCACCATCTATCAGAGCCTGGACTCCATATCTTCTTCAGGCCTTTCTCTGGGAGAGAAGGAGTTCATAGCTGGAAGGCTGGCCCTACCAAAGACAAAATGCCTCTTATGTCACCGTTTTACCAAGGACCAGCCCTGGCAGGAACCACATCTGCTATGATTCACACACAGCCACATGTGATGGAGTTTGGACACACCTGCAAAAAGAAGGCTCCCTCTTTGGTTTTTGGTTTCCTGTGCTTCTTCCTTATGAAAACCATCTCTCAGAAAAGGATTTAGAGTCTTTTCTGAACCATCTGGTACAAGATAGTTGGGCCCTTGAAGGTTTATCCCTACCCCAGGGTTACATTTTGACAGGCACTGGAGTTAGAGTGATTCAATTCTGATGGAATTTCAGCCATAAGCAGGTAGCTAGTAAAGGGCACTCCTGAAATCATGGTATGTAGGTAGTCGTCATATATGTGTGTGAATACATGTGCATATACACATACACATATACATAGATACATATGTGTATATGGATATATGCATATATCACACATGCATTGTACATGCACACATGTATATTTGTGTGTATATATGCACATATCTATAATATATATGTGTTTATATATGTTTTCCTACTTAATAGTATTTTATTTTTTCCAATTACCTGTAAAGATAGTTTTCAACATTCACTTTTATAAGATTTTGAGTTCCAAATTTTTTCTCCTTCCTCCCTCCCCAAGATGACAAGTAATCTGATATAATCATGTACAATCATATTAAACATATTTCCACATTAGTCATGTTGTGAAAGAAGAATCAGAACAAAAGGAAAAACCAGGAAAAAGAGAAAACAACAAGGAAAATGACCAGAGTATGCTACAGCCTGTACTCAGACTCCTTATTTCCTTCTCTGGAGGTGGATGGCATTTCTGTCATGGGTCTTTTGGAGTTGTTTTAGGTCCTTGCATTGCTGAGAAGAGCTAAGTCTATCAAAGCTGGTCATTGCACAATGTGGCTGTAACTGCGTACAATGTTCTCTTGGTTCTGCTCACTATACCCAGAATCAGTTCATTTAAGTCTTTCCAGGTTTTTCTGAAATCCTCCTGCTCATTATTTCTTGTAGCACAATAGCATTCCATTCCATTCATATATCACAACTTGTTCAGCCATTCCCCAGCTGATGGACATCCCCTCAATTTCCAATTCTTTGCCACCACTAAAAGAGTTTCTATAAAGATTTTTGTACATGGAGTTCCTTCTCCATTTTTTTATGATTGCTTTGGGATTATGTGTGTGTGTGTTTGTGTGTGTGTGTGTATGTGTGCGTGTGTGTGTGTGTGTGTGTGTGTGTGTGTGTGTATCTCAGATCTAGGAAGACCAAGATTCAAGTCTTACCATGGCTATATCACTCTGGGCACGTCATTTAAGTTTTCAGTCCTCAAGGTGATTGCATAGGTAGGAGTTTCCTCATAGAAAGTTCTCTATAGCAATGAAATCATTGGTTTAAACAAACCAAAAAAAAAAAAAGTCTGGCCCTAAATTTATCTCTGCTCCCTGCCTTCTTAGAGTGCTTTCAAGATAGCTGGTTGTTGTCCTTCATTCTCCAAGAGGACCAAAATGACATCACTATGCTAGAGTCAGGTTTCAGTGTATTGGACTGTGGCTGATCAGACCAATACAAGTTCAGAATGCTCTATCACAGGTTGGGTACAAATAGTGCATGTGAACATTTGGGGTAAATTCTCTAAATTTGCACATCTTGCATTTCTTTTGAGCTACTTCAATTCTGCTTTGCTCATAGAACATAGCACCTTCTGATATGGTGCAATGGAATGAGTGCTGATCTCTGAACCCCAAGAAGTAAATCCTAATCCCATCTCTGGTATTTAATACCTGTGTGAGAGGTAATGTGGTTTAGTGGGTAGAACACTGGAGTATCAGGAAGACTGAGTTCACATCTGCTTCAGATACTTTCTGACTACGTGATCCTGGGTAAGTCACTTAATTTTGTGTGTCTTAGTTTCCTCATCTATAAAATGAAAGATGAGGCCCATTGACTTCCAAGGGTCATTCTAGCTCTACAAGTTTAGTCTATCATCCTAGTTATTAAATATCTGACCACAGTTAAATTCAGGGACCACATGCATAGACATACAAGAGATCTACTACACAAACACCAAACACACAGAGATGTCAAAGAGAGTGGGGCAGAGGGTGGGGAGAAGGTATTATTAACAAAGCACTGAATGAAGGGCCATTCAAATGCATGTCCCAGCCATCTTCAGGTCACTATGTTCTATAGCTCTAGTCCCCACCTTTTATCTTCTAATTCAAACTTTCGCCTAGTACTCTGGGCTTCTCATTGTTGAACATTCACCATTTCTTGGCCAGACCCAGATAAAACTTGCTACTTCCTGACCATCTCCATGTGGATCTTTTTCCTCCTCCCTCTTCCTCTTCCCATATCCCCTCTCCAACTCTAGCTCTGAGAACAATGATCAGATCAACCCCACCACTTTTGGAAAGAGAATGCCAATCACCTGTCTTATGGCCACTCACTGTCCCTCTGACTTTCCTGCCAGAACCCTCCTCTCTGGTCACCAGTCCCCTCTTTGTGTTGCGTTCCCTTATTCTAATGTAAGCACCTTGAGGACAGGCTTGCAGTGCTTAGCCCACTGTCTGGCCCACAGGAAAGGCTTACCTAGTAAATGAGTCCATATCCAGTGTTGGGATACTAGACACCTGGGAAAAGAAGCAAAGAACAACTTTTACCATAGGGTTGTCTCCGCCTGGAAACAGGGGATTCCCCAGAGCAAGAAGCAAACCCTCCCTTCCACTTGGAATGGAAAAAGCAGAGGTTTCCCTCAGAGGAAGTGAGGGCTGTGCAATTAGTCTTAATGAGTGAGACAGACAAAGGCCTAGCTCTGATGCCTAAATTAAAATTATCCTTAACAGTGGGGAATCTTTCCTGATTCCTTCCCCCCTCTCTCATTGTTAGGGCTATCCCTCCTGTGTTTTGTATTTACTAATCTGTGTACAAATTGTTTCCCCCTAGTAAAATGTGAGCTCCCAGAGAGGAAAAACAATTCTTGGTTTGAGTCTTTGTAGTTCCAGAGCCTGAGGGAGTGCCTGGCACTTCCTTCCTCCCCTACCCCCCTTGATAATTTCTTTGATATAGGAAATTCCCATTAAGGAAATTCCTCTCTATCAATGCAGATGAGTGCTTACCTAGGCATACACAGTAGGTGCTTAATAAATGTTCATTGAATGAAGATATGAGTTGGATAGGAAAGAAGAAAACTGTTGCCTTTGGACTTCAGGCTGACTGTCTACTACTCCCAAGATCTTTACTGGTTAACCAGAAATGACTAGTATATATAAATATATATAATTAAAACCTCCATCACTTTCCCAAAAGAATCATTCAAACAAATTTAAGATGAAAGCAGCCAGAATAATTGCAGCAAGTGTAGGACTGTGGTTAATTTGTATAGATTTGCATGTCATGTTTCCAAATTCGTAGCTCTAAACTCTATTATGTTCAAGTTCAGTATTAACACAAGAAAATGACTCAGTATATAAATGAATGTAGTCAGACTTTAATTAACTGGACTCCCCCTCACCCCACCCCCACTCCCCCAAAAAAGCAAGTACACTGAATTAATAGGGATAATTTTCAAGGAAATAAAGGTTTGGTTTCTTACAGATATCTGAACTGCAGTCACTCCAGCTAGGTTAATGGTATTACAAGTCAGATCAACTAGCATTTTTTTTTGACACTGCAGTGAATTGGGGTGATTGGTTACCTATAGACCCTAAACTGCTAGTTCTGGGCAGTCACTCAGGGAGGTAGCTGGTCATGAAGAAGAACTGACAGTATAGCAAAATATTTCTTTTTAAAAAAGGTCAAAGTCATTGTAAGGGAGTGTAGGGTGGGTGCTATTTTGTTTTTTGCCCATGTAGGTTATATGTGCCCCCTTGGGTCTATCTAGATATAGCTCAAAGGAGGCAAGAATAGATCTCTCTCTCTCTCTCTCTCTCTTTTTCTCTCATGTCTTTTCCCTCCATCCCCTTCTTCAAGGAAAACTTTGATTCCTGCCAGGAAGGGGAAACAGGAGCTTGGGAACAGAGGCTGGCCACTCTGCCCTCCTCAAAGAGAAAGGGTACTCGACTAGAATTACATCTGTCTGCTCCCTTAAATATTGTTAGTCACTCTAAAGGAAGTAATTTTGGGCTTCAAGCTATATTCTTGGTCTTTAGTCTTTTTAAAAATTTTTTTATTTTATTTTTTGCTTTTTAGAGGGGGGGAGGGCAGGGCAATTGGGGTTACATGACTTGCCCAAGGTCACACAGCTAGTAAGTGTTCAGTGTCTGAGGCAGGATTTGAACTCAGGTCCTCCTGACTCCAGGGCCAGTGCTCTATTCACTGTGCCACCTAGCTGCCCCAGTCTTTATTCTTTAATGGGAAAGGAGAGCCCCAAGTTTTATAGCTAAGGCTTGACCACCTTCCAACCATATGTGAGTTTCATAATGAACACACATAGGAGATAGCAAATAAACTCATTTATGCAAGTTAATAGAAAAATAGAAATGAGAGAGAGAGAAAGAGAGAGAGAGAAAGAGAGAGAGAGAGAGAGAAAGAGAGAGAGAAAGAGAGAGAGAGAAAGAGAGAGAAAGAGAGAAAGAGAGAGAGAGAGAAAGAGAGAGAGAGAGAGAGAGAGAAAGAGAGAGAGAGAGAATATATGGAAGAATACATAGTAGAATATATGGAGTACAAGAGTTCTCCCATTGAGAATGAGATGACTCAGTTCAACCAAGAGAGTCTCAGATCCCAACCAAGGGAACATTCACTGAAGTCTCTAGTATAGTAAGCTGGGGACAGGAACATGATAGAGACTGCCTGTTCCTTTACAGCTTCTTCCCAGAGTCTTTCTTTCCCTTCAGGGAACTGAAGAGAAGTTGGAATGGTACAACTCTTCTCTCAAAGCCGGAAGACAAAAGACCCCTCTTTTTTCTCCTGCTCTTACCAACTCTACTCACCCTTCACACAGACTTGGTGCACTGAGTAATCAATGTCCATCAAAGAGGAAAAGGTCCCATACAACTGGCCCATTGAACCAAGGTTTACTATACTATAATAATAGCTGCCATTTCTACAGCATTTTAAGGTTTGCAGAGGCAGCCGATGGTGGTGCATAGTGACCTGGGCTTACAGTTAAGAAGCCCTGACTTCGAGTCCCACTTTTTTTTTTTCCCAATTACATTTTTTCTTTTTAAAAATTATTTTAAATTAACTTCTGTGTTTATTTTTAGTTTGCATCATTCATTTCCATGAGATTTTGATTTACAAATTTTCTCCCCGTCTTTTCCTTCCCCACCACCCCAAAACAACAATCCCACTGTATACCCCCTCCCCCAATCTGCTTTCTCCTATCTCCTCTCCCATCCCTCCTCTGACTTTCTGGTAAGGCAAGATGACTCTCCCATACCCCAGTGCCTGTATATCTCATTTCCCAGTCGCATGTAAATAATAATAATAATAATTTTTTTACACTTTTGATTTTAAACTCAAATTTAAAACTTTAAATTTTAGATTCTGTCCCTTCTTCCTTCGTCTCCCACCCTTACTGGGAAGATAAGCAGTTCAATATAGGTCGTATATGTGTAGTTATGCAAAACATTTCCATAGTGGATATATTGTGAAAGACTGAATATATTTCCCTCCGTCCTATCCTGCCCCCCACTTGTTCTATTCTCTACTTTGTCCCTGTCCTTTTACGAAAGTGTGTGCTTCTAACTACCGTCCCCCCCAACCTGCCCTCCCCTCCATCATCCCTCCCTCTCATATCCTTCCCCCCTACTCTCCTGTAGGGGAAGATACCCAATTCAGAGTATATGTCATTACCTCCCTAAACCAAATTCAATGAGAGTAAGGTTGACCCATTCCCTTTTGACTTCCTGTTCTTCCCTTCCCTTGTAACGGTTATCCCTTGCCTCTTCTATATGAGATAATATACTCCATTCTGTCTCTCTACATCTCCTCTCATTATATTCCTCTCTCACCTCTCAATTTCACCTTTTAAATATCATCCCTTCCTATTCAATTGATTACTGTGATCAGTACAGCTGCATGGCCTAGCAACCAGCTGATTAAAGAGAGAGACGGGGATGTATTCGATAGTCTGTTTATTATAGAACCATTTCATACAGAGCCAAGGTACAAGAAACTTATGAGGCTTATATTCTGATGGCAGAAATTCTTACCAGAATGCAAAGACCTTCCTTTGGTCTCTACCACTCCCTACCCCATCCTAAGGCTAATTATTTTATTAAGACTTCATCCTAGAACCTTGTCCAGAGGCACAAACAAACAGGGAGTCACAAACAAGACTCGCTAATTAACTACCCTGAATTTTCCTTAGTTATTCATAGGACCAATGGAGGCATCAACAAACAAGATTATATTCCTCCTGCATATCTGCTTAGTGATCTCATAGAAGAGGGAAGCATTTCCTTAATGGAGCTGGGGGACCCCTGAAAGTCTAGTCTACTACAACTGATCCTGTGCTATCTGTCTATGTATACCTGTACACATATGTACATACACTCACATATATATTCATATGCACATATACCCTCCTATATAGACATATATATGTATATATTTATGTATGTGTGTATATGTGTGTGTATATATATATATATATATATATATATATATATATATATGTACACACACATTTATATTCCCTTCAGCTATCCTCATACTGAGAAAAATTTCATAAGTTGAAATTATCATTTTTCTATGTAGGCATGTAAATAATTCAACTTTGATAAGTTCCCTATGATTTCTTTTCCATGTTTACTTTCTCATGCTTCTCTTGCTTCCTGTATTTGAAAGTCAAATTTTCTATTCAGTTCTGGTTTTTTCATCAAGAATGCTTGACAATCTTCTATTTCATTGAATGACCATATTTTCCCCTGAAACATTATACTCAGTTTTGCTGAGTAGGTGATTCTTGGTTTTAATCCTAGCTCCTTTGACCTCCAGAATATCATATTCCAAGCTCTTCAATTCTTTAATGTAGAAGCTGCTAGAGCCTGTGTTATCCTGATTGTGTTTCCACAATATTCAAATTGTTTCTTCTTGGCTGTTTGTA
>CM053587.1:106740750-106770309 GCA_028646515.1 Pseudochirops corinnae
AAAGTCATTAGCTTCCATTTGCTCCAATCTAATTCTGAAGGAATTATTCTCTTCAATGAGCTTTTGAGATTCTTTTTCCATCTGGTAAATTTGACCTTTTAAGGCATTCTTCTCCTCATTGGCTTTTTGAACCTCTCTTGCTCTTTGAGTTAGTCTATTTTTTAAGGTGTTATTTTCTTCAGTCAGGTTGTTGACTTGCTTTTCATGATTTTCTTGTATCATTCTCATTTCTCTTCCCAATTTTTCCTCCACATCTCTTATTTTGTTTTCAAAATCCTTCTTAAGCTCCTCTATGGCCTATAACCAATTCATATATTTCTTGGAAGCTTTTGGTGCAGGAGTTCTGACTTCATTATCTTCCTGCCATTCCATGCTTTCGTCCTTTTTGTTCCCAAAAAAGGAATCTAAAGTTAGATTGCTGTGCTTACTTTGCTTCCTTTGTTTGCTCATGTTTCCACTCAATTACTTGGCTTTTGAGCTTTCTGCCACAGTAGAACTCTGCTTCCAGAGAGGAGAGCTTTTTTCCAAATCACTGGGATTTTCACAGCTGCTGGAGCTATTAGTTGGGTGCCCTCTCAGAAACCTCCACAGGCTCTGGCACCTGGTCACACACCCCAGGACCTCCACTCAAGATAGCGATCCAGAGCAGGTTAAAGCAAGAGTGATTATCCCTCAGAACAGTCGCTTGGTCCCTCTACTATCTGCATTCCAGGAGCTCTGAAATAGTCATGTGGAGGTGGCTGCATGGCCGCTGTGCCTGAACTGCTTCTCCCTTCTAGGGGCAGAGGACAGACTGCACTCTCAGTCCCCATGTTCCCAACGTCCACACTGACCTTTTGCATATGCTTTTAATGTCTTGATTCTCATTGACCAGTCTCTCTTACACATCAAGTTTTTTTTTTTAAAGATTGATACTTGCCCTATCTAACTCAGAGAATTATTGTGAGGGTCAAATGGCATTTTGGATATGAAAATTCCATGAATTCCATGCAGAGGTGAAGAACTACTATTATTGCTACTAAAAAAGAGCAGTTGAAACTGTCAGACCTAACACTTGAACTTTGACAGCAGTAATTGGTAATTGATATTCATTCTCCCAATACCATCAATCAAAATCAAACAGTGCTTATGAAGATGAATTAGGAGTGTGGATAGTCTAACTCACTAAACCCCTACCTCTCCCTTCCTATTGGAAGAAGACAAAGTACATTTGCAGCTAATGGTAGGCCAATGATGCTGTCTTTGGTGAATTGAAATAATCAGTAATAGGCTACGGACAACGCTATGTAAGATGAGGACAAGACCATGGGTTTGATTCCTCTTTTGCTTTTTTTTTTTTCCCCATATTCACAACACACTAACCTAGTTACCCTGCAAATGGGTTTCATTGGTGATGGTTGACAGGGGTGGAATGAAGAGAAAGTATGGTTTGATCCACAAAATTCACCAAGTCTACTGGGTAAAAAAAGCATAGGTCTTCCTGACTGAATGGTTATGGAACTACCAAGCACATTACATGTCTTTACATGGTAGAGCCTGCTCATACAACCATCTTATTGCTGTGTTTGTCCTAATTCTAATTCAATAAAATGCTCACCTGAACTATAGAGAGCCTACTATATGAAAGGCATTGTGCTAGATGCTGGTGTATGGTCCCTGCCATGAACGAGCTCACAATCTAACAGAAGAAAACAAATAAGCACACAGATAACTTAGGATGAGGTAGAATGTGAACAAAGTACTTTGAAAATTCAGAGGAGGAAGATCTTTCTGAGTGATGGTGATGGGAAATCAGGGAGGGCTTCATGAAGAGGTGGCATTTCAGCAGCACCTAAAGAATGGCTGAATATTGACATAGAGAGGAGGGGAATGGGGATTTTAGGTAAGGGGAAGAATGTGAGTGAACTAACAGAGGTAGGAACACAAAGGCGTGTTCAGGGGTGGTCTGGCTAGCATAAGACACTTTCCCCCCAAACGCCTTTAATTAATTATTTTTAAAAATATTAATTTACTTTTAGTTTACAAGATTCAGTTCCATAATCCCTTGAGTTTCAAATTTTCTCCCTATTCCTCTCCCCCCCACCCCATGGCAACATGCAATCAAATATAGGATCTACAAATACCTTCACATTAAACATTAGTCAAGTTGTGAAGAAGGATTATAACCAATGGTGTGAACAATGAAAAAGAAGAAACAAAACAAAAAAGAGAGAGAGAGCAAGTGGTTTGCTTCAATCTGCATTCAAACTCTGTGGTTCTTTTCTCCAGATGTGGAGTTGTCTTATACCCTTGTGCTGCTGAGAGGAGCCCAGTCTATCAAAGTCAGTCGTCATGCGTGCAATGTGTCTGTAATTGTGTACAGATTTCTCCTGGTTCTAGCATAAGACTCTTAATCTCAGCATTGTGAGTGCCCCACTTTGGGGACAACTGGTTCCCTGAGAGATAGCATAGCATAGTGGATGGATGATGGGACTTGTAGTCAGGGGGACTTGGGTTCAGAGCCGACCTCAGAGACAGAGTAGCTGTGTGACCCTAGGCAAGTCACTTAATTTCTCTGTACCTTAGTTTCCTCATCTGTAAAGTGAGAGGTTTGACTTGTTGGCCTTTAAGGTCTCTCCCAGTTCTAAATCTACCATGCAGTTTAATTCCATCATTTTACAGATAAGGGCTTCAGCTGTTGTTTTAGAAGTGGGAACCCACAGAGTATTTTTGGACCTGAGAGAATAGCCATTCCCTGGGATCCAACAGTGAGTTCCATAGACCAAAGAGATGCTGTACATCTCATCTCCATATCTGATTATAAACTCTTTGAAGGTAGGGATGGTGTTCTTTGTAGGACTTCTCCAATGTCATATGTGAGGTATAGCTTACTTTGGTTTTTGTAAAATTAAGCTCTGGCAAGTACTGCCAAAGTGAAAAGTTTGAATCCAGTAATTTTGCACAAGGACTCTCCTAAGTTGGGTGAAACTCATTGCTATTCTCTCCAAAAGTTGATGAATTTAATTTTTTTTCTTTTTTTATTATGAATTTAATTATCATCCTCAAGTCTTAACATTCTAATATCCATAGAAGAACAACAAAAGAATATTACATATGAAATGGAGCTCCTGTTATAAACAACTTGTTTTTTAAGGAATATATATTGAGTTTAATAACGTAGTAATAAAATTGTCCTGCTTATATCCCTTTCTGGATTTCTTGTCTTCTACTTTTTAAATAATATTTTATAGATGTTCTTTTTTTCCTTCCTCCCTTCCTTCTCTTCTTTCTCTCTCACTCTTTCCTCCTTTCTTGCCTTCTTTTTTCCTCCTTTTTTTCTTTCCTCTTTTCTTTCCTTTTCCTCCCTCTCTTCTTTCCTTCCTTCTTTTCTTCCTTCGTTCCTTCTTCCTTCGTTCCTTCCTTCCTTCCTTCCTTTCTTCCTTCCTTCCTTCCTTCCTCTCTGTCACTTCCCTCTCTTCTCACTATAGAAGGTCTCCATTGTAACAAGTAGAGTCACCCAAAGCATATTGCCAGTGTCTGATCACTGACTTGTCTGGTTGATCTGCCATTCACAACTTTCAAAAATCATCAGCTTAGAGAGTGGCTTAATTGTATAAATATAAGACCTGGAGTGAGGAAAACTTGTGTTTGAATCCTATTTCAGATACTGACAAGCTGTAATGACCCTTGGCAAGGCACTAAACCTCTCTGGAACTCTATTTCCTCATCTCTAAAATTAGGGGGATTGGATTTATTGACCTCTCACCTCCTTTCTAGCTTTAAATCTATGATGAGAATAAGGATAGCTGGTATTTAAGCTATCCTTCAAGATGTGCAAAATACTTTACATATATTATCTCATTTAATTCTCACCAGAACCCTGTGAAATGGATGCTATTACTACCATAATTTTTACAGAGAGGAAAAAGAGGCAGCAAGGGGTCAGGTGATTTGTCCAGGGTCACACAGCTACTAAATGCTATGGTATTAATTTATAGAGGGCCTTGTATCTGAATTGGAAGAGAAAGCTTCCACACTGAGGAAATCACAGCGTTTGAAGTCTTGAAATAACTTGGACATACTTAACACAGTACATTTACTAACTGCACTCAATGGGTAGATTAGGCTAAGCTTTCCCTTCTGTGATCTCATGTGTATTCTCTATGGTGGGGCCAGGGAACAAGCTAGAGAAGCAAACGAATAATGAAATGGTAACCTTTAGCCCAGTCCTGGATGACTCATCATGACTTCAGAATGGACAATGTCTACATCTGTGAGCCTGGACATAGATTAAGTGGCTATTTGCACAGAGAGCAAGAGATTGAGCAAATCAATTAACCCTATTTCCCATCCTCTCAGAGCCAGACAAGAAGGATGATCACATTCCATGGGTCTACTCCTCTGCTGTCTGCATGGCCCAGACCCATCTCTTGTTGTTGCAGGAAGTAGGGTATTTCCTTTGGTGAATATTGCAGAAAAAGAAGAGATTTTTTTTTTTCCTGACCTGACCCTCAAAGAATTCAAAGTTGTTTTTTTTTTTTTTAAGTTTAGGTTTTGTTTTGGTGTTCGAATTTCTTTTAGGTTAAGACTATGATTTTATAAAAAGTTTTCTTGTAGATTCATACCTTCTTTGCAATTTATAGTATTCAAAGAATTTTGTGCGGCATGAAAAGGTTAAGTGACTTCTGCAGGGTCACATAGTCAATATATGCCTTTTATGTGGAAATTTAAAATGGTGCCTTTTCTTTAAGATTTCAAAATAGTCCCTATAGAGAATATGAAAATCACTCAAAGTCATGCAGGAGCTTCCAGTGAATTCTCTAAGTCTAATTCCAGGTATCATATTTATATACTCCTCAGGCTAACCATCAAAGGGGACTATGAGGCCATCCCTTCCCATCATGGCTTGGGAAGAAGGTGTCTCATGCAAATTGTGGGGCTTGACCATTAAACAGTCAGGATGGGGGAAAAAACCAACCAGGGTCTAGATTTATGATGATCTTGGCTCTCCAGAGGCTAATGTTTTCCCTCTAAGATGCTTTTTCTTCTACACTATGTCTTGTATATACACAGTTATTCATGTGTTATCTCTCCCATTAAAGTGTGAGCTCCTTGAGGGCAGGAACCACATTTTTGCCCTTTTTTGTATCCCTGTTGCTTGGAACATAGTAAATACTTTAAAAAGACTTGTTGACTCTAAGCTTCCTCTTATGATCCCAGATTCCTCAACTATAAAGTGAAGAGATTAAACTAAATCAGCAGTTTTCAAAGTGTTGTCCACAGACTCTCCTCTCTGAGACTCTTTAAAGGTGTCCTTGAAGTCGAAACTATTTTCTTAATACTACTAAAATGTTATTTACCCGTTAAAATCCTCTTGACTTTTCCAGCTATGTATCTGTGTGAGACTAAATTTTCTTCCTATACTTCACCCAAAACAACATATCACAAAAAGTTGAATGTAGAAGCAGATATAAGAATCTAGCTATCTTTTAGTAAGCCAGGCAAGGGACATCTTCACAAGCTTGGGGTAGATATCCCCCTAACTAGCCAATGAGCTGGAGACCTGTTGGCTACCCTCAATGCAATCATCGTGTGGACTTTGAAGTATATACAGACATTATATATTGGTTCAAGTCCATTAACCAAGTGTTTGAGATAGACTTTTAATTGACTGCTGAGCTAGAACTGGGCATGTATTCCAAAGGCACTAGCCAGCCACAGCAAAGCTCTTCTTTTCTCTTTCCTGCCCAGCTACTTTGGAGAGAGGAAATGAAAAGTTCAGCAAGATCCGGATGGGGCTGAGACCTCAGGCCTTTATCTGTCCAATGTGTTCGCAGTTGTGTGACCCAAAGTACCCAATGACCCTGATGTTGCTTCTGTTTCTGCTTTTAAGTAAAGGAGTATTAGGGATAGTTACAGCCTTGTGAGTTTTGAGTGGCTGAAATGATGAGATACCAGAGGTTTGGGGGCTGGACTCTATGCTAGAGTTTGTAATCTCCACCACTCAATGCCAGGGCCCACAAGCAAGGGAGGAATTCTGTCTGTTGGCTTCCTCATTACATGGGACCCTGGACAGGTATCTTAACAGCTGTGTCTCAGTTTCCTTTTCTGTCAAAGGAGAGAGTGAGTTTTAATGACCTCTAAGTTTGTCCCTCCGAACTTGAAATCTACAATTTGATAAGGGATCTTTGATCCAACTCCCATTTTATAGATGAAGGACTTCTGAATCTCAGTTTCTTCATCTGTACGGAGAGGGGTAGATGATTTATAAGATTTCATTCAACTCTAAATCCATGATTCTGTAGAATTACAAGTGTTATAAAACATCAACACGGAGAGAGCCCCGCTTAATCCAAAGGGGAACAAAACACAAATACCGCATGGAAATGCAATTCAAGCTTAGTCACTGTACAGTTCTCAAGATTGATGAACTAGTTAAAGTACCATGGGGGTATATCCTAATGGCAGGATTTCAGGTGGTGTTATGCCTGATATTTTTCTGTTTGTGCGTAGGATGAGAGAGGGGATGCTTTCCCAGAGCTCCATTAAATGATAGAGAAAGCATCATGTTATAGGAAAAAAGGACTGGATTTGTAATCAGAAAAATTGAATTTGAACCCCGACTGCTTTGAGAAAGTCACTTAACTTCCCTTGGCCTCAGTTTCCTCATATAAAATGAAAGGGATTGGACTCGATAACCTTTGACCTTTGAGATCCCTTCCAACTCTGAATCTGTGATCTCATAGCCTTACAAATTTCAGTACCTAAGGCTGATCCTGGGAAGAGAGAGCCGATCGAGTGACTATTTATTTAGATGAAAGATATGTGAATAATAACTCTTTCCAACCATATTTTTACCATGGGCAGGAGAGGTTAGAAACTGCCCCAGGAGAACACAGTGACCTGTCTGTGTAATCAGATGTCTCGAGAACACAGTGTACTATTCCATAAAAGACTCACCTAGGTTTTCAGGTCAAAACACTCTTTGAATTAGGAAACAGTACAATTTAAAAGCCTTTTACCCTCCTGCTTCTTCCTCCTTGAATGGAATGCTGGACCTCCTCAGTGATGATGCCATTTCACATGAGTCCATAGGCCCATTCACTAATTTTACTTCCTAAATGGGAAGAAAGGTTCTGTAGGAGGATATAGCCTGGGTAATGGCTTGGTGAATGTCCAGGCGACTTGCTGCTACCGAGAGGATGTTTGGTACAAAAAAAGGCCTAAATATACCAAAATGTTCATAGTAGAATTTTCTGGGGCAGCAAAAAACTAAAAGCAAAGTGGGTGCCCAGAGATTGGGGAACGGCTGAATACATAGTATCTGAAAGTAATGCAATACAAAATATAGATGAAAAATAATTGAGAGAAACCCAATACAGTTCATAAATGGTTTCAGCGAAGTGTCAGAGCTAGAACAGTAAATACAATAATAATAATGATTAGCAATTATTTGGCATATTAAGGTTTGGAAAGCACTTTAACGTATCTCATTTGAACTTCACAACGACGTTGGGAGGTGCTATTATTATCTTCATTTTATAGATGAGGAAATTAAGTCAAAGAGAGGTTTAAGTGACTTGCCCAGGGTCACAAAGCTAGTAAGTGTCTGGGTCCAATTCCTGATTCCAGGTCCGGCTCTTTGTCCGCTGTGCTGCCTTGTTGTCTATGATTGTGAGGATATAAATGAAAAGAATGCCAGAAGAAAACTGAATGTAACTTTAATGACAAGTCTCGGATCTGGAGAAGAGATGATAAAACCCCTTTTTAAATTTTATATTATTTTTTAAAGAAAGTGGCACCTACATATAACTTATTTAACTCAGTTTTTATTTAGGTTGATTTTGTCTCTGACTCCTTATGAGTCGCATTTCTCCTGTTCCTGAGACATTAGTTAAAAAGAATTCATGAATCTCAGAATGGGAAGGGACTTACGGATACCCTCTAGGCAGCTGGGTGGCACAGTGGGTAGAAAGGTGACCTGGAGTCAGGGAGTCTTGAGTTCAGATTTGCCCTCAGATGCTATTGACCTCATTTTTTCCTTCTGTAAAATGGGGATAATAATAACACCCATGCTGGGCCAGCTAGGCGGTGCATTGGGTAGAGTGCCAGACCCGGAACCTGAAGGACTTGAGTTCAAATCCAGCCTTACACATTTACTACCTACATGACCCTGGGCTAGTCATTTAACCCTGTTTGCCTCAGTTTCCTCATCTGTAAAATGAGCTAGAGAAAGAATTGACAAATCATTCTCGTATGTTTGCCAAGAAAACTCCAAATGGGGTCACAAAGAGTTGGATACAGTCGAAATGACTGAACAACAACAATAGTGCCTACAGGGTTATTGTGAGGATCACATGAAATAATATTTGTAAAGTAAATTGAAAATCTTAATGCGTTATGCAAATGCTGTTAGTGTTGTTGTTTTTGTTGTTACTCGAATCCCTGCCTGAGTCACAAATCTTCTCTACATCTCTGTCCTCATTTTATATTGAAAACATTTTGCTGATTCCTAATTCTGCAGAAGGAAAGCAGACTCAGGCCATCTGCAGTATTTTCCTCCTGTGACCCCTGGCACTTGGGGACACGGTTTTCTACCTTTAAGCAGCTGTGGCCTCTGACTGCCTGCTGAGGTGCTGGAGGCGTCCCAGAGAAATTCTGCAGGATTAAGGATTGCAGATGACTTTGATAAAAAGACAAAAAAAGAAACATCCCCTTTCCTCAAGGAACTTACATTCTGTGGAGGAGGTAACAGGCATATATAGAAATATGTACAAAATATATATAAGGGTGGGGATAGATTAAATCAATCAAATCACCTTACCCCACTTAAATAAGTGATAAGATACTGCATTCTCATGCCTTAGCCAGGTGAGAACACATCTAAACCATACTCAGTTTAGACTAAATGCAAAAAAAAAAATCCTTAATCAATTGACTTGCACAGGAAAAATGTTCCTGTTGGCTGAGTGAACATGGTACAACTCTGTTGGGCCCATATAAAAGCAAGGAACTAATTTAGAACCAAAGAGACAAGCTGAATAGAGCAAGACACCAAGGTCATTCACTGTACCTCAGGCCATTGCCAGTCATCTGGACTCTCATCCTGTCACTGAATTCTGATGATTCTGGAAGAGGGAGTGAGGCTGATTCCTTTGTGCAATTCTGCCTCACTTAAATCTAATTTACTCAAAAGTCAAGGCATCACCCTGTGATGGCACTGGTCCTCTTTGAAACTGAAGGATGAACACCAACATGAGGAGCTAATTGAGCATCTTACAGTGGAGAGTAGAGAAAAGCTGTCTCTGAGAAGGGATTGCTTGGCAAGAATGAAGAGAATATCCCAGCTTTGGCCTTGGCCTCCTTTGCCCTTCCTTAGCCTTGTCTAGACAAGAACCTTGCAAGCTTTGAGGGTCCAAGGGATGTTCTAGAAACATTCCCTGAGAAAGTAGCTCCAGGCTGCAGTGTGTCTACATTGGGAGCTGAAAATTGACTGGATGGAATGAGGAGAGGTAGATTCCTGGATCCACAAAGAGCCTAACGGGAAAACACCGCCATACCTAAGAGGAATTTTGTGAGTACTCCATGAAAGGGAGAAAAAGATTTCCAGAACGATGAGCCTTGACTCATCCTTTTTCCACGTGGGCTCTTCAAGCTTGAACCCACTTTGGCATGAACTTTGGCTACTCTGTCAGGAGAGGTTTTTTTGAGGGGGATGTTTGTACCAACTATACCACTTTAGTAAATTTCCATTTCTAAAAGTTAGTTGAGGCAATTAGGTGGTGCAGTGAATAGAGCACTGGCCCTGGAGTCAGGAGGACCTGAATTCAAATTTGCCCTCAAACACTTAACACTTAACTAGCTGTGTGACCTTGGGCAAGTCACTTAACCCCAATTGCCCTGCCTTCCCCCCTTCAAAAAAGAGATGAAAAAAAAATAAAAGTTAATAAAATCTGACTGGCTAATTGATATAAACTGATAATCATGGTGGAAAACACATTTATATGGGATCCTAAATTATTAGAAAAGGCACACACCACCCCTAGCCCCTCAGGGCTAACCTTAGAGCCCCAAGGGGTTGTAGTAGACATGCCCCAATTTGTCAATATTAGTAGGACATTGGCTAGTTAACTCAGAACATGTACTACATATATACAAATCCATAAATATGAGATAATATTGAGAAATAAGGCGCTAGTAGTTGGGGTAAACATCAAAGGCCTTATGCAGAATGTAATAGCTATGATAGGAAACTAGTTTTCTTAGAGGCAGAGGTGAAGAGAGGGTGAAATCCAGGTACTGGGGATAGACAATACAAAGGTATGACAAAAAAAAGATAGAATGGCCTCTGTGAAGAGCAGGAAGAAGGGCAGTTTGGCTACACCACACAGAGAAATTAAAGGGAAACAATATGCTATAGACCCAAACCAATATTTTACAATTCGTTATCAATATCCCAATTTACCTTTTCAGTGGTATCTTTCTCATATCATTGTTCAGTCATTTCCAGTTGTGTTTGACACTTCATGACCCTCACAGTCTTGGCAAAGGTACTAGAGTGATTTACTATTTCCTTCTCTATATAATTTGACAGATGAGGAAACTGAGGCAAACAAGGTGAAATGACTTGCCCAGGGTCACACAGCTACTACATGTGTGAGGTTAGATTTGAACTCAGGTCTATCCTGACTCCAAGCCTGGTGCTTTATCCATTGCACCACCAAGATCAATGAATATCTATAGAATTTTGTGAAAAAAACAACAACAACTATATATTGCTTCTACCTCAGAGATATGAAGAGATATAAAGTGGTCTTGTGTATGAATCTGTCTAGAGCTCCAGAAACTTTTTTGGCCGTTTCCCCTTCGATGGTCAGGATTAAAATTTAGATTAAAAAAAAAAAAAGGCAAATCAGCTGAGACAATTAGACCCTAAAGTCATGGGGTTCAGTCATTTCTTTAATTCTGGCAGCCTCTGGAGAATTAAGAAAAGCCTACGGCTGCTCATTCATTGGGGGGGATGATTGAAAAAAGAAAATCCACAACTATGGTATGTGAATGTAATGAAATTTTATTTTGCAGTAAGAAATGAAGTAGATGAGAAATTCAAAGAAACGCAGGATGCAGTTTCTCCCTCTGTAAAATGAAGAGATTGGAGGAGATGGCCTTGGAGGTACCTTTCAATTCTTGTGTATGAGTCAGTGCCATAGAACAGAATGAACAGAACCCGGGGAATAATATACACAATGACTCCATGAAAAGATCCCTAAAAGGAAGCTGATCTCTAAGTAATGGAAAAACAAATGAAAGTTACTGGGAAAAGAAGACAAAACATCCTTCCTCCCTCACAGCAGAGGGGTGGAGTTAGGATAAGACTGTATATTGTTGTCAAGCAAGGTTTCTGTGTTAGATGTCTTTGCTTAACTGTTTTCTCTGGCTCGAAAGAGGCTTCCGCTAGTAGGAGGGTGGGGAATGACTACTATGTAAAGACAAAAGGCATCAGTTTTGTTTTTTTTTAAAGAAATGCTTATGGATATTATTACTAGGTCACTTTGGCTAGCCTAAGGAACAATTAGGAGAGAACATGGAGAAAAAAAGGAGTGGGATTTAAAAAGGAAAAAAAAAGGAATATTTCTGGGATGTTTAATTATAATAGCATTTGCATAACCCTTTAAGTGGTTTGCATTGGATCCTCACAAGGACCCTGGGAGGTAGTTGCTATTGTTATGGTTGTTCCCATTTTACATTTGAGGAAACTGAGGCAGAGGGGTTAAGTATTTTGCCCAGGGTTACACAGCTAGCAAATATAACCAGATTTGAACTCAGGTCTTCCTGATTCCACGGCTAATTTTCTATCTACTGCTCCATCCAGCTGCATCTACAGTTTGCTGATTTTCTTCACCCCTCTTCTTTCTATAAAAAGCCTTTTCTCAACTCCTTCCTTGTTATTGCTCAATCTCTCCTCATATGGTTTCTATGTGTCTGTTTAAATGTTCTACCACCCCAGGAAAATATAAGCTCTTTGAGGGCAGGGACTTTTTCGCTTTTGTTTCTATGTATCCTGAGGTGACTTGTTTGGTGGCTATAGAGCCAGCCTCAAAAAGACCCGAACTTAAATCCTGTGTCTGAGACATACTGACTATGTGATCCTGGGCCAGTTATTTAATATCTCAGTATATGATAGGCAGCTCTTTGAGACTAAGTTCCAGAGCAGATGTGATGATGTGCATAAGTAGAAGGTGTTTCCTTATCAGGAGCTCCCTATACCAAGGAAATTATAAGTCTGTTCTAAAATGGTATCAGTGCTTTACAGATGATTGTTGAACAAAATTATGATACTATTTTGCAAAACTTAGTGGCACAACGGACAGTTCTGTGGTTTAATATGTATCCAATTTGAAAATAAATTACTCAAGAGGGCTGTGTCTTATTCAACTCTATACCCTCAGTAGGTAGCATGGTTTCTGCATACAGTAGGTGCTCAATAAATATCTATGTAACCAATGAAAGCATGTCCAGGACACAACACTCATACTGAGAAGGAGGGGCCTATGAAAGAAGTGCTATCAGCCAACACTTGCAAAGGTGAAATTTCTTAACCAGGTTATTCTTCATGGGGAGATCAAGAACACAGCTTACTGTCTAAGCCTTTTTCCCCAGGCAGGATTTCTCTTATTTTCTCCCCATTTTCACAGGTCAGGGCCATTTTAGAGAGTTTCAAGTAAGATAACTCTGACCTTGCAGGGCTTCTAATGGTCCCCGCTGTGATCTTTCTTCCCAGCTGTTAGGCATGCCTGAGTGCCCCTGATTTTATAATTAATCATCCTCCTGCCTTAAGTTAATTGATGCCCTCATTATGTCATATTTACTGTAGATTCATTGAAGCCTTTTGCCAGTAAAATCTTTCTCTACCAATTAGTCCACAACATCCAGCAGCAAGAGTAATTTCACTGAATGATTGAGATCACCCTGACACCTCCGGCTTTTTTGTTCTTTAAAAAAAAAAAAAATTAAATTGGCTCCCACCTCTACTGTGTCCAAAACACATTCAGCCTCGTGGCATTGTTACTTGGAGAGAGAGATGTTTGGTAATGATATTTCCATCACACATAGCTCTTCCCTTAATCACTGTGGACTCAGTGTGAGTGAAACCTGGGGCTCCGGGTTAATAACCCTCTCGGCTGCTGCCAAAATATTTCAGATGAAAAGGATCGGTGCTCTGGTGAAGCTCTCCTGGGTCATGACTCCATTCCCATTGCTTAGATGGCTTAGATTTGGGAAATTGGGAGGGATGCTAATGTAAGAGACCCCTGTTACTTCCTAGAGGACCCTGGTGAAATATACATGAGGTCTTTTCACTAAAGTCTTCTGAGAGATAAAGTCTAAAGGGAAAATATTTTCCTAAACACATATCTACCTTAAAGTCTACTGAGAGACATTGAACTTTTATAAACAACCAACCAGTATCTGGGTCCCTCCAATGTACAAGACACTGCTAGATAGTGGCAGTTAAAAAAGAAGTACAAGGTCAGATCCTCATTGTAATTAAATTCAAATGCTTATTAAGTCTTAAAAGCAGCATTCTAGGCTCTTGGGATACAAAACCAAAATGAAACAGTTCCTGTCCTCTTAGAGCTTATATTCTATCGGGTAGATATAAGTAAAAACAAAATAATACAATCTTCCTTCTCTCCCTTCCTTCCTTCCTTCCTTCCTAGATGGAGAAAAAAAAACCCACTAACTACAGGGATCAGGAAAGGGTTCATGTCCAAGGTTGCACCTGAGTATCTTGAAAGAAGCAACTAGTTATGGAAGTGAATAGAGAGCTGCACCTGGAGTCAGGAAGAACTGAATTCAAGTTCAAATACTTATTAGCTGTGTGACCCCCAAGCAACTTACTTAACCTCTGTCTACCTCAGTTTCTTCATTTGTAAAATGAGAGTTATAGTAGCACCTACCTTCCAGAGTTATGAGGATTAAATGAAACAATATTTGTGAAGTGCTTTGCAAAGCTTAAAGTGTTATATAAATGCTAGATATTATTGTTATGTTGTAATTGTTAAAACAGGGTATCCTTTAAGGTTAGAGATCAGGAGGAAGAACATTCCAAATGTGGGGAAATGGGCTATATTAAGCTTTGTCCAGAGAGGGGAGAAAGATATCGCTTATGGGAAATATATGACTGACTAGAATATAGAGTGCTGAAGAGGAGTGATATGACACAAGACGGGAAAGACAGGTGGGAAGGAGCCTGAGAAAGACTCTAAATGACAGACAGAGAATTCTGTGTTTTATCCTGGAGGCAACAGGGAAATTCAGGGCAGGGGACCAACATGATCAAAGGTAGGTTTCAGGAATATCCACTGGATTGGAAAAGGGAGAGACTTAAACTAGAGTCCTTAAATCTTTGGTTTTTGTGGGTGTCATCGATGTCTTTGGCAGTCTAATGAAGCCTATGGACCCCTTTTCAGAAGAATGTTTTAAATGCATAAAATAAAATACATAGGATTACAAAGAAAACCAATGACATTGAAATAGTTTATCTGTCTGTATATATCTGTACATGTGTATACCTATGTCTATCCATGTGTCTGTATTTCTGTCTGTATCTTTCTATCTGTCTATCTAGCTACTTGTCTGTCTGTCCGTAGATCTATCTACCTGTCTCTGTGTTTCTATCTCTTTGTATCTCTCTGTATATCTCTCTCTCTGTGTATATCTGTGTATCTGTCTGCCTGTCTATCTACCTGTCTGTATATCTATCTACCTCTCTGTATTTGTCTGTATCTTTCTCTGTATGTCTCTCTATCTATCTACCTGTCTGTCTGTCTCTCTTTCTTCTGTCTGCTTATCTATCTACCTGTCTTTCTTTCTTTCTTTCTTTGCTTCTTTCTTTCTTTCTTTCTTTCTTCCTTCCTTCCTTCCTTCTTTCCTTCCTTCCTTTCTTCCTTTCTTCTTTTTTTCCTTCCTGCCTTTCTTTCTTTCCCTCTCTTTTTCCTTCCTTCCTTCCTTCCTTCCTTTCTTTCTTTCTTTCTTTCTTTCTTTCTTTCTTTCTTTCTTTCTTTCTTTCTTTCTTCTGTCTGCTCATCTATCTACCTATCTGTCTGTCTATCTGTCCATCCATCTATCTATCTATCTATCTATCTATCTATCTATCTATCTATCTAGGTAGCTAAATGGTGCAGTGGATAAAAACACTGGGCATGGAACCAGGAAGACCCATCTTCATGAGTTTAAATATGACTTTAGATATGTGTGTGTGTGTGACCCTGGACAAGTCACTTAGTCATGTTTGCCTCAGTTTTTCTCATCTGTAAAATGAACTGAAGAAGGAAATGGCAAACCACTTCAGTATTTTTGCCAAGAAAATTCCAAATGGAGTCACAATGAGTCAGACATGACTGAAATGACTCAGCAACAACAATTTATCTATCTAAACAAATTCACTGAGCTCAGGTTAATAACCCCTGGCAGAGACAGGGAGATCAATTTTAGGCAATTGCAGTAATCCAGACAAGAAGGGATGAGAGCTTGAACTAGAATAGAGGATGTGTGAGTGCAGAGAAAAAGACAAATGTGAGAGATGTGATAGAGTTAGAATCAACAAGATAAAGAGTTTGCAATTTCATTGGGGAGGAGGAGGTGGGAGGGTGGATACAAGAGGAAGAAATCAATACAGCAAGCACTTATGTGACAAGGAACAAATGAGAAAGTGGTATAGCAGAAAACATGTCAGATTTAGAACCAAAGGAACTGGCTTCATTATCTAGCACTGCCATTTACTTCCTATGTGACCCTGGGCAAGTCACTTAACCCCTCTGGGTTACAGTTCCTCATCTATAAAATGAAAGTCTTAGACTAGATGGCCTCTTAAATCCCTTCCAACTCTAAATCTGTGAAATTATTTGGTAAGTATATACTTACCAGTTTCTAGGGCTTTTATTACCACAAAAAATGCTGCTATGAGTATTTTGGCATATACGGTGCCTCTTCCTGTCTTCAGCCTCCTTGGCAGGACATAGGCAATTGCTTTCTTTTTTTTCCCTCCTCTTTTTTTTTTCACTTAGTAGTATTTTATTTTTTTCCAATTACATGTAACAATAGTTTTCAACATTCACTTTTAAAAGATTTTGAGTTCCAATTTTTTCCCTCAATTCAGCAAGCAATCTGATAGTTTATACATGTACAATCACATTAAACACATTTCTACATTACTCCTGTTGTGGAAGGAGCATCAGAACAAAAGGGGAAAAAACCACGAGAAAGAAAAAAAAAAAAACAAAAGGTGAAAATAGTATGCTTTGATCTGCATTCATTCTCCATAGTTTTTCCTCTGAATGTGGATAGCATTTTCCATTTTAGGTGTTTTGGAACTGTCTTGGATCATTGTATTGCTGAGAAGAACTAAGTCTATCAGAAGCGATCATCATACAATATTGCCGTTACCATGTACAATGTTCTCCTGGTTCTACTCACTTCACTCAGCATCAGTTCATGTAAGTCTTTCCAGGTTTTTCTGAAGTCTGTCTGCTCATCATTTCTTATAACATTCTATTACATTCATACACCACAACTTGCCCAGCCATTCCCCAATTTATGGGCATCCCCTCAATTTCTAATTCTTAGGCCATTTCTTTCTAATGAATCCCAAGGATAATTATACTCTGTGAAAGCTAAAAGGGCACTTGGAGACAAAGAGAGGTGGAATGTGGCATAATGGCAAGAGCCATGGTTGGACTGTCAGGAGACCTGAGTTCTTGCCTGAATCATTATTCACATTTTTTTCCTAGTCTACTGAAGTAGATTGAATTAATAGCCTCTCCAGACCTTACCATCCCCCTTTGAAAGAAGAAGAAAATGACTTATCCAAAGTTATGTGGCCAGCTCATGGCAGAACCAGAACTAGACGAAAACCAGCATGTTCTGACTCCCTCTCTAACGTTCTTTCCATCCCATAAGTTCTGATTTTGCCTCTGGACACTCGGTCATTGTTTTTCTTCTTGCCACCTCCTTTTGCTTGCATCCAAGTTTCTTATTCTGCTGCCTTTCTCATATTTCCATCTCCTTAGATGAGCAAAGGGCAGATTATGACATCATCTTGTATCTGACCTGAGGAGAAAAACAAAAGCTCTAGACTTATAAACCTTAAAGTTCATTGAGTCCAGTTCTCTCATTTAATAGATCAAGAAATCAAGAAAGAGGGAAATGACTTACCCAAATTCACAAAAGTGATGAATAGCAGAGCCAGAATTCAAATCCAGGACCTCTAACTCAAAATCCAATGCTCTTCTCATTCTATCGCATGGCTTCTGGAGAGCCATGCTAGAAGCTGAGCTTGTGGAATGACTCGGTATTTTTTGGCTTTAGTTTTATTTGCTTTGTTTGGCAGAAGAATCAGAGTGATTTCTAAACCAGATTATGACTTCTTCCATGTTACCTCCAAGACAGGCACTTTTCTAAAATACCTCAGCCAGTAATGTGGGTGATGCTTTCAGAGAGGTGGCCAGGACATGGTCCTCAAAAATGTAGACCCAGCCTTTTAATTTTTTTTTTCTTTGAAGCCTTGGAAGAACATGTCTCTATTCCAAGAGTCAGAAAGCTTCTAACAAACACTGAGAATGTCGATAGATCATCTCTTGAAATCTAATTCAACTCAGTTTAACAAGCTCTTCTTAATACTCAGATGCTATACTAGGCCTGGGGACAGATAGGTAACACAGAGGGGTCTAGAGTCAGAAAGACTCTTTCTTGAGTTCAGATCTGACCTCAGACACTGACTAGCTGTGTGACCCTGGGCAAGTCACTTAACTGCCTCAATTTTCTCCTTCTGTCAAATGAGTTAAAGAAGGAAATGGCAAACCACTCCAGTATCTTTGCAAAGAAAGCCCCAACGAGGGTAATGAAGAGTACAACACAACTGAAAAACAACTCGAGATAGCAGGTCTGGGAATACAAAGACAAAAATGAAAGCCTTTACCCTCCCCCCACAATAAATTACCATGTTTTTATTTTGCATATTTTTCTTTCTACTTACAGGTGTGTGTTCTGTTTCTATATGGAAATGCAAGTTTGCTGAGGGCAGGGATTGTTTCATTTATGGCTCTGAATCTCCAATGCCTAGCACCTAATAGATGCTCAATTAAATGTTCATTGAGTGATCAATTGAATTATTGATTCTATTAGAGGAAAGGAAGGGAAAAAGCATTTATTAAGTACCTACCTAGTGCTAGGAACTGTGCTCAGCATTTTATTATCCTACTTCATATTATTCTAATTAATATCCATGAATTTAAATATCATCCTCCTTAATAATTAATTTAAACATAATCCTATTTAACAATTAATTAATCGTAGGATTATCCTGTTTAATCTTCACAATAAGCCTGGGAGGTAAGTGCTATAATTATCCCCATTTTACAGCTGAGGAAATAGGAAGATTGAGAGGGTAAGTGACTCATGTAGGATCCCACTGCTGGTGGTCTGTGGCTATATTTGAACCCAGGTCTTAATTCCATTGGGCCACCTAGCTAGAAGAAAAAAACACACACACAGATAAGTTGCTGTTGTTTATCCTTCATTCTCAAAAAGGACCAATGATGTGTGTGATGTGTGATGTGTCTGGATTTAATTGAAACATTATTGTGCAGAGTTACCAGTTTCACTCTCCTCCAGAGTCAGTGGAGTCCAGTGGTAAGACCTAGATCAGGATGACTGGAGATGACCCCAGAGACAGTGGGGAGACCTTGGCCTTTTTAAGTTAAGATCTTTCCTAGGTCTCTCAGTTTGTCTGAGGCAACACCCATTCAGTGATTAAGGGCTAGGTAAGAAATGAGGCAGAAGATGGCCTAGTTTGCTTACTTAATCTGGAAGGGGTAGCCCCTCAGGATTTCTGGCCAGAACAGAAACAGTTGCTATTTACACTTACTCTGAGCCATCAGAACCCAAACAATGACCAAGAAAGGCTTGGGCTGGGGTCTTTTATTGCACAGTCAGTGAAAGCTAGAGTGATTTGGGTTAAATACACAGTCAAGCAGCCCTATTTGAATTGTAAACACAAAATAAATACAAAGAAGTTTAGAGGCAAGGGAACTAACAACTAAGGATCAGGGGAAGGCCTTTTGCAGGAGGAAGCATTTGATCTGAGCCTTGAAAGAAGCTAGGAGTACCAAGAGGCAAAGTTAGGAGAGAGAACCTCCTGAGCACGGAGTATACAACCTAGGCAAAGGCATTGAAGTGGGAGTTTATAGAAATTTCCAGGCATCCACTTGGTGACCCTGTGTGCCCAGTGCAAAGTAATAGGTTTGTGGCTTGGAAATGATACTAAAACATCAAACTAGACCAGTGGAAGTCTCAGAGAAACTGACCATGGACACTCAGTCCTGATGTGAGGGATAAGTCTTTTCACTATGCCTGAGCAAAGAGTTTCTGGCCTAAACTAACACCAAGGGCCACGAGGCTGCCATGATTTGCTGGCAGATTCACCAGCTCCCATTCCAGCTTTCCTTGAGCACTTTGTGGCCTAGGTTTGGGCCGGACTATGTGAAAAGATGAGCAAATACAAGGCGATTGATGGCTTTGGATGCAGCCCTTTGTTCTGTAGTGGTTTGGGCTTTGCTTCCATTCCTCCCTTGCCTTGGGACTTCAAGTTCCAAGCTCAGAGCTCAGGTGTAGAGCCACAGGAACCAAATACAAACACAGGAGCTTGCCCAGACCTCCTAGGAATCAAACCAGGGGATTTTTTTCCCACATTGAATGGAACTGCCAATAACTCTTCCATGGCCAGGCTGTGGCCTGTCTAGCCAAAGAAGAGCTGCGGGCAATGTATGTCCACCTTTAGGACCTGTGAGGAAACCATTGTGTAACCATGCTGAAAAAACTTAAAAAGAATTTCAAAAGGGACCAAACATTTTTTTTAAGTTCTATGTACTTTAAACATTTTTAACAGAACTGTTTGTGTCAGCAGAAAAAGCCAGGTTATAAAACGTCTCGAATTTGGAGAGCTCTTTGCTGGTTTCAAGATTTTACAACTTTCTGGCCGAAGTTTAGTGAAGGAAGTAATTCAGATGTTAAGAAGTATTCATTAGAAAGAGACCTGTTAGAAAGTCAAGTCAGTCTTATTGCTAAGAGAGAAGGTATAAGATGTGGTCACTACTGATTGGGTATAGGGTCAAGGGCATGGTTTTTTGGGTTGACTATCAAGGCAGTCCCTCTGCTTTCCGTCGTCATTGAGAGTTCAGACCCAATGAGACTACTGCAATCATCAGATTTCTTTTCTTACCTCTAGTCTCTCCCTATCCTCGAATGACAATTTAAAGTCGGAAGGAACCAATTCTAATTGATCTATTTAGTTCAACCCTATCATTTTATAGATGAAGAAATAGATTCAGATAGAGATTGTTTAATTTTCTGCATCTGTATCCCCAGTTTACAATGCTAGGTAGTTTTTTTTTGGGGGGGGGTATTTTTATTGTTGTTGTTGTTGCTGTTGCATGTTTGTATGTGTGTGTTTAGGCTGGATCTCCCTATTTCACCCAGGCTAGAAGTATAGTGGCCATTCATGGGAGCATCCCAATATTGAGTACTGTGAAAAAATATAACCTGCTCTACTTCCAACCTAGGCTAGCTCACCCTTCCTTGGGCAGCCTGATTCCATGTACTCTACCTGCACTGGAAGCTCACCTTATTGGTGCCAGATTTAATGTGGTCTGATGAATTTAGGACACTGAAGCCCAAAACTCCTGATTTTAAGCAATCCACTAGTCTCAGTCTCCCCACTACCAGGGATTATAGGCATTAAGCTACACACCCTTCCTATCAGGACAGCTAGGTGGTATAGCACCCTGAGCCTAGAATCAGGAAGACCTGAGTTCAGATCTGGCCTCAGACACTGACCAGCTGTGTTACCCTGGGCAAGCCACTTGACCCTCTTTACCTCAGTTTTCTCATCTATCAAATGAGCTGAAGAAGGAATTGGCAAACCACTCTAGTATCTTTACCAGGAAAACCCCAGAAGGGATCATGAAGAGTCAGACACCAAAAACCAACTAACCAGTTGCTCAAGAGATTTGTTCAAGGTTATGTAGATATTAAGCATTTACATTAGGTCTTCTGACTCCAAACTTTGTGCTTTCTACTTTTCACATTGCTGAGAGATTAACAATTTTAATGAATAGTTTCAATCTCCTACTCAAAAGTCTTGAGTGACTTTCCTCTGACTTACTGTACAAATTCCAAAGTCCTTAGCCTCACATTTGAGACCTCCTATGATCTAGCACCAACCCCTTTCTAGCCTCATTTCCCATCTGAAGAAAACTTGCTGTGGTCTGAATATGCCTTGAGCAAATGCCTGTGTCCAGTCTTGAGCACATCAGTAATCTCTTAATTGCTAAATTTGGTAGTGTCTTCCCAATTGTCACCTGTTCTCAGCACTGTTGATCACTGTCTTCTAGATACTCTTTCCTGATGGTCATGACTGTGCTCTCCTAGTCCTCCTATCTATCTGACCATTCCTTAGTTTCCTTTACTAGAGTGTCTTATAGTTCATGCCTTCTAACTTCAGGCATCCTCCACTGACCTTTTTCTCACCTTATAATATTTCATTTGGTGATCTCATTTCTCCCATGCATTCAATTATCATCTCTATGAAGAGAATTTTCAGATATTTTTTTCCAACTTAATAGTATTTTATTCTTTCCAATTACATGTAAAGACAGCTTTCAACATTCACTTTTATAAGATTTTTGAGTTCCAAATTTTTTCTCCCTCCTCCCTTACCCCCTTTGCAAGATGGCAAGCATTCTGATATGGGCTATACATGTGTAATCATATTAAACACATTTGCACATTAGTCATGTTGTGAAGGAAAAATCAGAACAAAAGGGAAAAACTACAAAAAAGGAAAAAAGAAAGAGAATATAGTATGCTTTGATATGCATTCATTCAGACTCCATAGTTCTTTCTCTGGATGTGGTTAGCATTTTCCATCATGAATCCTTTGGAATTGTCTTAGATCATTGCATTGCTGAGAAGAGCTAAGTCTATCAAAGTTGGTCATCCATTCTCAGATCTTTTTATCCAGCCCTAACCTCTCTCCTGACCTCCAATTTCACATCACTGACTAGCTATTGGATATCTCCAAGGTACCAGCTTCTTTCCATTCTCCAAGTATTCACAATCTAGGTATTATCTTAAGACACCTCACTTAAACTGAATCCACCTATCTAATCCATTCTCAAATCTCATCATTTCATGCTTTACAGTATCTCTCCTCTATCCCTCCTTCTCTCCATTGACAGTTGCCTCCCTGGTGCAGGCCCCCATCACCTGACTGCAAATCCAGCATTTTTTCCACTGTTTCACACAAAAGATTTGGAAGAAATTTACTCAGAAGTGATAATTGAACAGATGAGTAAATCTTATCTCCAAGAGAAAGAATATAGAAAATGCAGAGATCACAGGGCAGAACTCTGGAGAACATCTATTCTCTGGGGAATTGTAAAATCTATACAGAGCTTTACTTGGAGAAAGAGAGGGCATCTTTGAGGTGCCTTCAGTGTTGGCATTGATTAAAATCATCTGCTTGGACCTCATGAGACCAACACCTGTTTTCTCGTGTCCCAATGCCAGAAAGCAAGAACCAACCTTCTCTCTCTCTCTCTCTCTCTCTCTCTCTCTCTCTCTCTCTCTCCCTCTCTCCTCCCATGCAAAGCTGTATGGGTCACTATTTGTTAGCTCTCCAGGATGGTTCCATTCCCTGCTTATGCAACTTTAATGATGTATTTTAAACACAGACCTCCATGTTCTGCCATTGGCCAAGACAAACTGGGTCTGCACACAGTTCTGTTTTTACAGTATTTTAAATCCGGTGAATCAGTACAGTCAATATTGATTTCTGGCATGCAGCATTTTTGGACCACAGTCAAATTAATTAAACAGTAAATTCCTGAGTGGGTATCCCTGCACATGGCCTCCACTCCAGGTTGTGAAAAATTTGGGTTGATGATAAAAGGGTCTTTATACCTCTGTAACTCAAGGAATAAGGAGACTGTGCTATTATGTCTCAGAGATGTGTTACTTTCCTCATGAATCTTTAGGCAGAGCATTACTACTCTAACATTTAACCTTCCATTCTAGTCAACAAACATTGAGCACCTACTGAGTGAAAGGCACTGTGGGAAGCACTGAGGTAGATACAAAGATAAAGGAAACAGTAATGATCTACAGAGAACTCAAACAATTTTCTATACCAATGAAATCCTTGTCAAGTCCCAATTCCTTGAGGACTTCTAATGAAAGAGAGCTCACTACCTTCAGAACAGTGGCTTCTGCTTTAGGAAAATTCTAATTCTTGGGAAACTTTTCCTTATTCCAGCCTTAATTTTCCTTTCTGCAACCCCTTCTCATTGCACCTGCTTCTACATTTTGGGGCCAAGCAGAGTAAATTGTTCTAATGCCTCTTCTACATGACAGTTCATTCAAATACTTGACCAATATCTTTGTCCTTAAGGGTTTACAGTCTAGTTAAAGAGACAGGGTGTACACCTAAAAAGGACCAATGGCTTTACAAAGGAGAATGGGGCATACTTGGGCACAGGAGAACTATGAGACATTAAGTCAGTCATTTTCTGGCTGAGGGCATCAGAAATCACCTAATCCAACCACTTTATTTGACAATTTAAAGAGCCAAAGTACCTTCTGGTTCTAAACGTTGTTTACTTCCCCCCATATGGAGCTTAGGTAGGGGCATTTTCTTTTAGAAATTTGGCTTGTATGGTCTCTTTATACTTCCAGAGGATCTCAAAGAGACAAGTGTTCTCCAAAAGGGGCAAGCCTGAGCAAGGGAAGCCATGAACAGATTACAAGAAGAGAGAGAACAGTGGACTTTTTTGGAGTAGCTCTGGGATCCAGAACCAGGATAAGAAGTTGGGAAATGGTACTGAATTGTGGGAGGAGCCTTGGTTTTAGAGTCAGGAAACCTGAAATTTGGTCTTTTAAAAGGCTTGATTTGACGTCCCTGGACCTCAGCTTCCTGGTAGGTAAAAATAAAGGGGTTGGACTAACTGGCCTATAAGTTATAAGGAAAAAGTTTACTATTTAACGTGAGGCACATCTTTCTAACAGAGCTGTTGAGCAATCAAACTGGCTACCCTGTGAGGAAGTGAGCTCCTCATCACTGGAAGTATTCAAAGAGTGTCTAGATAACACGTGTCAGGACTGTTGTCTTTTATTTTTAATTTTTTTAATTTTTTAAAATTTTTAAAATTTACTTTTAATTTACAAGATTCAGTTCCACAATCCCTTGAGTTTCAAATTTTCTCCCCTCACTTCCCTCCTCCCCCCCCCCCACCCCATGGTGGCATGCAATCATGTATAGGATCTGCAAATACTTTCACATTGTACAATAGTCTGGTTGTATAGAAGGGTTGTAACCAATGAGTGATCACTGGGAAAAAAGAAGCAAAATCAAACATGAAAAAGAACGATAGCATGTATTGCTTCAGCAGGACTGTTGCCTTAAAGGTCCTTTACTTCAATCCCCTCATTTTGTAGGTGAAGAAACTGTGATTGAGAGAAATTAAAGGGTTTGCAGTCACACAACTGGCAAGTAGTGAAGCCATGCTTTGAGCCCAGGTCCCTTAGGGTACTGCTTCCATGGCATTCATCTGCCTTTCAGTTCCAACATTAGATGAGAGGCTACAGTCAAAGGATTTTAAGGTAAGTCTAAAGACCATTCCAATATTAAGATTCTCCTAAATAGAATGTTAGTTCCTGGAGGTTAGGGGCTATTCTGTTTTCACATCCCTAGAACCCAGCCCTGTGCCTTTCACACAATTGTTGCCTGATATATGCTCATTACTTTTAATTCCATGGTTCGATCAAGGCTATTGGCAGAGAACCACCTTAAGCAGAGATTCCCTTTTCTTGGCTTGAAATTTATGTAAATGGAGCCTCAATCGCTTTGGCTAAAACCAGGGAAACTTGTAGATTTTAATGTATGTGTGTATGTATGCATATGTATGCATATGTGTTTACATATGTGTCTGTGTATATGTATGCCTTTATGTATCTGTGTTTAAGTGTGTCTCTGTGTGTGTGTCTGTGTGTCTCTGTGTGTGCACATGTATATGTGTGTCTGTGCATATGCGTGTATCTCTGTGTCTGTGTATGTGTCTGTGTGTACGTGTGTGTATTTGTGTGTACTGTGTACATGTATATGAGTGTCTCTGTGTGTATGTGTGTACATGTGTGTCTATGTGTCTCTCTCTGTGTGCATGTTCGTGTGTGTGTGTGTGTGTGTGTGTGTGTGTGTGTGTGTGTGTGTGTGTGTAGATTTGGGGAGGGAAATTGCCTGGAAACCATCTCTGGATTGGCATTACTGCCAGGAAACTGTTACCTTTTGTTTCCCAGGAAAGCCTATAGCTAAGGCTCTCTTAGAGGAAGTAGTGGGGATTCAAAGAACGAGTAAAAGTCTCTGCCCTCAAGGATCAAGATAATTTGAGGAGTGAGAGTACTAATAATTGAGAGGATCAGGAAATCTTCCATTACTAGGCAGTTTAGAAGGAAGCCAAGGATTCTAAGAAGTGAGGACAGGGAGTGTAAGGCAGACAAAGGGGAATGGAATATGGAGTTCCTCCATATTTCTGCCAGATTAACATCTCTCTTCTGTTTTAATTTTCCATTGGTTTCTTCTTCTTTTTGTAAGATGTCACCTTCATTTCCTATTGCATCCTTTTACCTCTCCCTTCTCTACTCAGAGAGCCATTTCTTATGACAAAATGAAAAAAAAGATGGAAAAAAGTCAAGTTAGCGAAACTAAGCATATCTACCAAGTCCAAATGAATATGCAATGGGGGTCCATAGACTCCCACCTCTGAAAAGAAAGTGGCGAAGTACATTTTCATATCTCTTCTTCAAGGTCAACCTTGATCATTGTAATTTTGCAACATTAAGTTTTGATTTTTATTGTTACTGTTGTTCTTTTTACCTACATTATCATAATCATCACACATGATATTTTCCTGGTTCTGCTTACTTTATTTTGCATCAGTTAGTACATCTTCCTTTGCTTCTCTGAATATATCATATTCATTTTCTTTTGTGGTACAGTAATATTACATTGCATTCCTGTGCCACAATTTGTTTTAGCCATTCCTAAATCGATTGACATTTTTGTTTTCAGTTCTTTGCTAGTACAAACATTTTTTTTTTAAAGTTGCCATAAATATTTTGGTGTATATGGGAATGGGTTTCTTTTTTTTTTCATTCTTTCTAACTTAGATCTCCTTGGAGTATAAGATTAGCAATGGGATCTTGGGATCAAAGAGTAGACATTTTAGTCACTTTTTTAGGAAAGCATAACTTCAGATTACTTTCCAGATTTATTAGACCAGCTCACAGTTCTGCTAGCAATGTGTTAGTGTGCCTGTCTTTCCCCAACTCCTCCGACATAAACTATTCCCATCTTTCATCATCTTTGCCAGTTCTCTGAGTATAAAGTGAATCCACAATGTTCTTTTGATTTGCATTTTAGCAATCTGGAGTAATCTTTCATATTCTTGTTTTTAGTGTGTGGTTCTTCTTTTGAGAATTATTCACACCCTTTAACCACTTATTTACTGGGGGATGACCCTTGACATTATATATTTATCTTCATTCCCTGTGTGTCTTGGATATCAGACCCTTACCAGAAACATTTGAGGCAAAGATTTTTTAAAAAACCAATCCACATCTTCCTCCAGAATATTTCTTATACAAGGTCACATGATTCTTCTATTCAGAAAGTTTCAACATCTCTTTTCTCCTTACTAGATAAAGTCCAAACTCCTTAGCCGGGATTTCAATACCTTTCATACTCTGAGGCTATCTCCTTTTCCACACTCTATTATCTGTCTCCTGGCCACACTATGAATTCTGTCCTCCGTGGCTTTGCTTAATCTATATGCCTGGAATGTCTTTCCTCTCCTTCTTTACCTGCTGAATTCCTTTCCATAAAGTCCAACTCAATTGCCACTGCCTACACACAGCCTTCTCATATTTCCTTCCTGCTGCTGCCCCTACCCCCTTGGATCTCACATAGTAATGTGCTTTGCATCTCTTTAAAGCAGACATGTAAGACAAGGTCAGTGGCTTTGTAGTATTTTCCCTTGCACCTAGAATAAGGGTCCATATATATGATAGGAATTTAATCAGTATTTATTGAATGAACAGATGAATGAATGTATGATTATAGTGATATCCTATTCCACTTATGATTAGGTTTACCTGCACCAGGAATGCCTTATTTACTTACCAGATGTCACAACCTGTCCAATGATGTCTGAAATTCCACTAAAGGAGATTCATCTCTTTAGCAGTTTATTTTTCTTGCCAAATCTGTGTTTTCATTGATGAGCAGTATTCCTTGGCATAGAAATCTCTTCCATTGATACAGCTTGAAAGTTCATCCACTGAAGAAGTGATAGGGAATTATTTGGGGGTATTGAAACATTAAGTGACTTGCCTGTAGTCTCACAATCAGTATTTTTCAGAGAGGCAACTTGAACCAAGGCTTCCTGGGTCTAAGGCTGGCTGGCCCTACACCAACTAAGAAGCACTATCTTTCCCCTTAATTGTAGGGTTATCCTAAAAAAAAAAAAAAAGAGAGATTATGCTTTTAAATGTAAAGACCAGAAAAGATAATTAAAATACATTTACAATTGTTTAGGCTTTAAATATACATTTTTATGTGTAATTTATTGTAACATCATTTGACAGCAAAAGGGGAGAAAAAAAGAGTAACCATTTGTCCATTGAGGGTGTGTGTGTGTGTGTGTGTGTGTGTGTGTGTATGTGTGTATATACACATACATGTGTGTATATACACATACATGTCTGTATATAGTATATGTTATCTGTAGTTTAGCTGGGGGTGGGGTGTGTGACTGGGTTCTCTGTGTGTGTGTAAGATTATCTGAATAAACACACCAATTTTTACCTCTTACCGCTAATGGCTCATATACTTGTTAAATCTCTCTCAATGTTCATAAAATAGTCTAATATTTAGTAATTACATAGATTACTAAAATCACAGAAATTTTCTCACTTTTCAGCTCATCTCCACCTTAGCTTGAGGTGAGGAAATTTCCGCTCCCTTTTGAGTTAGTTTTCCCCCTACTAAATTTCTAACCATAAATATATAAGCCAGATTCTCCATAAATGGCCAGGATTTAAATACAGTTATAAATAGCATAGTAATACAGATTAGCATTAAAACAAAGCATAGCAGTCTGAGATATGCATTGCAGATGGGGGTGGGGGTTAAATTTTTTCTTTCTACCACCTTCCTCCTTATTGGTTCAAAAGGAAACAGAAGAAAGTGGTGGGACAGGTAAACAGAGGCTAACATCCCTGAGTAGTGCTCCAGGGAAGCAAGAGGTCTTGCTAGAAAGACTAGAAAGACCTAGACCTAGAAAGGTCTCACCAACTCTGACCTGCTACCTCAGCTTGATCTAGTCTCTGCTCCAGTCTGTTCTTGTTCATCCTTCCAATTATATCTCCTCTCTTCTAGTCAGTATTTAACTTGTGTTAATAGTGTGATTGTTTGCACTGTTCCTGCTTTCGACAGCAGGCGAATGGCTTGCTGTCCCCTTTCCCTGCCTTTTTGCAAGGGGAATTGTGGCCTGTGTGTAACCTTTCTTCCTCCTCCTCTCTGCTTCAGACACATGGCTTCTCTCTATTTCTTTTCATAACTTCTCTCCTAGAAGGAAATCTCTTCCAAGGTCAAAAGCTTCGGAATACTTGGGGCACCCTCATTAAGGAATGCACACTTTTTACAGACGTTACCCTTAATTCATCAAATGACCATGGCAAGGTCTTCTGGAGAGAGGTGACAATAGTCATAGTCTGTGATGGTGCTCTAGATGGGAGACTGCTGTCCAATAGCTAACGAACGGGCAAACTACTGAAGGAGATGAATCATAGTCATCTTGAAATTCTTGTAAATGAAACCAGAAGAAAGAAAAATCTTCCCCAGGAGAGGTAGGTAAAGGAACTGGTAATATTGCTCATATCATATGACCAAAGGCAACAGTTTGGAAACATCATTTCATCGGACCTTTGGGGATTTCTTATTTCAGTGCTCATGATAACGGATAGAAAAATAAAAAAAAACTACCATGAATACAATTGCAGTGAATGTAATGGAATGTTATAAATTAATGCCAAGTAAAGTACAATCAAGGACAGCAACATACACAATGTAGTCATTCGGTTATTGTAATAACCCAAAAAGGAAAGAAAACACACACAATGAAATTTTTAAAATCATCTAATCATAATAACCAAGCTTGGCCTCAAAGAAGTGAGAAAAGTCACCTTCCTTCCTCCTCTGGAGAGGTTGGGGAATGTGCATATGAAGCACTGACATATTGTTAGACTCAGTTGCTCTGTTGGTTAGAACTTAGGGACTAATTTTCTTTCCTTCTCTCTCTTTGTTATGTGGAATATAACATATATAATATATATGTTATATGTTATATATAATATAATACATTATATATGTGTTATATATGCATACGTATATGTGTGTATATATATGTGCAT
>CM053587.1:106770809-106795348 GCA_028646515.1 Pseudochirops corinnae
AGGGAGGAAGGAAGGCATAAAGAAAGGTAGGAAGAAAGGAAAAAGGGAGGGAGGGAGGAGGAAAGAAGGCAAAAAGGAAGACAGACAGATCACTGATTGATAACAGGTGTGGAAGGTGGGGAAAGTGGCGGGATGTCACCTGCTTCACAATTTTGCCCCAGGTTTTCCCCGTCCAAGGACACAAATAGCTCTGCAAGAACACCCTCCCAACTATGTAATCATCAAAATTGGCATCTAGTTTCTGGGTAGGGATGCAATTTCTTAAACAGAAGCAAAAGATTCCCTGCTTTCTCCTAATCCACTCCCTCCCGACCCCCACCAACCCCAACATGCAGTTCTATTCCATTTGGGGTAGTTCGAATGCTCGCTCTGCTTGAGCATTTCCCTCCTGTCTGGGTGAAAAAGAATCCCACCTCTGTTTCCCCCACCTGGGGAATGTTTCCTCAAGGAGACAGGAGCTTCGCTCCTTTGTTCTGAGTTAGGGAGCAGGGAGGCACATTCTTTTGCTGAACCTGTCTGAACTCGCAGAGTTGTCAAGGGCTGCACAGACAGCAGCCTGACCTTGTTTCATGATATCGGTTATCGCGATGGCTCCAGATATGTAACCTAACTCTTTGAGGATTTATTGCAGGAAGAACAGGGTCCTGAACAGAGAATCAAAGGGTGTTAGAGCTGGGAGAAACCCTAGGGGTCAGCTAGACCCACCCCCTTCAGTTTCCGGAGGAGGAAACTGAGCCCTAGAGAGAAAATGACATTGCCCAACGGTACACAGTGAATGTGGAGACCTAGGTCACAAGTCTGCAAAGAATCTCAGCCTAGCCCTCTTGGTACCTTATAGGTGCTCAAATATTCATTGAACAAACAAAGGGAATGTTCACGAGATAGGCCCTAGGCAAAACTGTGTAGTCAGCTTCCCCCCAACCCCTATTTGCTTGATTCTTCTTCCCTTCAGGTACCCCTACTCCTGTCTGGAGTGTGTTCCTGCTGCCCTCTGGCTGCCCATGTATCCCTACTGCCTTATCCCACCAAGGCCTACTTTACTGCTAAATGTCCCAGGTTCCAAAATTACTCACCTCCCTTTCTACTCCCATGCCCCTGACATAAAAACTCCCCTCTCTCAATTTGTCTGATCTCGGTAAAGTACTAAGCTCCTCTGATTAAGCTAATTAATCCAAATACTTATTCAAATGTATCTGTGACCTTGTCAAAATGTGGATATTCCCTCTCAAGTAGCACTTCACAGTCTATAAGCATGGATGAGTGCTAGCTTATTCTTTGTGACTTGTCCAATGTGGTCCCATTAATAAAAATAATCAGGTTATGTTTGTGTATATATCTGATATACATTCATATAGGTATCCTACATATGTATATTATGTATAATTTATCTCTATGTGTTTTGCATATTATATAATTATAATAATAGTGACCATCTACACAGTGCTTTTTGGTTTGCTGAGTCCTTTACTATTATTATTTTATCCTCATCCTCACCCTGAGTTGTAGGTGGTATTATTATGCCCATTTTGCAGATTAAAAACTGAGGAAGAGGTTAAGTGACTTGTCCAGTGTCGAATAAGTATCTGAGACTGGATTAGAACTCAGGTCTATCTGACTACTGATTCAGTACTCAAGCACTTAAATCTGTGTAGCTGCTCAATATTACATGAATAATCATATTACAAACCACATTCCTCACAAAAATCTTTAAAGTAGGCAGCATAAGTATCATTCATCAGCTCTCCTCACCACCATCATTGACATCTTTTATCCCAGGTGGGAATGCTGTAGGGACATCTTAGGACTCTTGACCTCAGGTCCAGTGTTCCCTCCACTTCTTTAGCATAAAATATGCTGGTATTGGAGTCAACAGATAGAGATTTGAGTTTAGTGTCCAGTGCTTACTATTTAGATGACCATGAGCTGCACAAGCTCTCAGAACCTCATCTGTAAAATGGATACAAGGTGGCCTCTCAGAGTTATCCAATCTGTAAAATGGATGCAATGATACTTGTACCACCAGCCTCTCTGGATTGCCATGAGGAAAGCATTTTGTATACCTTAAAACCCCCCAAAATAAGTGAAAATAAAAAAGAGTCACGTGGGTAGGGGAAAGAAAGCAACACTGGGGATCAGAGGACATTTGGGTTCTGATTGGATTCTGAATCTGCTACTTTCCATTGTTCGACCTTGGACACATAACTTAACCTCTCTGAGCCTCGCTATAAAATGAGGTGGTTGGATTAGAGGACCTCGAAGTTCCTTTCTATTTCTAAATTTTATATAGAAGAAAAGGAAATGTGAAGGCTCATTTCTTTTCTGCTGTTTCTTTCATATACAGAATAGCTCATTCCAACTCCAAAGTTCATCATTGATCCACTTAATCGGGCAGGTGGAGGAATTAAACGCCTCACGTGGCTTGAGAGGCAGCAGAGTGTACAGAACAGAGAATTTGGAATCCTGAGGACCCCAGTTCAAATTTTGCCTCACTCGATGGGCGTCACTGGTTAAGTGACTGTAACCTCTCTGTGCCTCAGTTTCCTCATCCATGAAATTTGAGGGTTGGACTTGATGACCTGCAGGTCTAAATTAACAATCCCAAGATCTGGGCAAAGACCGTTCTTTTTTTTCCTTCCCAGTTTGTTTTATTTCACCTCAAAAGAGGGCTCAGGAATTAGTCAAGTTCAGTGATCTTAGCTTAGAGCCTAGTAGGCAGCTGATCAGATTTCAAAACCACCACTCAGGCATGCAGAGAACCACATTTGGCAGCTTTTAATCAAAAGGGCTATTAAGCCTGGACGAGATCAGGGGCTGAATTTACTCTCCTTAGCAGTGTGAGGTGCTTCCAAGTCAAGGTTAAGGGCAAGAAGGGTGTTAAAAAGAGTTCTACAAGGAGATGGTGAGTTGCATGGGACAGCTTTAGGAAAAAATCAGGTTTCTGGAACAGGCTCCAAAGAAAATTCAGGCTCAGCCCTGGAGGCCCTGACATTTTTGATTCTGCAATTGCCGCCTGGCTCAGCTTAAAGCAAAGGGCCAGAGGGTTGCCGTGAGTCTCTGGGAAGGCCTGATGTTTTCTACCTCACTGCAGGGCACCCCTAAGCATAGTCAGCCTTCCCAGCTGTGGCTGCTATGGGAAGGAAAGATGTGTGTTGGACTGGAGCTGTGCCCTTTCCTTAAGAACTCGGTCAAGGTTGGGGGTGCCTCCTGGGAGAGCCTGCCCAAAGCAGGCTATTCCAACTCAACAGGGTAGACAGGGGACAAGGGTAGAAATTGGAGCAACAAGCAATTAAGGATGTAATGGTGAAGAAAGTACAGTGACTGAATGGAGAAAGAGTGGTGGATTGTTGCATTTGGATACTATTCACGAAAGAAAAAGGATCTATACATACATAAATATTTATAGCAGCTCTTTTTATATTGGCTGGGTAGAGCACTGGATCTGGAATAAGGAAGATATGAGTTTAAATCCAGCCTCAGACACTTACTAGCTGTGTGACCCTAGGCAAGTCATTTAATCTCTTCCTGACTCAATTTCCTCTTCTGTAAAATGAAGATAATAATAGCACTTACCTCACAAGGTTCTTGTGGGGATCAAATGAGATAATAGTTGTCAAGTGCTCAGTGGAATATCTGGCATATGTAGGTGTTATATAAATGCTTCTTCCTTATCCCAAATGGGGAATAACTAAACAAATTATGGCCTATAAATGTAATATAATATTGTTATACTGTAGGAAATGGCAAAGAGAACAATTTTAGAGAAACCTAGGAAGGTTTGCTTATAAATTGATGCATCATAAAATGAGTAGAAGCAGGAGAAGCAATTTATACTTTTAACAATAACATTTTAAAGTGAATAGCTCTGATCTGTTCAGTGACCAGTCATGATGAAGAGTGCTGCCCACCTCCTTAGAGAGAGGCAATAAAGGCAATATGGACAATGAGACACATATTTTTGGGACCTTGCCAAAGTGGGAATTTGTTTGCTTGACTATGCACATGTAGCCTTGGCTACACATTTTCTTTATTAGAGTTTTCTTTTCCTTCTTTCAGTGGAAGAATTGAGTGGGGTGAGAGGGAGGAAAAAAGAAACATTTGTTAGTTGGAAAATATTTAATTAGGTATCAAAAAAAGATGATCTATGATTTCATTTGTATAGTGTACCTCTAGATTATGGTTCACCCTTATAGTCTTAGAGAGTTTCCCAAGGCATACAGAGGTTCAGTGATTTGTCCAGCCAGCGTATATCAAAGGTCAAACTTGAACCTATTTCCCTTTGGTCATCTCTCAACTCACTGTTTCTTGCTGCCTCTATGTAAGTGTGAAAATGGTATAAAATGTGAACGTTTAGGAAAAAAAGACAAAATTAAAATGTGACCATGATGTTGTTCAGTCATGTCCAACCCTTAGCGATCACGTTTGGGGGTTTTCCTGGCAGAGATATGTTTGCCATTTTCTTCTCTAGCTCATTTTCCGGGTGAGGAAACTGAGGCAAACAGGGTTAAGTGACTTGCCAAGGATCACACAGGTAGTAAGTGTCTGAGGCCAGATTTGAACTCAAAAGAAGAGTCTTTCTGACTCCAGGTCTGTCACTCTATCCACTTTGGCACCTAGTTGCTCACGAGATTGCTTATCTTCCTACTCTATTTCCAAGATGCTATGGACCTAACCAGAGGCAAGCAATATCCCCTCACTGCTGGCTGCCCAGCAGTTCATAAAACAAACCCTAATTCCAAACTGGAAGACAATGGTCTTTGAAAATGTTTATGAAGGCCAACTGCTCCTAGAGAGTTGAGGTTAGACAGAAGTAAAATTCTGATTGTCATTAATGAAGTCACTTAACACCTCTCTTTTCATGTGTGCAGAAGTATTTGTTCCAGGATTAGAAGTTGATTGCTACAGAATTCCTCTTTCCATAATTATAGACCTGCTTCTTGAGTTAGTTCAGGGCTCCACTATTGGCCTTATAAACCTTTCTCTGGAGGAATTTGTCATTTGGCTATAAAATTTCATGCAGGAGATTCAAGGTTTACAAGATTTCTACCTGGGAGGCAGAGCCTGAGCAGGAGGAGGCTGTGAGATGTGAGAGGAGAAAGGAGGTAAAAAAGGTGATTCCACTCACTCTTACTAAGGTGTTAATAGTATATCATGATAGAAGGAGCACTGAATTTGGAGCCAAGAGCCCTTTGTTCTAATATTAGCTTTACTGGTGTTCTGGAGTTGGCTTATACTAGATCTCGAGAGCTGATTGTTAAATTTTCAATGTGAGCATTTACAACTCAGAAATTAGCAAATGCTATCAAGCAGCATTGATTTTATTGTTTTGTTAATTGCCTAGATTTAAGAAAGTGATGGAGAAAATGCGAACAACACAGATTAAATTTAATAATGTGTCATGTGTACATTTTTCTTTTTTTTTCAATCAATCACCAAGTATTTATTAAGCACATGTAATATCGTATACACTGTGTTAATTGTCAGGGATACAAATAAAATGTGAGACGATCTCTATTCACAAGAAACTTACATTCTAATAGAATAAATATGAAAAAATACAAAGACTTCAGGAAAGGTTTTGTGTAAAAGGTTGTGCTTGAATTATGTCTTGAAGAGATAGAGATTCTGTGAAATAGAATGTGAAAGGAGTGCATTACAAGGAAGAATGATGGTCAGTGCTAAGTCACTGAGGTGGGAAATGGGGATGCTCTGAAGAACAGAGAGAAGGCCACTTTGACATTTTTCTACCAGGGAATCAGCTGTTAAATATATACTAGCATATCCCTGGCCCTGATTCTTTATGCCTATATGATTATAGTTGAAGCACTTCACCCTTGTGAAGTTCAGTTTCCTCATCTGTAAAATGGGATAATAATAAGAAGGTTACATAATTTTCAAGGTTGTTTCATGGAAAGCACTTTGTAAGTAGTAAGATGCTGTCTGTAGCTTATGTCCTCTGGAGTTTCCTCACAGAGTCCTGGGAACTCATTCATCTTCACAGGTTCAATGTGCTCTTTTTGAGTGAGTATGTACTTAGATCCATGGTTTTGAGGCTCTATCTTGACTTTTGTTCAGGTGAACCCAGATCTTATGAGACCAGATCAAAGGGCATTTAATTAAAATAAAGGGGCAAAGTAAATAACAAGTCATCGTTCACCTTTTCACCAAGGTTTGCTAACTTTCACAAATTCTAACACTATTGGTGGTGGGAAAGCAAACACTTCTTAGGTGGCACAGTGGATACAATACTGGGTCTGGAGTTAGGAAGACCTTAGTTCAACACCAGCCTCAGATACTTCCTAGTTGTGTGACCCTGGGCAAGTCATTTCACTGCAGCCTGTTTCCTCATCTATAAAATGGGAGTAATAATAGTACCTACCTCCTAGGGTTGTTGTGAGGAAATTACTGTAGTGATCTCTGTAAGAAAATCAAATACCATATTCTTGAAAAATCTTCATCTCCTAAAATTTTGCTGTTTTATATTTGAAGATATTTTTGCATTGTGCTTTTTATCTCAGATTATACTGGTTTTATTTATCATGAACAATGTTTTAACTATTCAGCTGTATGATATATTGAAAAACAATATTACAATGTATAAAATTAATTCATTTTCCAGAGAAAAGTCATAAAGCAATCTTTAAAAAGTTAGTGCTCTTATAAAAAACTAAAAATATCAAAGTTGTCATATCCATGTAATTAATGTTAATATCTTTGAATAAAAATAAGATAATAATTGTAAAGTGATTAGCACAGCATCTGGCACATGGTAAGCACCACATAAATGTTAATTGTTGTTGTTATTCCTAGCATTAGGAATCACCATCCTAGGATTGTGCAATTTGATATCAGCAACAGACAGTACTTGAATGTTGTTCTGCTTTGCTGAAGCTATCTCTTGTTCCTTCTATGCAGCCCTGCTGTGGTTATCTGCTGCTGGACTGCCTCTTTATTGAACTGTTCTTGTTAACTGCTTCTGGGACTTTTTCCTCAAAGGGAGTGTTACTGCTCTTTTGTGAGACTGCCTGGGCCAATGCACGCCCGAAGCTAATTCACACATTTTTAGCTCTTATGATAGTCAGGTCTACAGCCATGCTTTTCATCAAAAAAAATTAGTTCCTGAAGTCAAAGTTATTTTTTTTTATAACCTTATCTTTATTCCATGGAAAATCCCCCAGGTCCACTTAATATTTAGGTTGAGATGAGCAAATTCCTTTTAATTCCCATTATGCCTCAGATTTCTAGCACCAGAATCATTCAGATTACCCTGGTACTTGAATGTATATCAAGGAGCCACTTAAAAATAATTTGCTCTGCATTTTTTACAGCTAAACCCCTGTCCCACAGAACAATATGCAACAAGAAGTACATCTCTAATGGTGGCCATCCAGGCACTTGTTGAGGGGAGGAGATTCTGGACAAAGAGACCTTCCCTTACCCCTCCCCCCACCCTAACTCATACCAAGAAGGCAATCATGTACAAATATTAAATTATGAAGGTATTAAAAATCCTACCCCAAGGGCAGCTAGGAGGTATAACTGATTGTGTGACCCTGGGCAAATCACTTGATTACCTCAAAAAAAAAATCCCATGGGATAGATCTTAGTCTTAGGGAATAGCTCTAGGAGAATAAAAATGAACTGATGGCTCTCTGGTTTTGTAGAGATTTCAGGGCTGCCCCTTCCTGGTCCACTTCCTTCTGATAACAGTGCTGACTCTCTTGCAGGATGAGCAGGTAACCTGAGCAGCCCTGACCATCTTGTAGAGAAAGATAAAGTTGTTTTCTCCTGGATCTGATGCAAAGCTGACAGCCTGAGTAGCAGCCCTGAAACACAGACAGCCCTTACAAGGACTGAGGATTATGTCACCCAGGTCTCTTTGTTCAAGAGATTTCTTCATGGCTTTTAAAAAAACTTTTATTTTTTTAATCTAGCAGCCCCCAGCTCACATACATCTGGAAATGGATTCCAGGCATGCCCCTTCTGGTCCCTATTGTTACTCTTATTTTCTTTATCAAATCACCCTCAAACCCAAGATGAAGGACTTTGCGAGCATAGCTATGGAAGAGACATTGGGTAATGGTTTGAAAACACAGTCCAGGCTTATTTTCCCCAAGTTAAGCTATCTGATAGTGAAGACTTTTCCATTACAAGTAACCTGCCCTCTGCTATAAATAAAATGCCTTGACCAAAGAGGCTTTAAAAAAATGGTGGTGAGGACCCAACAAAGAGAGGTTTTAGGATCTTTCCAGCTATTCGAAAATCACAGGGGTGATTTCAGAAACAAGAAAAGGAAGATAATTGCTCTGTGATGTGGCCCATAGGGCTTAATCAGCATTCCCACAACCGGTTGGCATTTTGTTGGGAAATAAAACCACTTCCTTCTACTTTTGATGCCAGGTTGAAACTCTTTAGCAAAGAATTGAAGCAGCCTGGGAGCCTAAATAAGTAACACATCAAAGGGGCACATAAGGTCCAGATAGAAGGCTTTTCCTGAAAAGAATGGATGCCTTGAATGACTCATTTGAAACCAGCAACCCAAATTACACAGGGAAATACAACTCTAACTCCGAAAGTTCCCTGCAAATGGCAGGTATTCCGTAAACATTTTGATTTTGATTGGGTATGAAGATAATGGGTCTATCCCCTCAAAGAGCTTATATTCTAGTTGGAGAAATAAGATAAATGCACATAAAAATAGTACAATATAGTCCCCATCCAACACAGTGGCTAGTCAGGTTCCCTGGCGCTGGTAAGCTGCACCTTCCCCTATCCTTTACCAACAGGATTTCCTGCATTTCATTACTCTGCAGTGACCTGTCTGCTCAATAGAGGACTTAGACCCCTCAGTGCTTCATTTTACTCTCCACATAGGATTCTCAAGGAATAAACCCACCTTTGGCTATAGTCTAGAGTTCTTTCCAGCATATGCTTACTGCCAATCATGATGACTCAAGGGCTCATACTTCATGAGGATGAAAAGTCTGCTAACTGACTGCCCAATTCTGTGACTATAGTAAAGGGGAGATCCCACCCCAAAGCCTCTTTTCCTATGAGCCTGGAAGTGATATGAATAAGGCATGGAAGGGATAGTTTTATTCCCACATAGTAAAAGGAATCATAGGAAGATTAGAGTAGAATCTAGTGACTTATCACCACTACTATGGTCTTTAGCATTGGAATCCCTGGTGGCCAAAAATTGATTTAGAAAACTAAAGGCTAGTATTAGCTATGTTATATTGTATTTTTATTTTTTATCTAATTTTTTTGCTAACCATTTCCTAATTACATTTAATCTAGTTCATATCCCACACGAGGAGTTTACCCAAGTTTGACACCTCTGGTTTAGAGGTTAATATTCAAACCCCATTGAGACTTTTGGAAACAGACTAAGGGAGGGCTGCTAATTAGTCATTTTATGTTCCCACCTCTCCTAGGCAGTCTACTCAACACCAAGTGGTCCCTTTTCTTTCTGGTTCTCTCTCTTTCTGCAGGCATTTCTTTTCTTTTCTGCCAGTTTTCCTTGCCATGGTAATTACTCCAGGAACCATGACTCTGCTGCTCTGGTGCCCAAGAAAAGGAGTTAGGTGACACAGTACATAGAACTCTGGGCTTGGAGTCAAGAACACCTGAGTTCAAATCCAACTTCAAATACTTACTAGCTATTACTTGCTTCCTAGATTAAGCAAGTCATTTAACCTCTGTTTGCCTCAGTTTCTCCACCTGTAAAATGGAGATAATAATAGCATCTACCTCCCAGGATTGTTGTGAGTAGCTAATGAGATATTTGTAATATGTCTGGCACACAGTGACACTGTCTTATCATTATTTACCAGCTGCCTTTTGAGATTTCATAAGACAAGACCCTGTTTCAAAGAAAAGGAAACTCCAATGGGAAGAGGCCCCATCTCAGGCACAGGCTTGCCTAAGAGGCTATGAGCTCATGGATTTTGGCAACAGGGAGAAGTGTACTCCCTACTGCACCTGACCCTCCAGAGAACTAAGAGACTGGTCCTCCTTGCACTTCGAGGCTCACAGTAAAAGAGGCTTTGGGGTGGGGATCTCCCCTTTACTATATTCACAGAGTTCAGCAGCCAATTAATAGATTTTTCATCATCACGAAGTATGACCCCTTGAGTCACAATGATTGGCATACTTGTACATGCTCAGAAAGGGGTGGGGAAATGCTCTAACATCATGAAAAACGTCAGGAAGCTCTCCTCCTTCCTTCCCCCAGCCTCCTTACATGCCAGAAATGTTGACTGAGCATGCCCTAATGAGGGAGGGGCTGATATACCTCTTTCGCTTGTTAAATGTTTTAACATTTTATTCCTTTGAAATTTATTAAGCACTCCCTGGTGAGTAGCTGTTCTAGGTGCTGGTGAGATACCAAATTTAAATGAAACATTGTCCCAGCTCATATGGAGTTTATAGCTTCTTAGATAAGCACAATTTATATTTATGTAGAACAATCCTCTGAATTAGGCTGTATGAATATAATTATCCCTTGTTTGCAAATAATGAAATGGTTAGGTCCCTGTTTTGATTCTTACTAGCTCTGACACTCTGAACAGGGCCTTAACTTTGCTGAAACTCAAAGACTAGTCATTCTGTTATGATACCTGTGGACCAAGGAAGTCACAGATTCTTTTTAAAAAATCAGTGATGATTTATTAAACATCTGCTATGTGTAAGGCACTGGGGCAAAAACAAAACATTTTCTGCCTTTAAGTAGCTTACATTATACTTGGTAGGGGAAAGGTGTAGGATACCCTATGTACATAGGAAAGTAAATATACAAAAAATGCAAAGTAATTTCAAGAAAGAGAGACCACTAACAACTGGTAGGAACAGAAAAGGCTTTGTAGGAGAGGGAGTGGGATCTGAGCAGTTAGGGGCAACTAGGGGGTATAATAGATGGAGCACTGGAGTCAGGAAGGCCTAAGTTGTAATCTAGCTTCACACTTACTAGCTGTCTGACCCCAGAGAAGTCACTAAGCTTCTGTCTGCCTCAATTTCTCCAAATATAAAATCAGGCATAAAATAACACCCATCCCCCAAAGGTTGTTGTGAGGATTGAACGACGCAATATTTGTAATGGCCTACCACAGTGCCCAGCATGCAGCAGGTGTTTCATAAAGGTATCTTTACTTCTTTCATTTTGAAGGGAGCATATAAGAGGCAGAGGGCAGGGTTATATATCTACATCACAGACATTAAAGACCTCCCTTGTAACATGCTGGAGGCAGGAAATTGGATTCCATGTATGGGAAAATAGATTAACAGGTCATTTTGATTAGAACAGCGAGTTTGTGAAGAGAAATAACATGTAATAAGTTAGAAAAGTAGATGGGAGGCATATCGTGAAAAGACTTAAATGAGAGGCTGATAATTTTGTATTTTATACTAAGGACAATAGAGTCATTGAAGATTTGAGTAGAGGGAGTGGCGTAGTCAGATCTATGTTTTAGGAAAATCAAGTTGCCATTTGTGAAGAGAATGGATTAGGGAGGAGAGAGATCAGAATCAGTTAAGAAGCTACTGCAATTTTCCTAGGCAAAGGGTGATGAGGGCCTAAAATAGGGTAGCAATTGTATCACTAGAAAGAAGAGGGCGGATGTGAGAGTATAGTGAAGATAAAATCATTAAGGGCGGCTAGGTGGCACAGTAGTAGGAAGACACATCTTCCTGAGTTTGAATCTGACCTCAGACACTTTACTAGCTGTGTGACACTGGGCAAGCCACTTGACCCTGTTTGCCTCAGTTTCCTTTTCTGTAAAATGAACTAGAGAAGGAAATGGCAAGCCACTCCAGGATCTCTGCCAATAAAACCCCAAATGTGATCATGAAATCCTGAATATGCCTGAAAAAATGACTTAAAAATCATTAAGATTTGACCATTAACCACATAGGCCACATGGTATGTGAGAGAGAGAGGGGAGGAATTAATGATCACTCTTTGGTTTTGAACGTGGGGACTAAAAAGATGATAACACTTTCAGTGGTCATCTGGTTGAACAATGGTCTTGGAAAGAAAAAAAAATAAATTCTGTTTTAGACAAGTTAAGTTTGAAACAACCAGATGGAGATGGCCAAGAGGTAGTTGGTAAGATGGGACTGTAAAATTAGGACTGGATACATCAATTTAGGAGCCATCTACAGAGATCCTAATTGAATCTACAGGGACTGATAGGATCAACCCAAGGAGAATCTAAAAAGAAATAATGTAGGATGAGAAGAGGAAACCCTAAGAACAGAGCCTTGGGATCCATCCATACTTAGTAGGTTGGAGTCTGAGAAGATAGTCAAACCAAGGTAGGAAGAGAACCAAGAAGGAGTAACATCATGAAAATTAAGGGGGGGAAAAATAGCATTGAGTCAACAATTTCAAAAGATATAGAGGGGTCCAGTAGAACAAGAAAAGATTTCCGTATCCAACAATTTAAAACATTATTCTATCTGAGAAGAAAAGAATTACAGCTAAGTTGTAGAATTAAAGGCAGAATTCAAGAGATTGAGAAATGAATTTGTGGTGAGGAGATAAATTTTAATTAGCTTCTTCCAACAGATAATGTAGCAGCTTGTTAAATTTGCAGGCACAGCACCTGAGTTCAGTCCCACCTCTGCTACTTCTTACCCATGTAACACTGGGGAGCTCACTTCCCCTTCTGGACCTTCTATTTCCTCAGCTTTCAAATAAAAATGGTTGGACTAGATGACTACTTAAGTCCTTTCCAGCTCTAGATTTATTATCCTAAAAATAGGGCCATGAAAGGGAGAAGAGATATAGTATAATGGCCTGGGGATAAAAAGTGTTTTAAAGCTTTATAATGTTTATGTTATGGTACAGTGTTTTATCAACTGGACATGTTCACAGCAAAAGAGGTCTTCTGTTAAGAGGAGGTGAAAGGAAAGCACTTATGGGAGATCTATAAGATGGGTTTAAAGAGAGAAGAAGAGAGGGAAAAAAAAAGGAAAGGAGGGAAGGAAAGGAAAAGGAAGGAGAGAGAAGGGAAGAAAAGGAAAAAGAAGAAGAGGAGGGGAGGAGAAGACAAGAAAGGAGAGGGGAGGGAAGGAGAAGAAAAGGTACGGCAAGTTAGAAATTTCATGGTTGGCTGGGGACAAGGAAGAGGCCATTTTGGAGGGAAGAAATTCTTAAGAGTTATGGAGTGGCAGGTAAGTCTTAAAAGGTAGGTTGAAGTCATATTGTGGAGGCTCTGGGATTCCAAAATAAAGAGTTACAGGTTTTTGATTTTTTTTGGCTGGGAGGGATTTGAACCGGGGCTGACAAGGACAGGAGAAATCTCCTCTCCCCATCATCTCCCTTTTTAAATTCCAGGAAGTTCCTGTGACCTTTATTGTGTAAAAACTTTTCCTCATTGAGCTGCACTTTCCTATGATGCTTATCTCGATTCAGTTCCCTTTGATATACTGCTTAGGGTTTGGGGCAGAGACTGCCGGTTCAGGCAGGGATCCCCAGAACAGCAGAGACAGAGAACCAATTCCCCTACATGGGAGAAGGAGTTCCATAGATGAATCTACGCAACTTTAGATTCAACTTCCTCCTTTTATCACCTTTATTTTCTTTCAAGTTGAGGGGTGTGCATATGTAATACAATGAAAAAAGCACTGTCTGTGGATTAGGAGTCAGGGGACATGTACTTGAATAGTACTTCTCCTACTTCAGCCTGATACAGTGGAATGAGTGCTGGCTCTTGAACGAAAAGACCAGAGCTCAAATTCTCCTTTAGACTCTTGGCTCCCAGTGAGTGACTTTGGGCAAAGTACTTAACCTCTCTGGCTTTCACTTTCATTTGGTGGAAAATGAGGAGGTTGGTCTAGATGACCTCTGAGGTTCCTTTCAGCTCTAAATCTCCTATGCCCTTTTTTCATTTTTTTACTCATTGGGCTGCTCAAGACAGACTTGCTATCTGGATATTTATGTGTCTCTCAATGTAAACCTTGTCATGTTCAGGCATGTTGGGATTTCACAAAGAGACACCAAATATCAGCCTTGAAGAGAGAAAATTCTCCAGGTGAAGGGAATGCTTGCATGATAATAAGATACTCTCCAAGATAGGGTCTGAAAATTACAGCCCATGAATTGTCCTGACTGCAGATGCCTCAGTGTGCAACCTTCCCCCTAAGCTTTTAAAAGGAAAAGGAAACTCAGGGAGGTGGGCTGCAATTAGACAGGAGAAAACCTGTGTTTTCTTTAGCTGAACCATGCTTCCTCTGAAGACAATCACTTTGAACCGATGTAAAACAGTATTTTGAGTGACGCCTTGTCAAAGGTTGGGCTCAGTCGAAGTGAAAGTTACCAGACGCTAGAACTTCTGGTCCCCCTGTCCTTGACATGCAATTATGGGAGGTCTACAAGACAGGGATAAAGAGAGAAGAAGAGAGGAAAAGGAAAGGCAGAGGAGGAAAGGAGAGGACAAGGAAGAGGAGGGCAGGAGAGTACAGAAGAGAGGACAGAATAGGAGAGAGTGGAAGAAGAGAGAGAGAGACAGAGAGAGAGACAGACAGAGACAGAGACAGAGAGTTCAGAAATGGGTCTTAAATGTTTATTTGAAGATACATTATGTTTTCCTCAAATCACCATAACATTTAATTATGAAATTATGTAGCCCCTGCTTTATAAACATCTTGTTTATCCAAAAGTTAAGAGATTATAAATTCCTGTTTGGGTTTTAAAAAGTAATAAGCTCAATAAAATTTTCTCTCCTTTTCCCTCCAGTCCTTTGAATTTCATACCAAAGGACCTCTGTTGTTAACCCTTTCGGTTTACTATATGCATGTCCAAAGGAGAATCCGATCATGTAATCTTCCATCCAAAAATCTTCAGTGGCTCTCTATTGCCATTAGTACAAAATACAAAATCCTTGGGTTATCATTTTCAAGCTTTCATAACTTTATTCCTACCTACCTTTACGTTTTTATTTCATATAACTCCTTTCCATGAGCTCTCTGCTTCTATCCAGTTTCCTGTCTTCAATACTCCATCTCTTACTTCCACACATTTGTACAAATGGTCCCCCATATCTGAAATGCAGTTCCTCTCCTTCTTCTATAGGATACAAGATTTATTTCAAAGGGTAACTCATGCCACCTCCTACATAAAGCTTTCCCTAATTCCCTTGATTATTAGAATCTTTAATTAAAATTATTTTATTTTGTATTTACTTTTGTACATGTGTACTCACAACAGTGTCATCTTCTTGAGAGCAGGGGCTTTTTAATTTTTCTTGTTGTTTTCCAGTTCCTAGCTCAGTGCTTTTTCATTAGCACATAAATAATATTTATTGAATTGAATTAAATAACCCAGGAGAATAAGGGGTACCGGCAATTATATATATTTTTTAAATGAGGAAATGGGGGGGGGGTGGAGCCAAGATAACAGAGTAAAAGCAGGAACTTGTCTGAGCTCCAGCACCAACCACCTCCCATACCTGTAAAAAAAAATGACCCTAAACAAATTTTAGAGCATAGAACCCGCAAAGTGAAAGAGAGAAACAAATCAACTTGCTGAAGGCAGCCTGACAGGGCAACAGGAAGGGTCTATTGCACCAGACTGGGAGCTGAGCATAGTTTTGCCTGAGCCACTTGGGCCCAGACCCAGGATGGCCTTGACCAGTGGCACAGACCAGTCAGGCAGACTTCAGGACAGCAAATCACCAGCAGCTGTTGTGGTTTCCAGACTTCTCAACCCATAAGTGCCAAAGAGAAAGTAAAAGGTTAGTGGGGAACCCTGTTGATCCAGGGTGAGAGAAGAGCCCAGTCTGGTCCCTCCCCCTAGGGCAAGAGGTAGGCTACTGTGTGTCAGCTGCAGCTGCTGCTGCTTGGCTGCCTCCAGAGCTCCTAGCCTGCAGATCATAAGGGAACCAAGTGACCATTCAGAGGGTAATAGCTCTTGCTTTGACCTGCTTGGATCTGGGTTGCAGTCCTGGGTGGTGGTCTTGGGGTGAGGAATGCCAGTGTCCCAGAGCTTATGATGGCTGTAGAGAGGGTACCCCCCCATAGCTCTGACAATTGCAAAAACCCAAGTAATTTGGGACACAGCTCTCTTCACTCTGGAAGCAGAGTTCTATCACGGCAAAGAGCTCAAAAGTCAAGTAATTGACTGGCAAGATGAACAAGCCAAGAAAGCAAAATCAGACCATAGAATCTTTTTTTGGGCACAAAGAGGATCAAAATATGGAACCAAAAGAAGACAACAAAATCAAAATTCCTGCATCAAAAGCCTCCAAGAAAAATATGAATTGGCTACAGGCCACGGAGGAGCTCAAGAAGGATTTGAAAACCAAATAAGAGAAGTGGAGGAAAAATTGGGAAGAGAAATGAGAATGATACAAGAAAATCATGAAAAGAGTCAACAACCTGACTGAAGAAAATAACACCTTAAAAAATAGATTAACTCAAATGGCAAAAGAGATCCAAAAAGCCAATGAGGAAAAGAATGCCTTAAAAAGCCAAATGTGCCAGATGGAAAAAGAATTCCAAAAGCTCACTGAAGAGAATCCCTTCAGAATTAGAGTGGAGCAAATGGAAGCTAATGACCTTATCAGAAATCAAGATACTATTACACAGATCCAAACAAATGAAAAAACAGGAGGCAAAGTGAAATATCTCATTGGAAAAACTACTGACCTGGAAAATAGATCCAGGAGAGATAATTTAAAAATTATTAAGCTACCTAAAAGCCATGATCCACAAAAGAGCCTAGACATCATCTTTCAAGAAATTATCAAACAAAATTACCCTGATATTCTAGAACTAGAGCGCAAAATAGAAATTGAAAGAATTCATGGATTGCCTCTTGAAAAAGATCCCAAAAAGAAATTCCTAGGAATATTATAATCAAATTCCAGAGTTCCCAGGCCAAGGAGAAAATACTACAAGCAGTCAGGAAGAAACAATTTAAATATTATGGAAACACAATCAGGATAACACAAGACCTAGCAGCTTCTACATTAAGGGATTGAAGGGCTTAGAATATGATATTCCAGAGGTCAAAGAAAGCTAGGACTAAAACCAAGAATCACCTACCCAACAAAACTGAGTATAATGCTACAGGGGAAAATATGGTCATTCAATGAAATAGACGATTTTCAAGCATTCTTGATGAAAAACCCAGAGCTGAACAGAAAATTTGACTTTCCAATACAAGAAGCAAGAGAAGCATGAGAAGGTAAACAGGAAAAAGAAATCATGAGGAATTTATTAAAGTTGAAGTATTTACTTTCCTTCATGGAAAAATAATAATTCTAACTCATAAAACTTTTCTCAGTATGAGGAAGAAGTGAGAGAGGAATATATTGGGAGAAGGAGAAAGAGAGAGATAGAATAGGGTAAATTACCTCATATAAAAGACGCAAGAGAAAACTGTTACAGAGGAGGGGAAGAGCAGGAAGGTGAAAGCAAAAGGGTCAATCTTACTCTCATTGAATTTGGCTTAAGGAGGGAATAAAATAATTATCATACAGGAAATTAGGGAGAAGAGGATAAGGGGGGGATGATAGAAGGGAGGGCAGATTGTGGGACAGGGTAGTTAGAAGCAAACACTTTTGAAAAGGGACAGGGTCAAAAGAGAAAATACAACAAATGGGGGGTGGGTGGGATAGGATGGAGGGAAATATAATTAGTCTTTCACAATATAACTACTATGGAAATGTTTTGTGTAACTACACATTTACAGCCTATGGGGGTGTGTGAGGAGGGAAGAAGGGAAAGAATCTGGAAACCAAAGTTTTAAAAACAAATATTAAAAAAAATTGGTTTTTGCATGCAATTGGGAAATAAGATATACAGGCATTGTGATGTAGAAATCCATCCTGCCCCACTAGAAAGTTGGGGGCAGGGATGGCAGAGGATATAAGAGAATAGATTGGGGGAAGGGCTATTCAGTATGCTTGCTATTTTGGGTGGGGGTATGGAAAAGATGGGGAGAAAATTTTTAACTCAAAATCTTGTGGAAATGAACGTTGAAAACTAAAAATAAATAAATAAATAACATTTTTAAAATGAGGAAATGAAGATTCTTAGCCTAGAGAAGAGAAGACTTGGTGGGAAGGAAGAGACTATTCTAGCTGTCATCAAATATGTGAAGGGCTAGTAGGCAGAAGAAACATACTGGTTTGGATTTACTCCAATAACAAACTAAGACCAAAAGAGAGAAATTACAAGGAGGCTGTTTTTGACTCAATAAAAGTCAACAATAGAATTAGGCTGCTTCACCTATGAGTGTTCTCCATCCCTTGGAGTTGTTGAAGCAGAGACTGAATGACTGACCAACAATGATGAGGTCAAAGGGATCCTTGCACTGGGAGGGAGGTTGTACCAAATGATCTCCTCCTTTCCAATACTACGGCTGTTTCTAGGGTGGGTTAATCCATAAAATCTTAACAATTTGGGGCATAGATTCTTCAATTGTTTTCACAACCATAGACCAAGCTATTTTTTTTTTAAAGTCTAAGCCATGAATTATGCTAAATCAGTTGTTGATATTTGTGTAATTGTATAGTGCTTTTTTCAGTATTGCAATTCAGTATAACAGAGGAACACCCCAGAATAACTGGGGGCCCTTCCTAACTCCCAATCAGTGCCCTGATTAATTTTTTGCTAAAGTGCTAACAATTAAACAACACTTTACAAAGCAATTCTCCCCCTTCCAGAAGTAGGTACTGTGATGATTATTATTCCCACTTTACAGATGTGTTTTAGAGCAGTTAAGTGACCTGCTAAAGAGCATTCATTTTCAAAGAGGAGTCCACAATAGGCCATTATAATACTGTAAAATGAACACTGAACTTAGAGTCAGAAGACCCAGATCTGAATCCCTGTTGCATCATTCTACAGTAGATGATATAAAGGTAGGGGGAAAGGAGAAATCAGCACAAATAAGTGGATATCCTTAAAAGAATATTTTCCTCCTCTCATCCTGGATTAATCAAACAATTCCAGAATTTGTGGTAGTGAAATACTTTAAAAGCTTGTGGTTGTCAGGGCCGACCCAAGTTGGTGCTCTAATAACTTAGTTTTGGCACTGGAATGAAATGATGCTTGATGGTTATTCATGAGTTAACAAAGGAGGTTTACTTAGCCATAAGAAGGAAACAATAGGGGGCAGCTAGGTGGCTCAGTGAAAGGAGGACCTGAGTTCAAATCCGGTCTCAGACACTTAACACTTACTAGCTGTATGTCCTTGGGCAAGTCACTTAACTCCAATTGCCCTGCCTTCCCCCTCAAAAAAGTAAAAAATAAAAGAGAGAAGGAAACAATATTCAATAAGCATATCCATTAAGGACACCATGTTGATTCAGCTGAACTTGGCTTCTCCAGTGTTGGTCATGCTGTTGGTTCATAGACAAATGCCTCAGAGAGGCAGCTGGAGATCTTCATGACAGGAAGTCAGGTTAACAACCTGAGTCAATTCCTTTAGTCAATCAAATCTCAAGAAGGGTTTCAATACCTCTTAAGGAATTGAACTAGCTTAGCTTGCTAACCTAGAAAAGCTAGTCTAGCCTACATGGTGTTTAAGTTCAGTCATTTTCAGTCATTTCTGATTCTTTGTCACCCCTTCTGGGGTTTTCTTGGCAAAGATACTAGAATGGTTTTCCATTTCCTTCTCCAGCACATTTTACAGATAAACAACTGAGGTAAACAGGGTTAAGTGACTTGCCCAGGATCACACAGCTAGTAAGTGTCTGAGGCTGGATTTGAACACACAAAGAAGAGTCTTCTTGACTCCAGGTCTGGTATTGTATCCACTGTGCCACCTAGCTGCCCCAGCCTACCTGGTGGGGCCCTAGGAAATAGCACTTCTCTTCTTCTTCATTTTAGAGATAGAAATATTAAAGATGAGAGTGGTAAAGTCACTTTCATAAAGCCCCGTAGATAGTCAGGAGCAGAACAGGACTCAAATGAATGTTATCTGACTCCAAGTCCTATATTCTTTCAAACATAATACCAGGATTTTTTATCTGGCTTGCAAAAATGAATCCAGATTTCATTTATTTTCCTATCTATGAAGGAGACATAGCAAGCCAAATCAGCTCTGACTGGTAAAATTATCTATATTTATATTGATCCAACCTGAATCATTCCTTAATCTTCTCCTTCAATCTTGCAAATATGTTTAGTATATCATTGGTTTTTCAGTCTTTAATTGGGCAAGCCTATCTGTAGAATTAATCTTAAATAATAAAATCCAGTTAGATGTTGGGTGATCTGGGCACAGGTCTGTCATGAGGCTGCCAGTCCCATTCATATGTGTTCATTGCTTGGTATCTTGATTGCTCCTCCCCTTGCTTGCATACAAAGTAATTAAACACAAGGTTTAGGAGGGTGGCACTAGCTAGTTGTGGAGGGTGGCTTGTGCAGGAGATATTCTTAAGATGCGTCTCAAAGGAAGAGAGGGATTCGATGAGGTAAATTTAAGGAGAAAATGCTTTCTATGCATGTGGACCAGTGCAAAGGGAGAGAGACGAGATTTGGATAGAATGTTGTGAGTGAGGAACAGAGAGAAGGCCAGTTTGGCTGGATCTCAGAGTTTAGGAGAGACAGTAATGTCCAATGAGGCTACAAAGATCCAATGATCTTTAGGGCCAAATTATTTTTGGCTTTACAAGCTAAACAGAGAAATATGTATTTTATCTTAGAGGCAATAAAGAGAAAGCCACTTAGTTGAGTAGAGGAGTCATATTCAGTTCTGTCTTTAAGGAAAATTTCTTTGGCTGGTGTTTCAGATGTTTCAGTTGCAGGACTGGAGTAGTGAGAAAGTTGAGTCAGGGACATCAATTGGGAGGCTATTCCGATATCATAGGTAGAAGATGATGAGAGCCTTAACCATAGAGGTAGATGTGTGAACAGAGAGAATGGATTGAGTGTAAGAGATATTATGAAATATGAAATGGCAAGATTTGGCAATTGGTTGAATATATGAAGTGAGGTAGTTTCTGAACCTGAGACACTGAAATGCTGATGGTTTCTTTGACAGGAATAAAGAAGTTTGGGAAAGGGGAGGGTTTAGGGGGCAGGAGAATGAGTTTAGTTTAATATATGTTGGTTTTAAGATGCTGTACATCTGGTTTGAAATTTCTATTAGGCAATTGATAATGCAGGACACCCACAGTCAAGGGACTTGGAATGGATGATGATCCCATCAAAGGAGAATGAGGAGTGTTTGGACTGAGATGGTGAACCAGGAGAGAGTGAGTAGCATCACAAAAATTCAGAGAAAATATAGTTTCAACAGCAGTGGTCAATTGTGTCAAATGTAGCAGATGATTGAAAGGGATTAATATTGAGAAAAGACTTTGAAGCAATTTCAGTAGAGTGATGAGGTAGGAAGTTGGATTATAAAGCATTGAGGAGTGAATGAGAAGAGAAGAAGAGGAAGCAGTAAGTGTGTATAACTTTTTCAAGGAGTTTGGATGAGAAAGGGAGGAGAGATTTAGGACAATAGCTTGAGGAGATGGTAGGGTTTGGTGAACTTTTTTTTTTAAGATTACAGAGACTTGCATATATTTCTAAGCAGTAAAGAAGGAACCATTTCATAGAGAGAATTTGTAGAATCCAGAGAAGAGTGGGAGTAATTGAAGATGCAATTCGCTGGATTAGACATGAGGGGATGGGATCAAGTACATATAGATAGTTGGGGTTACCCTTCATAAGGAAAAGGTCTACCTCTTTACCAGAGATGAGGAAAGGAAGATAGAGCAGGAGCTTATATCAAAGGCTTTTGAGATGAAGAGAAGTGTAGAAGAATCCTCGACTTATTTAGCTGGAGGAATGCTTCTCAGCATTGGTGTTCCAAGCAAAATTTCTGGAATTTCCATAATGTTCTGTGGTAACTCAACAGGTACCCTAACTATCTGCATTTGCCATGTTGGGGAAAGGGTGAGAGAAAGCTAACACTTCCAGCCGTGATACTCCTCCAAGTGGATCAGGTTTCATCTTCTGCATTATAAAGCTTACGGCATTGAAAGAAAAAGACAATACTTCAAGGAGAAAGTCCCTCTAAATTGTCACATCCTGAGGTGGGTGGGAGGAGGATGGGAGGGTGGAAGGGTCCAAAATCCAAAAAAGTAATTTAAGAAGTTAATGAAAACAGAGATTGCTTAAGCTGGAGCAAGAGACACATCAAACTGTCAGCTTGTATATTGAAAAACACATCAGTTGGATACACACATATAAATCACAGTATCATATATGATGATCACAGGCCTGCTGTTAAATTATGAATCAAATTTATGGGCCCAATCACTAAGGCCTGCCTCTTAGAATCAAAGAGCATGAACTAAGGGGAAACATTTAGGGAAATGAGACTTGTTTTCATGCAGAATTTATTAGTAACAAAGCCAACGTATGATCAGAGCTTGATTCTGGCTTTCTTGCCATTCTTCACACAAAAAAATTCCACTTCTCATTTTCATGCTTTTGCCCAGGCTTTTCCCACATCAGGAATGTACTCCCCCCTCACCTTAGCCCTTTAGAATCGCTTTCATTTTTCAAAACTCAGTTCAAGTACCACATTCTATGTGAAATCATTCCTAGTCTTTTCAACTGCTAGTGTCCTCCCTCCTAAGTTTCCTGGTATTTATTTTGTGTATATTTTGTTTCAACTTATTTCAAAAGATCGCATGTCATAGATTATGAGTGGGGGTGGCCTATGGGGTACTTTCCAGAACTCCTCTGACAACTTCTGGGGACACATGGGGCTCAGTGCTGAAGGACTTGGTTCCCAGCTTTCAGAAATGGGAGAAAATCCCTCTCCCCTACCCTGATCATAACACATATGGAATTCGGTGTTCAGTTCTGACTGCTATACATTTGGAAGAACATTGATAAGGCAGCACATATTCGAAGGATGGAATGAGGTTTCAAGTTCACACTATGTGAAGACTGGTTAAATGAACTAAATACATTTCACCTGGAGAAGGGAAAACCCAAGGAAGAGATGACAGTTGTCTTCAAACATTTAGAAGGTAGTCATGTAGAAGAAGGATTAAATATACTCTGTTTAGTCCCAGAGGGCAGAATTAAGAGGAAATGGTAAAAATTTCAAAGAAGGAAATTTTAGCTGGATCTAAGGAAAAAACTTCCTTAACAATTGAAGGTATCTCGAAGTTAAATGGGCCATCTCAGGAAGAAATGGCTTCCCTCTCCTTGGAGGTCTTCAAGCAGGTAGGGTAAAGGCTGAGCAAACACTGAGTATGTTGTAATAGGATTTTTTTTTCTTTTTTTTTTTCTTTTTCTGGAGTAGAGAAGGCAGGGCAATTGGAGTTAAGTGACTTGTCCAAGGTCACACAGCTAGTAACTGTGTCAAGCGTCTGAGGCCGGATTTGAACTCAGATCTTCCTGACTCCAGGGCTAGTGCTCTATTCACTGTGCCACCTTGCTGCCCCCAGGATTGTTTTTCATTTAGTCACTCAACAAACATTTATTAAGCACTTACTATGTTCCAGGCACTGTGTTATACTCTGGGGATACAAATATCAGCATGAAGAATGATAGTGCCTGCCCTCAAGGAGCTTACATTTTATTGGGGGAAGACAGCACATAAAAGGAACCCGAGTAGGGCAGAGAGGACAATAGAGCAGGGGCATGGTAGAGAAAAGGCCAAATGCAGATTGAAGAGAAATGGAACACGACTGGCCTGGGCTCCTTCCTTAAATGAAGGCTCTGGGAGGAGCCATCCAATCAGAAGGAGAGGCCATGTGTCTTCTCCCTCTCCCCCCCCCCCCCCGCCACCCCCTCACACAACACACATAAACTAGACCTTTATGTGGCTACATGGAAATCCATATTAGAGCAAGAAACAAGTAAGAAATAAATGAGCTCTTTCTATTACTTTGAAGTTGACAAGAAAGAACCAATGGCGGTGGGTAGAATGAGGGCAGCAGAGAATTTTGGATTGAATATTGTCCTGGAAAACCCCTTGAGTTAAAATAGAGTATTAAAAAAAAACATAACTAATACTTTAGTTTCCCCAATGACGTGTAAAAACAATTTTAACATTCTTTTTTTGAGTTTTGAGTTCCAAATTCTATCCCTTCCATCATCTCCCCCTCCCTAAAACAGTAAACAATCTGATATAGATTATTCATGTTAAGCTAGAATATTTTTTTAGAAACATAACCCATTACCAGAGGGACCAAAGAGTGAAGATGTTGTTATTAAAATGCAGTCATTGAGATTACATAAAATATTCTGGAAATACTCTATTCAGGAGGTGAGCGGTGAATTCTTTCAAGTTCTATTTTGGTCTCTGGTTCTAGAATATCTGGGCAATTCTCCCTGAGAATTTCTTGAAAGATGCTTTCTAAGTTCTGTTTTTGATCATGGCTTTCTGGTAGTCCAATAATTCTTAAGTTGTCTCTCCTGGATCTGTTTTCCAGCTCAGTGGTTTTTTCAAGGAGATATTTCACATTGCCCTCTACTTTTTCATTGGTTTGGATCTGTTTGATAGTATCTTGATTTCTCATGAAGTCATTTGCTTCCATTTGCTCCACTCTAATTTTGATGGAATTATTCTCTTC
>CM053587.1:106795848-106814406 GCA_028646515.1 Pseudochirops corinnae
TAACTCAAAATCTTGTGGAAATGAATGATGCAAACTATAATAAAATTAAAAAAAAAAAAAAAAAAAAAGAAAATGTCAAGATTCTTCTATTCTATAGCTTTTGAGTCAATCTCCCTAGTGTTGATAAGCATGGCACAATGGAAAGAGAATGCAATGTAGAGGCAGAGGACCAGTTTTAATTCTGACTCTACTCTTTGCTAAGTGTGTAACCTTGGTCGAGTCACTTGGATCTCTCTGGACCTCAGTTTTCTACTCAACAAATTGGGGGAATTATACTAGTAAACCTGGGGTTCTTAACTTGTGAACTTGAAAAAAATTTTATAACTATTTCAATGTAACTGGTTATTTTTGTAACCCTATATCTTTTGTTGTACAAATTTAAAACATTATTTTGAGAAGGGGCCAGACTTTTTTAGATGTTACCAGACTGTCAAAAGGGTTCATGACTCCTCCAAAAAAAAAAGATTAGAAACCTTGGTACCAGTTTTTTTCTTATGTTCTTTCCAGCTATAAATGCTTTTATCTCTCCTAGTTGTCTGAGTTCTCAAAAATCTATATTTTTGGTTAAATTTCATTTTCTCCTCACTCTACTCTAATACTGAATGAATAGAATACAAGCATATGTAAGGTAGGGACTGTTTTTCATTTCATCTTTGTATTTGCACTACCTGGCATGGTAGTTTTCACATTGTAGGCCCCCTATAAATGTATGTTCAATGGAATTAAATCTTCTGGGAGATGAAATTCTCTTTCTGCCCTCTTCATGGCCTCTCAGCCACCACTCTTAGAGAGCTGATAGAAAAAGAGCAGAACCATTGATCTCTCCCAAAGGCAGAAGATGAATTAAGACATTGGTTTGATGAGATAGCTTCCATTTCCAAGATTCCAAGGTGGCCCTGATGCTCATTCTTCCTTCTTCTTGTCTAGTAATCTTTAGGATCTCAGAATTTTCCCCCAAAGAGCCCCGATTTTGCTTTTTCTCTTTCTGTTAAGTGACCTGGGCTGCCTGCTCATCCTCTTGGGACTCCTTGCCTTCCACTCAGGTTCTTCCTGAATTTCTCTTGGCACTTAAATTATTCCATGTTACACTCCTTTTTGTCTCTCCCTTGGAGAGACAAGACTTAGTTCCTCACCCACAGGAAACAAAAGCAGGGAGTCCTATTTCTCCACCACACTTCCCCATTGAAGAGATTAATATTCAAATCTTGATTTGCTAGATACAGATGTATTTTTAAAGATATGGAATGTCAAGTTGAGATGTTAGAGTTCACTTTGAAGTTCGTGCACTATTCCGGTACTGGTAGCATATAGAATTGTGTAATCTTATCATGGGAAAAAAAACCTAAGATCATGAAGGAGAAAATTAAGTAAAACATACAGCAAAAACTTCCCATCCTAGGGAATAGATTGTGAGATATGCCAACAAAGTAGGGGAAAGAAAAGGCATTTTCTTTGAAGATGAGATAACTTGTCATAAACAGAATGCCTGGACACAAAAAATGGTTTAGAGGCATTTAGGAAGGAGATGAAAATGACTGCTTAATGGTTCATTTCCAAGAATATGATACAGAGGAGAAACCAGAGATCCCAAAGGCATCTCTGTCAGTAAGCAAAGTAAGGAGTCTTTGACTGCCCAGGCAAAGTTTTTTTTTAAAATCTCAGCAGAGACTTTCCCCACTTGAAATTCTTGGGCTGATGAGATTGCCACTCCAGGTTTCCCACTACCTTCCATTTTCTTAATTTATTCCTTCTTTTGCCCCATCCCTTCACCTTTATGAATGCGGGGGTAGGCCTGGCTTTTCATGGGGGTCTCTGGAAGAATTGAGCTCCAGAAATATGCCCAGAGAAAAAGGAAAACCTGAAACAAATGTTGGATTGTTTCATAGAAAATGTTTCAGGGAGAAGGGGATAGAACTGTCAAGAGACTGGGGAGAGGGGTGGGCAGCCTTCTGGGCTAAAGAAGTCTGGCATTTCCATGAGATTTCGGGGTTGAATCTGAACAGAGAGGAATTAGGTAATAGCAAAAGCTGCCCCTTGCCTAAAGCTATGCTTTCTATGATTTGTTGGTGAAATTTAGATTTTTTTTTTTTAATATCTGCTAATGAAAACCTTATTTGTCTGGTCTCCTAAGTAAAAATCTAGACAGAGTGGATGGAGACAGGAGACTTGCCAATGCAACAGCCCAGATCTAGCTCAGGTAACCTCAGAACTCCATTACCCTCTTCCACCCTCCCCGCCTCCCCCCCCCCCCAAAAAAAAATTGGGATTTATATCAATCAAGAATAATTTTCATGATTTTTTTGACAAAGACTTTTATAGCAGGAATAGAGCAAGCATTAGCATTTTTTTTGTGCCTAGGACAAGAATCATGCATTATTTTGGAATTTCACTTGGAATATAGATAGCCATTGGGGTTGAGAAATGTGACCTGGGCCACCATATAGACTTAGGAAATTTACTGAGACACAATTGACTGAAGGTTAAGTGACTTGCCCATAATCACACAGTCAGGATGTGTTTAAGGCAGTACTTTAATTGTGACTTTTTGACACTAAACTTAATTTACTATTTCAGGGATAGTCAACCTTTCTTTGTGGAACAGACCCACTTGGCAGTCTAGCGAAACCTATGGATCTCCTTTCACAATCGTTTTTAAATGCATAATAGTAGGTAGGATTAGAAAGGTAACCAATTATATTTTTTCTTGTCCAAATTCATGAATGTCCTGAATTTATCCATGGGTCCCAGTCCAAGGTTAAGAATATTCTCTCTCTCTCCCTCTCTCTCTCTCTCTTTGTCTCTCTCTCTCTCTCTCTCTCTCTCTCTCTCTCTTTCTCTCTCCCCTCTCTCTTTCTCTGACTCTCACTATCTGTCTGTCTCTCCCTATCCCCCCTTCTCTATCTCCCTTTCTCCTTCTCTTCTTCTCTCTCTTTCAGTTAGTTGGTGTAAAAAAGTGCTAAAGTTGTTAGAAAAATCTAACGGTTCCTTTAATATTCAAATCTGGCAGAAGTGAATGAAAAAAAAGCTAATATTCAAATGCCTCATAATTATTAACTGTGTGACCCTGGGTAAGTCACTTAACCTTGTTAAGTGGGTAAGTCACTTAACCTGGGTTTCCTTATCTATTAAATGAGGATAATAACAACACCTACCTCCCAGGGTTGTGAGGATCAAATGAGATAATGTTTGTAAAGCACTTGGAAAATCTTAACACACTAAATATGTTATTATTACTAGTTATTACTTTTCTGGCCTTGGAGAAGCTGAACTTGGGTTCATATCTTGTTAAGATACGTTTAATTTTAAAAGGTGTCCTTGCTGCAGAATAAGCTAATTCATACAGTTCATGGTTCATAGTTTAGAAATAAGAATAAGCCATTCTTTCTTTTTTTTTCCCCACTGTTAAGTGTTTATTTTTGGTACATAGAGCCACTGGAGGTAAGCATTCAGAAAACTCATTCTAATTCCCCAAGCATATGGAATTGCCTTCCAGTATGCTACCTTACCATACAAAGAAAACTAGTAAAAAAAAAAAAAATCACTTTCTTAGGGAAAAAACAGGTATCACCATTTGTGGTAGCAGTTATTAAAATTGATACTCAATAGTGTTACGTTGCTTCTCCATACAAGAAGAATGGGGACCCCTAGGGCAGTCTTCCCAATCCTGAAATACCTATCTACTATGGCAAAGAGAGAGTATACCATTATTTCTTGTGAGAACCCTGCCTCTGAGTCTTCAGATGATTAAAAAAGGCCAGGAGTTTAAGAATACCTGGAAAGACCAAGCAATTTTTTTGTCAATTGACACAATTGGTCCTTCTAGTATTTCAGCCTTCTAAGTATAGGATTAAAAGAAAGTAAGATCCCAGTCCTGAACCAGGTAACACCCAGGAAACAGGAATCAATGGTTCTGTGGAAATCCAGAGCCAGAATGAGTCTCAGCAACTAAGAATATCATCAAACTCAATAATAAAGAATGGACCTAGGTTTAGTGAGAATCACAATAGACTCCAGGACCTTTTTATCTATTAAACAAAGTCCTTTCTTTATTTCTAGAGATGTTATTATGTTCTTTCATAATCCTCTTTGCTCCCAGCTGTTCAGATCCTTCCTCTGGGTGACTGATTTGACAATAGGACCTCAAATTAGCTATTTTTTCCTTCATTTCTGCCAGGCTTTCCCCTGCTAAGACTTTGAGAGTTGTTACCTGTAGGAATAATGACTTACATAAATATACCCCACATTCATAGTTCACAAAGCACTTTACACAGACTATGCTTCAATTATTACCAAATCACAGAATTTCCAAGTAGGAAGGGACCTCAGCAGCCAATAGTCCAATGATTGGGGGGATAGGGAGGGGCATAGGGGAGAAACCTGGGGCCTCAAGACCACACGTGACCCTCTAGGTCCTCAGGTGTGGCCCTTTGACTGAATCCAAACTTCACAGAATAAATCCCCTTAATAAAAGGATTTGTTCTGTAAAACCTGGACTCAGTCAAAAGACCACACCCAAGCACCTAGAAGGCCATGGTTCCTGAACCCTGGTCCAATCTGTATGTGAAAAGTTTTTTTTAAATTATTTTTTAGAGGAGCTCCTGGTCATTATGTACCCCCTTTTTATGCACACCTAACATCACCTTGGTACAATCCATCATCTCTCACCTAGATTATTGGAACAGCCTCCTAATTGGTCTCCCTGCCTCACACTTTTCATCACCCTAGTCCATTTAACCCACTGAAGTAAAAGTAATTTTCTTTAAATGCAGATCTGACCATGTGACTTCCCTATTCCCTCAACCTAAGTGCATTCCTATGGATGCTAGGACATGCTATAAACTCTTCTGTTTAGCTTTTATATTTCTTCATAACTTGGTCCCCTCCTATCTTTCTAGTCTTACTGGACATTACTCTAGTTCCTGTACTCTGTGACCCATTGTAATGGGGATGGGAATTTGAAGATCTTCCCTGCCCCTTAATAGACCTAGTGGGGAGTTTGAAGACCTCCCCTGCTTTGAAAATAAACTCTGCCCCCTAATAGGCTGAATGTAATCACATGGAGCCTCTGATGGAGGGAATTTGCTGAAGGGAAGCAGAGCCCACAGAAGCTGGTTCAGAGTGGGGGACAGAGGAGCTCAGGCAAGGAGATAGAGAGATTTGTGAGTAAATATTGATCTCGTATTGGTTTGTGGAAAGGCTAAAGGATGGTGTGGCTCTCAGTGTTATTATGGCTTCTGAATATCTTTGGTATTATGACATTGGGCTTACTGGTTTTGGGAATTCAATTTTCTGGTGTCTAAATAAATCCTTCTGTCTGGAGAATCTGGTATTTTTTGCGATCGAATATCATGTGATACTTACAGTCACAGTCTTTATCGTGGGTGCTGTACATATTGCATTGGTGCTACACCCATCCAACCTGGCAAATGACTTGACCTTTCAGTGCTCTGGCCATCTTTCTAAGACTATAAAGGATAGAGAATATGGTGACTTGAATGTGTAAAAGGAATTTCCTCACCTGAGAGTTCTGATGATGGAGGGGCAGTTAGGTGGCATAGTGGATAGGGCATTGACTCTGGAGTCAGGAAGTCAGGAAGACCTGAGTTCAAATCTAGACTCAGATGCTTACTAGCTGTGTGACCTTGGGCAAGTCACTTAACTCTGATTCCCTTTAAAAAAAAAGGAAACTCTAAGATCCTAAAGAAACAGAGTAACTTCAATTTGTAGCTATGCCCCAAAGGCTATAAAACCATACACCCTTTGATCTAGCAGTAGCACTAGTAGGTCTATTCAACATAAAAAAGGGAAAAGAACCCCACATGTTAAAAAATATTTGTAGCAGCTCTTTTGTGGTGGCTAAAATTTGGAAATAGAGGGGATGCCCATTGACTGGGGAATGATCGAACAAGCTGTGGTATATGAATGTAATGAATGAAATTCTATTGTGCTATAAGAAATGATGAGCAGACAGACTTCAGAAAAATTTGGAAAGACTTACATGAACTGATGCTAAGTGAAGCGAGTAGAACCAGGAGAACATTGTACACAGTAACAGCAACATTGTGCAATAATCGATTATGATAGATTTAGCTCTTCTCAGCAATACAATAATCTAAGACAATTCAAGACTCCTGATGGAAAATACTATCCACATCCAGAGAAAGAACTATGGAGTCTGAATGCAGATCAAAGCACATTATTTTCTTTTTTTCTTGTTTTTTCTTTCTCTTGGTTTTTCTTTTTTTTTTCTGATTCTTCTTTTATAACATGACTAATGTGGAAATATGTTTAATATGATTGTACATGTATGATCTATATCAGATTGCTTGCTATCTTGGGGAGTGGAGATGGGAGGGAGAAAAAATTTGAAACTCAAAATCTTGTAAAAGAGAACATTGAAAACTATCTTTACATGTAATTGGGAAAAATAAAATTAAGTTGGGGGAAAGGAAATAGTGTGGCTTCATCAAGAAAAGGTCACAGTAGAATATCCATATTTCTTTTTTTTTTTTATATGGTTTGAACCCCTGTCTTCCTGATTCAGAGACCAGATCTTTATCCATTATTGCATTATACTTCTTATGCCCTTTTTACCACCTCAAAAATCTGTCTTCACTCACCTTCATGTCATAAGGTCAAATGCTTCCACCTTTACTCTTCATTCTCCCTTCTGATCTGTTCCAGGGCCTTATTCCACTGAAGTTTCATTTTCTCTTAAATCTCTAATTTTCTTCCCCTTCACTGGCTTATTTCTTTCTGCCTATTAACATGCTCATGATTCCTCTACTTATCCTTCAAAGTCTAGTTCAAATGTTACCTCCTCCAGGATATCTTAATCATTCCAGGTAGAAGTGATCATGATTTTTTGTCTTCTCCATGGCCATAGACTCACAATCATAGATTTAAAGCTAGAAGGAACCTTAAAGGCAATGGAATCCAATTCCCTCATTTTACAGAAAAGGAAACTGAGGACCAAAGAGGTTAAATGACTAAACCAGAGTCATATAGCTATTATGTATCTGAGGAGGGATTTGAACCCAGTTTTTCCTAACTCCAAGTCCAGAACTCTATCCACTATATCACAGCCATGACATTTATTTGTCACAGACTGCCTTGAATACAACGTCCAGCTCCTCTCAGTGGGTAATCCATCTGATTCAGATCATAATCTGAACAATAGACACTCTTCATCTCCTTGATAAATCAGTATGGAAGAGTGGATGGAAGATTATTAGGTTTGAAATCAGGAAGACCTGAGTTTAAATATCACCTCTAACAGTTACAAGCAGTTTAATCATGGGCAAGTCTTCTTAGCCTCAATTTCTTCATATGTAAAACTGAAATACCACTACTGCCACTACCACTACCACTGCTGCTGCTGCTGCTACTACTACTACTACTACTACTACTACTACTACTACTACTACTACTACTACTACTTCTCCTACTCCCTCACATTATTTATTTGCTTATGTATTCTCTACTATCAGATTTTAAGCTCATTGAGACCAGGGATATGTCTTACACATCTTTGTATTCCCCATAGCACCAAGCACATAATAACTCTTCAATAAATAGCTGTTCAATTCGGTACTACACTTAACAACTTTATTTAGCTAGCCTTGACCCTATGAATCATAAAGCAAGTCCTCAAGATAATATAAAGTGTTAGATTACAGCAGCATTGCAAGACTGTGGGACTTTGTCTCTCAAGCACAGGATCTCAGAGCTAAAAGGGATCTTGGAAATAAAGCCCACTTTACAGATGAAGAAATGGAGGTCTAGAGAGGCTAAGTGCCTTGAATAAGGTCATTATCTATAGGAAGCTCTGTCTTGTCCTTGTTCTGTTGAATTTCCTGTGTATGAAGGAGAATGTTATTTTTAGGGTGGATTAAATTGGTATTCTATGTCTTGGTATAGGTTAAATTCCACTTTCAGTGAACTCCAGGGGATTGCCTTAATTCTTCTGTGATGTTAGAATTCCTTAAAATAAATGCGGACCACTGACTAGGACTTTTTCTCTGGGGAAATCTTTTGAATAGAGTAGATAGTGATGGGATTTGACCTTTTTTTTTTTTTTTTAAAGCTATTCCTAACCTTCATGAAGTTTTTAATGCTTACTCTTTTGTATCAGTCAGACAATCCATGAGCGTTTATTAAGTGCTTACTGTGTACCAGGAACATGAGCTCTTGGGTTACAAAGAAAAGCAAAAGAGAAGGACATTGGTATTTACAAAGAACACTATATGCCAGGCACTGTGCTAAATGCTTTACAAATGTTATCTCATTTTATCTCCACAACAACCTTGGGTGCTGCTGGCATCCCCATTTGAAGTTGAGGAAACAGAGGCAAATAGAAGTCAAATGACTTGCCCAGGGTCACTCAGCTAGTATGTGTCTGAGGCTGGATTTGAACTCTTCCTGCCTCTAGGCCAAGAGCTCTATCTATTGTGCCACCTACCTGCCTCTGACAGCACACACACAAAAATATCACCTACACTCAAAAAGCTCACATTCTAATTGTAATATCATATTCTTATTTCCTTATCCTCTGCCCTCAGTCCTTCCACTAAAATAAGTGCCTGCATCGAAATCTTCTCCAAAGAAAACTGCCAAGGATGTTCTTCTTTGAATTTCTTTGGCATTTTCAGTTCATTCCACTCACTTTAGCACTTTGAAAACAATGGACAGAGTCTTAGATCATCTTGTGTCCATTTATCTTGTCTCCAACTAGACAGTAAATTCCATAAGAACTGGACCTGCATTTTACTGCTTTGCTAAGAAGATGCCACAGGAACTGCCCCTTTGGGTTAGCCTTTTAATTCACACTTGTGGCTGAGGATGTCTACCTTAGACTCAAAGTAGTCTGTAGGTCTAGTCTTCTAAAGTTATGACTTATGAGCCCCCACCTATATATTTACTTTTTGGTAGTCAGCCAAAGGACACAATTAGCTCAAGGCAAAGGCATTTACTGAAACAACATAGTTTTTGTTTTAAAAGTAACATAATAAACTTTAGGGAGACAGCATGATCCAGTGGAAAAGGGGCTCGTGTGGGTTTTAGAAGACCTGAATTTTGCCACTTACTGCCCATTTAGCCTTGGAAAAGGCTAATCTTTCTAGGCCTTAGTTTCCTTACCAGACAAATGAGGGGAGAACAAAAACAAAAATGAAGCAGCATCGACCCTCGAATAGCTTACATTCTCTTGATTACTCAGACTGGATCATGATATTTCATGATCCAGGGATTGCTGCCATAGAATATCATTCTTTGGAAGAACATTAGTACTAAAAATACGTGGAGGTTTTTCATTGTTGCTGTTGTTCATTTGTTTGTTATGTCAGGGATTGAACTAGATAGTTTCTAAAATTCATTCCAGCTTTAAGTCTATGATTCTTAGAGAACCCATGAGAGAGCTGCAACCAAACCAGACCCTAACATTAATGAACTTCCTGATATTTTCAAAATTAAAATTAATTTTGTTATGAGAACTCTCAACAAATTGGGTGACATCCCTTGAAATAAATGAGTTTACCAGATGTTGCTGTGAAACCAAGACTAGAAATCACTTTTTTAAGACAACCAGACAGTCTGTCAATAAACATATCTTAAGTACCTACTATGTGCCAGGAACTAAGCACTGGGGGTACAAAAAGAAGCAAAAGACAGTTCCTGTCCTCAAGCAGCTTTCAGTCTCATGTGGGAGACAACAAGCAACAAATATGTACAAACAAACTTGATACAGGAAAAAACTAAAAATTGAAAGAGGAGGCAGTGCTGGAATTAATAGGAGTAGGGACAGGCTTCCTAGAAGATGAGATTTGAATTGGAGCTGCAAGAAAACTAGGGAAGCCAGGAGGGGGAGCATTCCAGGCCTGAGGGATGGCAAAGGAAAATACCTGGAGATGAGAGATGTCATGTCTTGCTCAGGGAACACTCCGGAGGTCAATGTTACTGGGTTAAAAGTCTGGGAGTATGTATGAAGGAGAATGGAAAAGTAGGAAGTGGTATGGCTAGGTTATGAAGGGCTTTGGATGTCAAATGGGATTTTATATTCGATCCTGAAGGCTACTGGATCCTGAAGGGAGACACTGGAGTTTATTGAATACAGGGGTGATAATGGTTGGGTCTGAACTTTAGGAAAATCACTTGGGCTGCTGACTGGAAGATGGATCACAACCATGCTGCTAAATCCTTGAATACTCATGTACCCAAGAAACATGAAATAGACTTGAATAGGAGAGTAAAAATTATCTCATGCCTTGTTAAAGGTGCCACGTAAAAAAAGGGAAAGAGAGTATTTGACAAAATAAATAGCTAAGTCTTGGCAAGTAGAGACCTTTGAATATCTATTTTGGTGGTTAGATATATAATTAGACTGTCTTTTTATATTAGGCCACACCCATAAAATGAGATCTCTTGGAGAGGAAACAATATTTGTATAAACTGAAAAATAACAGTAATTATAGGTTGTATTCAGGTTTTATAAAAATCGGATTTGAGGTGGGGGGGGAGTACAGCCTACATTCCGACAGGTACAGTAGGTATTTCTAAAGTGTTTGAAAACAGGTGTTCTTAAACATTAATTATTCTTCCTGAGTGATCGTCTCAAATCTAAGTCTTGAAGAGTTTTTTTTTTAATTTTTTTCTTTCACTACAATAACAAAGAAATAAGCTCATGGCATTGTTGATTTTTTTGAATCTGTGGTTTCACCAGTTCTCTATCTGAACATACTCTCTCTCCAGCCTGCTCACAATCCAACAACATCTTCCCATCCTATTTGATTGGTGTCCACATCTTTCCAGAAATCCTCCAAAGAGCATCTCATTGGAAATCTTCTAGGAATTCTGACATTTTGTGAGTACCAGTTAAGTATTTCTTCCGTCTTCTCTCTACATGACTAGCATATCTTTTCTAATAATACTTTGATATACAAATGATGAAATGATGCAACCGATTCAGGAAATCCAAGTGCATCTTTAGCACTATTTGGATCACCTGAAATTTCCAATATTCCATTATTGTTGTTGAATTCAATTTAACAAGCATTTATTCCATGCCTACTAAGTGGTAAGTACCATTCTAGATACTGTGATAGAATGACAAAAATCAAATAGTACCTACACTATAACAGCTTAAATTCTCTTGGAATTCAGAATCTGTTATTCAGATATGATAGTATTCCATGATTTAGTGCCTTAAAACATCACTGTAAAGACATTAGTATTAAAAACATTATTTTTTGTTTGTTTGGTTAGGTTTTTTTTTGTTCAGGAAGCTGTGTGAGATTGGTGAAAGTGCTGAATAAAATGTCCTGCATGCAATCTAAGGTATTTTCTTTTTCTCTTTTTCTTTAATTCTGGGTCAAGTTTACGGTTCATCTGCAGGGCTTTTCTGTTATTGTTGTTGTTCATTCATTTCAGTCATGTCCAACTCTTTGTGACCACATTAGGAGTTTTCTTGGCAAAGATACTAGAGTGGTTTGTCATTTCCTCCTCCAGCTCATTTTGCAGATGAGGAAACTGAGCCAAACAGGGCTCAGTCACTTGTCCAGGGTCACACAGCTAGTAAGTATCTAAGACCAGATTTGAACTCAAGGAGATGAGTCTCCCTGGTTCCAAGTCCAGTGCTCTGTGCACAGCACCACCTAGATGCCCACAATTGGTCTAAGATGTGGGTATTTATGAATGAACTCAATGTACTGCCCATCCAAATGGGTACCATAAACTGATTATGTGCATTCTTCATCCATTTGATTTTTCTGGTATGTATTTTTAGGCCAATTTCTTTTTATTTTTCAAATTAATTAATTAATTAATTTTTAGTTTTCAACATTCACTTCCATAAGATTTTGAGTTTGAAATTTTCTTGTCTGACCTTCCCTCCCCCCCCCTCCCCCCCCGACGATGGCCAGCAATCTGATATAGGCTCTACAGATACATTTATATGAACTCTATTTTCACATTAGTCATGTTGTAAAACATTAGAACAAATGAGAGAAGCAATGAGAAAAAAAACAAACAGACCCATCTCTTTTTAGAGACTGTGAATTTCATTGAAGACATTCTGTAGGACTACCCCTTAGTAATCTGGGCCTTCAGCACGATGTCTTCTACAAACAGGAACACCTGGAAAACCTTAGCACATGTGGGAAATTCCTTTTCCATTTACACTCTTTATAGAACATGCCTCAATAATTAGAGTTAATCAGTTCAACTTCCCATGGAAATGTTATGAATCAGAGTCAATCTCAATGTTGCCTTTTAGAAGTCAATAGTTTGTTTAAATAAGTAGAGCTGTAGTGATAACTGTACAGCTATTTTTAGCCTGATTTTCTACTGATTTTTACTTTTGTTCTAATTAGTCAATGTTCTAACTGTACACACTCAGCCAGTTCCATTCCCTTTTGTAATGCTGCCATTCAGGGCTCACCATGTCCTGTAATGTCTGACTCTCCTCATGAAGACTTTCGTCTTATACAGATACGATGTTTCTGAATAGTCTGTAAATCCTTGTTTCCTTTCATTTTCTGATTCCAAGAATGCTCTTTGATTGGTTGGCATATTTTTTATTGTCCTTCCCAGCATTTATTTATCTTTGCATTGAATGCACTGTATCATCAGGGTATATATTGACTCATTTTGGGGGATCATTAATGCATAATGCATTGCTTTGTATATACTTTGATTTATTGTACATTAATTTATTGTATTCATTTTATATCCCTATTCCTAGTAGAATTTAAATTGCTTCAGGACTGGGAATGCTTCATTTTATCAATATATCCCCAGAGGCTAGGAGAGTGTTTTGCATATAGTAGTTGCTTAATAAATGTATGCTTAATTCAAATGTAGATTTGAATTGTCACATTCTTCATGAAATTTCTCTACTTAAGATTATCAAGATTTCAGAGACTATTTGATCCAACTCCTTCATTTTATAGATGTGGAAACTGAGGCCTGAGGAGATTAAATGACTTGACCAAGGTCACAGAGTAACTGTTGGAGATAAGATTTGAGTCTGCCCAGTCCAACTCCAGAACAACTGATTCTCCCATTGTAGATACTTCCTTTGTCATTTTCTACAACAGGTGCTGGTACATAGGCTGTAATTATTTTCATAGTGGTCTTTTTTGCATAAGCTTGTCATGAACATTATAAACTGAGATGATTGTTTCCTATGAAATAACATTTCTTGAGGTCTTTAAGCAATAGGGGTTTACTGGAGCTGATGTTTACTGGCTCCAATCATTAAATTTTCAGTGTGAGCAGTTCTAGCTCAGAAATGGGAAAATATTACAAATCAGGTATTGATTTATCTTCTTTTAAAAAAATTAGTTTAATCAGTCAAAATTTGCCTTTTTAACATGCATTCCCCTTGAGAACACAAGAAAACTGAAATGACCATTTTCTCTTCCACGTGGTGACTTTCCCCATCATGGTTTCCATATAATGTGGGTCAGAATAAGAAATTAAATGATCATTTTTGGGCAGTTTTGTGAAGGCCTGCAGATGACAAAAAGAGTTTAGAAACTCAGAATACATAAAATATATGTATGGTATTGTATAATATCAAGATATTTATCTTTTAATATCATTCTCATTTGAACTTCTCTAGTATGAAGGGAGGGCCAAAAATTTTTATGTAAATTTTCCAGATTGTGGAAGGGAAAACTGTAATTTCAAACATAGATACACATACATACACATATATGTAGTCATTAAAATGGTTTTCCAATCATTTAAAAGTTTTAAAATTATTTTATGACTTGCTGTATGGCTAAGGACATCATTGCTTAATGCTCCACTTGTCAGTGACGAATCTTTTTGTAATTTAGCCAGGTTAGGCCTTGGCCAGATGCCATAGTCTATCTCTGAGGCTACAAGTTCCAGTTTGGTAGAACCTTTTGGAGTTAACTAGGCTGGCATTGCCTTTGGGAACTCAAATTCACCTCACCTGGAGTAGAACTTCTGGGGAGGAATAAGTTCATTTGGGAGATTAAAAAAAACCCAAAAAAACTTTTGCAGATAACATCCAGGTTCAGTATACTCAGTCTAATCCAAGAGTTCTTAACTTTTTTGTGTGTCTTGGACCCCTTTTGCAGTCTGATGAAGCCTATGAACCCCTTCTTAGAAGAATGTTTTTAAATGCATAATATTAAATATGTAATGTTACAAAGGAACTCAAAAGCTAGTGAAAATAAAAATGTACATTTTTTTTCTTCTTTAAGTTCATGGACCTTCTGAAATCTGTCTATAAAGGTTAAGAACCATTGAACTGATCTGGGGGGGGGAACCTGCCACTCACAGAACAAATGAACTTTGGATTCAGTCAAAGGACTGAACTTGAGGACTTAGAGGCTATGTGAGGCTGCAGGTTCCCACCCCTGGCTATTCCTGATACATGCAGAACTGATATTGTGAAGGAAGGTACTGCTTCCTTACATTCTTCTAATAGAGCCCCTCTTCCTTTAAGAAACTGTTCAGGCACCATCTTCTAAATTAGTAGTTCCCATTCAGTAGATAAAGAAACACTATCTATTAACAAACCTACTACAAGTTGTTAAGATGGTCCAAGGGGGTCACACTAAAAAAAATTTTAATTATACCTTAAGCAAAAAATACTTAGAGAATATTATGAGTAGTATATTAAGTCACTCTAGGGGTTCATAGCGCATTTTCTTGTTGCTGTTGAAAGCAGTTGGTGGAACAAAAAGAAATTTGAAACCACTTTTCCCAAGCCTTTCCTGATCCTCTCAACTACTAAAGTTCTTTCTCCCAAACTGCATTTTATTTAACTACTTTGTACATATTTACATATATTCACTTTCTAGTGATATATATTTATGTGTGTGTGTGTGTATGTGTGTGTACTAATGTGGTTGTTGCTAAGTCATTTCAGTTGTGTCTGACTTTTTGTGACCCCATTTGGGATATTCTTGGCAAAGATAACTGGAGTGATTTGCCATTTCTCCACCTCATTTTACAGATGAGGCAACTGAGACAGAGTAAAATGACTTGCCCAGGGTCTCATAACTAGTAAGCATCTGAGGCCAGATTTGAACTCAGGAAGATGAATGTTACTGACTCTAGGCCTGGAGCTCAATCCACTATACCACCACACTGTCAATACGTATATGTAAACATACACACACACGCACACGCACACACACACACACACGTGTTTCCCTCTAGAATATAAGCTACTTGCAACTAGGGATTGTTGCATTCTTGCTGCTTGTATCCTCAGCATTTATCACAGGGCCTGGCACCTAGCAAGTCCTTAATAAATAAAAAGATATTATTAATTATATTATACAAATTTAATTTAAAATTAATTTTTTTAAAATGAATCAATAATATAACATTAATAAATACTGATTTCAATGTATTTTATCCCTGAAGCTTACTAGCTGTGTGATCCTGGGGCAAGTCATACAGCTCTTCTGGATTTCAATTTTCACGTCTATATCACTACTATATGTCTATGTAAGTATGAACGCTGACTTTCAAAATTAAGAACAAATAAATGTAATTTCATAAATTAAAGCCAGTATTTATTTGAGAAATTATTAGCAATATTTATTTGCATTTTAGGACAAAAATTTTTTGGTTATGGATAAGTGGCTAAATTTAGACAGAAGAGATAAAAATACTAATACCAACATGGCAGAGTCTTTGCTACCAGGTTCTAGTACACCTAAATGGACAAGAAAAAGAAAATACATTGAATCATTTTTGCAATAGGTATTTACTTCTAATAATGATGATGGTGTGGAAAAATCTCTTTGCTTAATTTGTATTGAAGTTTTGGCTGTGAAGAGCATGAAACCAGCCAAACTAAAATTGCATATTAATACCAAGCATACTGCAATAAACCAAAGGAATATTTTGAATGAATTTTAAAATCTTCAAATATAGAAAACAATGTTTGAGAAATTTGTTACTGTCAACAAAAAGGATGTACCTGCATCTTACAAAACTTCTTATTTAGTTACAATAATTAAAAAATCCTTTACAATAGGAGAAGATCTCATGTTACCTGATGCTATTAAAATGTCAGAAGTAGTTCATGGGGAAAAGTATGACGATGAAATTCATGAAATTCCTTTATCAAATGATACTGTTTCCAAAAGGATTTCTGAAATTAATAATTACCAATTCTATCAGCTTATTACCAGGCTCAAGGACAGCCCAAAGTTTGCACTTCATTTAGATAAAACAACTGATGTGTCTATGACACAGTTGTTATTTTATGTAAGATATGTTTATGAAGGAAGCACCAATGAGGAATTATTATTCTGTCACCTCTTGGAAGAACACACAGGAGGGGAAGATATATATCTTAAAGTCTATGAATTTTTAACAAATGCAGGTTTACAGTGGAAAAAATATATTGAAGTCTGTTCAGATGATGCTGGAGCAATGATGGGCAAGAATGTTGGATTTGTATCAAAAATTAAGACTGGTGGCAATGAACATACAGCTTTGACTCATTGCATAATCCATTAGGAGGCACTTGTTAAACAAATATCATCAGTTTTAGATGTTGTGCTTTGTGATACTATCAAAAATCATTAACTTCATGAAAAGCTGTGACCTTAACAGTTGTTTGTTTTCAAACCTTTGAAAAGACATGGACTCCAATTACAAAAGCTCATTACAACATGTACAGGTAAGGTGTCTGTTAAAGAGTGTCAAGTTTAAATGGATAATTGAAATTGAAAGATGGAATTGTTATATTTTTAATTGAGCAGAAATATAATTTTGTTCATTTTTTTGATAATGAATTATAGCTTTCAAAATTGTGTTATTTGTTGGATATTTAAAAGAAAAACTCAATGATTTAAACATGTTGCTTCAAGGAAAAAATTGTGACAAATTTATGTTAAAGGAAAAAATGAAAAGTTTCACAAAAAAGTTAACATATGGAAGAACAGGGTGGAAAATGGATATTTAAAAATGTTTATAGCTGCAGATGATTTTGCAATTGAAAATAACCTTCCCAAAGATTTAATTGTAAGAGTTATAATTGATCATCTGAAGTGCCGGAAGACACAGTTTCAGAAATAATTCCCTTCAAATGTTGATTCCTAAAAAACTAAGTTAGGTTCACAAACCATATACTCAATTGAAATAAAAAAAAAAACCTCAGTCAAGTGCCATTAAAAGTTCAATAAGAACATGCTGTTATCAAGCAATACAAGTTTAAAACTTGAGTTCCCTAAAAAAATCATTAAATGAATTTTGGCATGGGATTAGGACAGAATTTCCATCACTTTCTGAAATGGCCCAAAATAAACTTCTGGCATTTTGTACTTTGTATTTATGCAAAGTGGTGTTCTCAGTACTTATGATTAGAAAGTTGACCTGTCAACCAACTGAAAAGCATTGAAGATGCTCTGTGTCCTGCAGTATCAAATTTTCCACCAAGATTTAATTCTTTATGTAAAAATAAACAAGCATATCCCTCTCATTAGTATGCAAATTTGCTTTCATCTTTAATAAACGGTAAAATTACATGTATATCAAAGAATTGTTTTAAAATAATTGTCTTTATGATTTATTATCAGTAAATGTTTGATTTGTGTATCTATTTTATATATCTAGATGTCCGGGGTCACGTAAAAAATTTCTCAAGCAAAAAGGAGTAACAAGTGGAAAAAGTTTAAGAAGCCATGCTCTTGTTCTGTGGGGGTGGAGCCAAGATGGCAGCATAGAAGCAGGACAACTCTGTGGCTACCCCCATAACCACCTCAAATACCTATAAAATATGACTCTAAACAAATTTTAGAGCTACAGAACACATGAAGTGACAGAGAGAAACAAATCTCCCACTAAAGGCAGCCTGGCAGGAGGATAGGAAGGGTTCATCACAGCACCCTGGGAGCCAAATCCAGCCCTGTGTGAGCCCAAGGTTTTAGCACCAGGGAAGCTGTGACCAGCAGCTGCAGCAGACTTTGGGAGAGGGAATTACCAGCAGCTGTGGTGCTTTCCAGAATTATCAGCCCATAAATGCCAAAGAAAAAGTGAGAGGTCAGTGTAGAACTCTGTTGGACCTGGAGGGGATGGAGGAGCAGGTCCAGCCCTTGCCTCCAGATCTAGAAGAGGCAGAGGGGAAGTGGCCCTGCAGCCACCTTCATGTGGTTGCTTCAGAGCTCCTGGCCTGAAGATCATAGGGAGACCAAACAAACATTCAGAAGGTAAATGCTCTTGCATTAACCTGCCTGAATCTGGATCACAGTTGTGGGTGCTGGTCCTGAGGTGTGTGACCAGTGAGCCAGAGTTTGTGGGAGCTGCAGAGACAGCACCCTCCTAATAGCTTTGGCAGCTGTGAAAACCCCAGCAGTTTGGGACAAAGCTCTCCTCTCTGGAAGTAGAGTTCTACTGTGGCAAAAGGATCAAAAGTCAAGTAATTGAGTGGCAACATGAGCAAGCAAAGGAAGCAAAGCAAGCACAGCAATCCAACTTTAGATTTCTTTTTTTGGGGACAAAAAGAATCAAAGCACGGAATGGGAGGAAGACAACACAGTCAGAACTCCTGCACCAAAAGCTTCC
>CM053587.1:106814906-106858597 GCA_028646515.1 Pseudochirops corinnae
ATAGGTCCAGGAGAGATAATTTAAAAATTATTGGACTACCTGAAAACCATGATCAAAAAAAGAACCTAGAAATCATCTTTCAAGAAATTCTCAAGGAAAATTGCCCTGATATTTTAGAACCAGAGGGCAAAATGGAAATTGAAAGAATTCACTGATCACCTCTTGAAAAAGATCTCAAAAAGAAAGCTCCTAGTAATATTATAGCCAGGTTCCAGAGTTCCCAGATCAAGGAGAAAATATTACAAGCAGCCAAGAAGAAACAATTCGAATATTGTGGAAACACAATCACTATAACACAGGATCTAGCAGCTTCTACACTGAGGGATTGAAGAGCCTGGAATATGATATTTTAGAGGTCAAAGGAGCTACAATTAAAACCAAGAATCACCTATCCAGCAAAACTGAGTATAATGTTTCAGAGGAAAATATGATCATTCAATGAAAAAGAGGATTTTCAAGCATTCTTGATGAAAAAACCAGAGTTGAATAGAAAATTTAACATTCAAACACAAGAAGCAAGAAAACACATGAGAAGGTAAACAGGGAAAAGAAATCATAAGGAACTTATCAAAGCCGAACTATTTACATGCCTACATGGAAAAACGATCATTGTAACTTATGAAACTTTTCTCAGTATGAGGATAGTTGAACAGAATATAAATGTATATATATATATATATATATATATATATATATATATATATATGTATGCATACATATATATGTCTATATAGGAGGGTGTATGTGCATATGAATATATATGTGAGTATGTGTATATATGTGTACAGGTATACATAGACAGAGGGCACAAGATCAATTGAATAGGTAAGGATGATATTTAAAAGGTGAAATTGAGAGGTGAGAGAGGAATATATTGAGAGGAGATGGGGAGAGACAGAATGGGGTAAATTATTTCATATAGAAGAGGCAAGGGATAACTGTTAAAATGGAGGGGAAGAACAGGAAGGCAAAAGGGAATGGGTCAACCTCACTCTCGTTGAATTTGGCTTAGCGAGGGAATGACATACACTCTAAGTTTGGTATCTTGCCCTACAGGAGAGTAGGGGGGAAGGGGATGAGAAGGGGGATGATGGAGAGGAGGGCAGGTTGGCGAGGACGGTAGTTAGAAGCACACACTTTTGAAAAGGGACAGAGTCAAAGTAGAGAATAGAACAAGTGGGGGGTGGGATAGGATAGAGGGAAATATAGTTAGTCTTTCACAATATATAGGTATGGAAATGTTTTGCATAACTACACATGTACAATGTGTATTGAATTGCTTATCTTTCCAGTAAGGGTGGTGACGAGGAAGAAAGGGAAAGAATCTTTAATTCAAAGTTATAAAATCAAATATTTTTTAAAAAATTAAAAAATTATTATTATTATTTGGATGCAATTGGGAAATAAGATATACAGGCACTGGGATATGGAGATCCATCTTGCCCTACTGGAATGTGGGAGGAGGGATGGGGGAGGATATAGGAAAGAACAGATTGGGGGAGGGGGTATACAGTGGGATCACTCTTTGGGGGTGGTGAGTAGGGGAAAGATGGGGAGAAAATTTGTGACTCAAAATCTTGTCGAAATGAATTATGTAAACTAAAAATAAACATAAACTTTAATTTTAAAAAAAAGAAGCCCTGCTCTAACTACTTCTTCTCAGGGCCTACTAGTCATGAAGGACTATTTACCCCTCCATTATATAACCCCAAACTACCGGGCTTTTAAAAGTTATTCTTTGAGGAATGATTTTGATGGATTATTACTGTGCTATAAAAAATCATGAGCTCAATCATTTTAGAAAAACATAAGAAGTGATGTGCTTAATGGTTTTAGAAAAACATAGATTTGCATGAAATTATGAGCAAAATGATCAGAACCAAGAGAACATTGTAATAGCAATATTATTTTAAGATTAACTTGGAGCAAATAAATTATTTTGTCTATTAGAAATACCCCAATTAACTACAAAGAACATATCAAAAAAGATGCCATCTCCATCCATAGAAAGAAGTGATAAATAGAAGTATGTATACAATAATTTTACATTTGTATATATACTTATTTGTGTCCAATGGTAGCCATCTCGGAGGTGGGGGAAGGGAAGAAAAAAAGAAATGGACAAGATAATTTTGTTATATATTTGAAAAGAATAGCAAGCTGTGCATAGTAGATTTGCAGTTTCATGTACAATCATCTTTTTAATTTTATTATGTTATGGAAATGCTTTTTTTCTTCTAGAAATTAAAATTTTTAAAAAAATGTTTAAAAAGTTATTCTGAAAGTTAAAAGATGTTTTTGCATGCAATTGGGAAAAATGAAATATTATTATGGAAAAAAAGGTATTCTTTTTCTTCATGGTTAGTGGTCACTTCTTCCTATATGTCCTACTGTCATTGAGGCCTAATTTTGCATACTCCCTTGGAGGTGAAGTCCTCAGAGTCTTTCTGTAGCAGTTGTTACTTAGAATGTTCCAGAACTGTGGCTGTATTCTGAACAATCCAGAAAGCCTAGAAATTTGACCTTTGGATTGGGGGTGGAGGCTGGGGAAAAGGGTGGTATGTATGGAACTGTAACATGTTTTTAAAATTACAGATCAAAGATGAAATGAGACGCTGTCCAATTCCAACCCTGTGTCAGCAGTTCCCTACATTGAAATATTCCTCATAGGACAGAGGAGGCAGATTACTTTCTTCCCAGACACAAAAGGCTTAGATTCACACAGTTGGTGAACCCGTGGGTATTTACATGTGTTTAGAAAGACCGCGAAAAGCTACAGATAAAGGAACAGAGAACATTCTTGTAGAAGCTGCTCTACCACAGAGCAGCTTGTCTTGAGTGAAACGTAGATTAAGAATTTCCTATTTCTATTTTTACTGCAAAATTTGCACTAGTGAAGAGCATTTGGTTTGGGAAAAGCTTTCTCCCTTTTCAACTATGGGCTCTTTCATTCTTTCATCTGCAGCCAAACAGATAGAAACAAGAGTGAGACTTTTACAGCATTCACATGCTTCTTTATGTTGGAACATTGATAAGAGATCCCTCTGAAGCAGAAATAATAAAACTCATTATCACCATTTTTATGTAGCTGTTAAACATTAAAAAAAAAAAGTAGTGAGAGATAGGGTTTGCTGAGTTAGAAAAGGTCTCATTGGGAGGAGATCTGAAAAATTACAATAATTGTGATTGTTTTTATCCAGTACTTAGCACAGTACAGGGTACACAGTAGGCACTTAGTAAATGTTAATTTACTGATTGATCTTCTAGCTTAAACTAGAATTATATGACTGAATAAGGTTGTGCCTATAATAGTTAGAAATGAATAGTGAGAACCACTAACTTCTCAGGGAATGAAGGAGAACTCTAGAATCTTAGAATCTTCAGAGACTATGTAATTCAACTTTATATGATGAATGAAGAAACAGATGTCCAGAAATGGGAAGGGACTTGTTCAAGGTCACAGACCTAGTAGATGTAAGTGTCCTTCAGTCACATTAATCATCCATGATACAGAGATACAATGAGGGTGGAGGGAATGTGAGACAGCTGAAAGTGGACTGTATTTTGGAGTTAGCTCTGTCCTTTATTAACTATGTGACCTCTCTGGGACTCAGTTTCTTCATCTGCAAAATGGAGATGCTAGACTGGAAATCTGCTAAGGTCCCTTCCATCTCCAAATCTATAATTCTATAAGAATGAAGACAGTCATCTTCTGGTCTTCTTTTTGAATGGCCGTTCCTTAAAGCTCCTCACTGGGCATTCTAGTCACACCTCACATTTGTTTTTCCTTTCAGTACGACTGAAATGTTCTCAAGCACACCAAAATTAATGTATCCAAAACACAAGTTGCCACAACTGCCTTCATCTGAATCCTACTGGTGCTGCCATGGATGAGGTCCCCTTGATACCATGGCATGGTTTGACACGCTTTCTTTGGAGCTCCTCTTTGGGTACTGCCTTCAGAGCCTAGGGATTCAGTCTTTGTGACATCCTCATTTGTGTCAAGCCTTTGAGGGAAGATTTGATTTCTGGAAGCAAAGGACAAAAGGTCATTTGGAGCCAAATCTTGTGAAGGAGTCTGGTAATCATGTTGATACATACTCTTTCAAGTTTTTTTTTTAAGGTTGATTTTTTTTTTTCTTCTGTGGTTCATAACTAGCTCTAAAAACACTTTCAGAGGAGGAATTCTAAACATGGTTTGAGCAATGGAAATGAGAGTATAATGTGGCTTTCCAAGGTGGCTACTTTGAAGACCTTCACTCATTGGGATGGAGAAGTTTGGGTATGTTCATGGAAAAAGAATGAAAAGCAGGCAAGCAAACCATCCCACCTCAGCCTAATAAGCGCATGTGGCTTATACACAAAACACAGCGAAGACTAAAAATGTAACCTATCAACAGAAGGGTGATGGAGGCTGGGTGAGATCTGTGCAGGAAAGGTTCTTGTAGGTCTGAGCAACACTTGTGAGGGAAAGGGCCACAGACTGGAGTAAAGGGGACGGCCATAGTTTCCTATAGATTATTAAGTGAATATATGATATGTGAAGGAGGGGAAGATAATCCCTTTTAACGACAGTAATGATTCTCTTTCAGGAAGGATAGTGAGATGGAAGGTTTCAGACATAGAGGGGAAGTATCTCCTGGTAAGGAAAGCTCTCTGGATCTGGCCTGTTCAGGAGGTAAAGGACAAAGTATGGGACTTGGAATCAGAAAGACCAGGGTTCAAATCCCACCTCGGACACTTCCTACCTGTGTGACTCTGGCCAAGTCATTTAACCTTTGTGATCCTGTTTCCTCAGGGAGTTAAACTAAATGATTGCTAAGGTCCCTTCTGGTTCAAAATCTGTGATCCTATGAACTAGGAGAAAAGCAATTGAAAGGCCATGAAAGCCTGGCTAAAAAGTTTAGAACTGATAAAAACAGAAATCCTTTAGACTCTTCAGCAAGGTCTTAGTATGTGGTGCCTTTAACACTCAAAGCTGTCTCTCATCATAAAAAGAGCAGGAAATGACCAACCCAGAGCCCCAAAGATATTAAACTGAGCAACTAAAATAAATAAGGTTACCTCAAACAAGAACTTAAAAACTAATTAAAGTTCTTGTTTCAATATTTCTTAGGGCAACAGAGGCTGTCTGCCAACAGATGCATAAAACATTAGAACATTTAAACATGTGGGAATGGATGGTAAACATTTTAATTGAATGACAGTTCCCAAAAACAACAACAACTATAACAGCAAAGTTATTTGCCAACTGTCAACCTATTCATTTAAAATCCAACTGAATGGGCATAGTGTCTAATACTAAGTAGACTATTTTCCCACAGTGCCATTAAAATTATATTTCTATTAAAGAAAGACTACAACCCAATAGCCCACAGAAAAGTAGATTATTACTTATTTTGTGGATAGCTAGGTGACACAGTGGATAGGGTGCTGGTCTAGAGTCAGGAAGACTCATCTTCCTGAGTTTAAATTTGACCTAAGACATTTACTAGCTGTGTGACTTGGACAAGTCACTTCACCCTGTTTGCCTCAGTTTCCTCATCTGGAAAATGATTTGGGGAAGTAAATGGCAAACCACTTCAGTATCTTTGCCAAGAAAATCCCAAATGGAATCATGAAGAGTCAGACTTTAACAAGACGACTCAACAATTTATTTTGTGTCCATCAGGTAATTAGATATCCCTTCATGACTGTCTCCTTAGTGAATAGTTGGACAAGTAGCAAAGAACTCATAGGATTATAGCTTTAGAACTGGAAGGGATCTTAGAAGTGTAATCCAACTTTTTCATTTTCTAGATGGGAGAGTTGACACACCCAGAAAAGTCAAATGACCTGTCCAATGACACTCAGGCCAATACCACTTGCAAATTTGGGATTTGAACCTAGGTCCTATGACCCTAAAGCCAGTGTCTTTTCCTCTTTTCCATATTAGCTCTACCATGGAACAGATGAGATTTCGGGATCAAAAATATTTGAAGTTTATCCTACAGTTTCTAGACAATACTGGAGGAAAGGCATAATCTCCACTTTTTTCAGATTTTCAAGTACGAAGTATCATTTCCCCAGTAACATAGCCCTGTGTCTTGCAAGTCTCAGGTAGGAAGGATCTTGTATGTCAGATTGAAGATCAAGGTTGAAAGAAGATTGTCTCTCACTTGGTTGGAGTTAGGTTTGAGAGAATGGAGAAATCCAAGTCAATGAGCATTTTTCAAGCCCCTGCTGTTTGCCAGTGTAACTGGGAGATAAAGGATGAGGTTTAATTCCATCTTTCCTTCTACTCCATCCCAATTTATTTCCTCAGAGGTCTCTTTCTCCTCTTTAGTTGGTTAAAGTCTGGTGTAAACAATCTCTATGGGTCAATTGATCAAGAAACAAGTATTTCTTAAGCAGCTTTTACGTATCTGGAGCTGGGTTAGTCCCTGGGGATATAGACATATAAATGAAATAGTCCTTGCCTTCAGGGAGATTACATTTTATAGGGGGGATCAATATGTACGTATATGGTCATATATAAAATAAATACAATGTCTTGTGTGTGTGGGGGAGAAGGTTCTAGCAGATGGGGATCAGGAAAGGCTTCATGTAGGAGGTGGCATTTGAGCTGAGTTCTGAAGGAACTAGAGATTCTAGACACTCAAAGTAAAGAGGGAGTATATTCCATGCATGGGAGACAGATTGTACAAAGGTCCTACAGTGAACTTTTTAGCCTCCCGTCTGGAGGTGGGAGATGGAAAGTAACATGTAATGAACAGCAAACAGACTAATTTAGCTTTCTCTGACCACAAACTACACCCTGCTTCACAAGTGAACTCTACTTGTCATCACAAAAAGAAAATAAAGTTGTCCCAGTATAGACTTGTACCTACTACTAAAACAACCCCAAGCACATATCTTATGGACGGTGAGTCAGAAGCATTGCTTACATAAATGGAGGACAGAACATATGCTTTAAGAGGGGACATGGATTACTCACAGGCACAGGTTACAGTCATACCCATGGAGCACAATGTAAGCTGGGCTTTGTGAGGCACATTAAAAAAAAAGTCTATGGTACAATCCTTGAGTTCAAGGAGCTTAATTTTCATTAGGAAAACAAAATAAAGACACAGAAAATCACTAGAGAACGCATCATTTGGCACTTCTGTCCAACTGGAATTTGTAAAAGAGAGATCCATGAGGATTGAGGTAACTGGAAAATAATCAATGAAGATTTGTTAAAATCTTCAGGAAGGACATGGGGACCAAGTCGATCCTTGAAGGATGAGTGGAATTTGGACAGGTAAAGGGTTGGGGTAGAAATAGTGTTATCTAGTGTATAAAGATGGAAATGAATATAGCAAAACATTTCCAACAGGGCTGAAAGACCCCCATTTTACAGATGAGAAAATTGAGACAGAGATGTTAAATGACTTGCCCAGAGTCACACATCTACTTAGTGACTGAGACAGGAGTCAAACTCGGTTTTTCTGGACTTCAATCTCAGTTCTATTTACTGCACAACCTAACTAGTTGTTTTTGCTTTCTGAAGAGTGGCTAAACCATCAAATAAACCCAACTTACAAAGGTTAGGTTCAGGAAGAAGTGAACTTACACTTGCAGTTCTGATGGTTTCATTTCCCTCTCTCCTCTGCTGGGTTAGAGAAGGTACTCTGGCCTCTTTTCAGCCTGTTGTGGAGGCTGAAAATGGAGTCACACCATTTTTAGCAGCAAAGATTTATCATGGTATACACTCTGTGTCTGAAGGTCCCCTTGATAAAAGATCAGCCTTGAGTGTTTATTTTGGTCTGAGACAACTCTGATGTATATTTATTTGAGTCCTTGTATTTTTGCACTTTCTTTCCAGGAAACCAAATCACCAAGAGAATTCTCATGGAGTTCAGGTTCTCAAGTACAGGGTAAACTAAAATACCTCCTAGAAGATTGTTGTCAGTGGCTAAAACAGGGTGACTCTGATCTTTGAGTGCTCCAATCTTGCCAGTTGCTTCAGGGGGCTGTTCTGCTCCCTTAAGGTTGCCTGCCATTTTATAATTCAAAATGAAAAAGTTGTTGAGGACATTGGAGAGGAAAGTCACATAGAGTAACCAGGTTTTCCAAGAGGCTTAGCACAGAGTAAAGATCTCCAGAGTCTTTTAAAAGTTTGTAGGAAACAACTCTCTATTTTTTGGTAGGAAATGAAACTTTTAAAAATGATGACATTTCACCTATGGACCAGTTTTAGGTATTTGCATTGCATTTGAGTAGGCCTAGTAAACTGAGTTTGGTTAGAACATTAATCTCTCCATTCAGAGTTCTGGCTTCTTATGGGGCAGTGTTATCCCAAGTAGTATGTGTTCAACCAGAGGGATAGATGAGTCACATCTCAGTCAGCCTGCAATGGTCAATTGTGGACCTTGTATCCAACCCAATTTTTACCTTTTCTCACACTCTTTGGATCATTAACAAATGCCCACTCCTTAGGGGATTATAATAAATTAGATCATGGCTCATGTACAGTACCTCCACAAAAAGAGAGAGTAAGATAGATTCAAAATATAAATTGGGGATGGGACAAGTAATTTATTCCTACACGCAAAAAAACCCCATAAAAAATAGAATACTTAGAAATATTCGTGAGCAGAATGAATTAAGTTGCATTTAGTTAATATTAGATAGTCTATAAACATTTGTTAAGTACCTACTAAGTGCCAGGGCACAGGTGCTATTCTGGGAATACAAAAAGAGGCAAAAAGGCAGTCATCGCCCTCGAGGAGTTTGCAATCTGACAGGAGAGATGACATGCAAACAAGTATATAAGAGATAAATAGGAAATAATTAATAGAGGAAAGGCACTGGAATTAAGAGGGATTAAGTTAAATTTCCTATAGAAGGAGGAATTTTAGTTGAGACCTAAAGGAATTCAAGGGGGTCAGTAGTCAGAGGAGAGGAGGGAGAGTATTCCAGGCACGCATGGAGGACAGCCAGAGAAAATGCCAGGAGCTAAGAGATGGAGTGTCTGGTTAGTGGTACAGCAAAGAAGCCAGTGTCAGTGGATCAAAGAGTACATGGTGGAGAATAGAGTGTAAGAAGACAGGAAAGGTAGGAGAGGTCTAGCTTATAAAGGGCTATGAATACCAAACAGAGCATTTTATATTTGATCCTGGAGGAAATAGGGAGTCATGGGAATTTATTGAGTAGGGATTAGAGGGGAGTGAGATGAGAAGACTTGCACTTTAGGAAAATCCCTTTAGTGGCTGAATGGAGGAAGTGTTGGAGTGTGGAGAGAATTGAAGCAGGCAGACCTACCTGCAGGCTATTGCAATAATTAAGTCATGATTTGATGGTGGCCGGCTCACAAGAGAGATGCTACCAAGGTGAAATCAACAGGTGACAATGGTTTAGATGTGGGGAGTGAGTGAGGAATCCACAATGACACCTTGATTGTGAGCCTGAGGGACTAAGAAGAAGATGGTGTTACCATTTATAGTAATAGACCAGGTAAGAGGCAGGGGGTAGGGGCGATGAGGAACATTTAGGGGGAAAGAAAAAAGAGCTCTCTTTTGAACATGTTTAGCTTAAGATGTCTTCTGGGCATCCAATCTGAGATGTCTAAAAGGCAATTGGAGATGCAAGGTTGGAGGTCAACAGAGTCTGGGGCTGATGAGGTGCAGGTCTGGGAGCCCCCTTGAGCTCTCCTGGAATCTTCCCAAATAAGGCATTTGCTGAGGCCATGGGGCCTTAAGTTATGGCTCTGCTCAAGTCTTTAGCCCTCCTTTGTCCAGCAATTTCCCACCTTTGATCCTCCTGTTCCATCCTTGAAATGGCCTAGCCCACCATTGTCCATCAGCTCCAGGTAGCCTCCACAAACTGGAGTCTGACCTCATCTGACTACTCTTGAAGACCCTCTCCAAACTCCTCCTCTAGACCAGCCCTAGATTCCTCCCACAACCTTTCTGTACATAAGACCCCATCTTCCTTCCATGTAGTATGAGAGCGCTATAGAATGACCTATCACAGACTTACTCTGTGTCAGATGATTCTGGCCTGCTTGCCCAATGCAAGCCTTACAGATATCTAGGTTCCTTAAGAGTCTACCCGATATGGCGAACTTTTAATCAACTTTACTTTTCTTTGGCTGAGAGAAGACTTGACTAGAATTCATTCAGCAGGACCCGGCATGTTGGTATTTTGGGGTCTCAAGCACCCCTAACCCTAACCACATCACTCCTTATCCACCTCCCCGGATTGTTGTGGGGAAAATACTTTAGAAGAATTAAAGTGTACTTAAGTCCATATAGATAAACTAGTAGCGTTATTATTACCATTACCAGTAAGGACTGTATTTAAGAGGCAATTGTCAGTGTGGGTTTGGAGTGGACTGGATTTATTTTCCATTTTCTGGTGATTGGCATTCTATGCACAGGGGTGTTTCCCAAGGAATGCAATAAACCTCCAAATAGCCCATGGGGACTGATCTTCAGTTTGCAATAGACCATCTGTAGAACTGGAAAGGCTGCTCCAGCTTGCTGGGGATGGACTGGGGGGAAGGAGGAGATGTCGGCCCTGGGGGAAAGGATCAGTGGATCTTTACAAGACAACATAAAATGCCAGTAGACAATATCCGGAATTTAGAAAGAGGAGCTTCTAATCCAGATTTAACCTAGATTTCCTCCTGTCTGGGAATGCCCTGACTTTTTTTTCCCCCTTAAATCTATCATTCTTCATGTTAATCTATTCCCAAATGTCACAGGCTCCATGGCAGCCATAACTCGGTGATGAGTAATATTGAAATTAGGCATTATGGTTATTAAAGAGGATTCTGTAACAGACATGTTAATTGAACTTACCAGAGGAAAATCACTCAATGGGAAAACATAATTTGATTTTCAAGGTCACTTTGGGCTATTTTACTGTGTGTAAAACTACCAGCTGGGGGTGGGGATAGTAGAAAGTGGCTCCTAAAGTTATTCCTGGGAGCAAGGGTCTTCAGTAGATATGGTGGTATAAAACAAACCTGTTTCACTTTCTATTAATGGCCACAAACTGCTGCCAGGTAGTCTAGGACAGGAGTTCTTAACCTAGATTCATTGATAGATTTGAGATGCTTGATGAACTTGTTTTAGGGTAAAGAGCGACATCTTTATTTTCACTAACCTTTAAGTGAAATTTAGCATTCCCTTTAATTCTGAATATAGACAACACACATTTTGAGGAAGGGTCCATAGGCTTCAACAGATGACCAAAGGGATCCATGACAAAAAAAAAAACCAACCCCAAAATAGAAAGAGAACTCCTGGTCTAGAAATTTTGAGGAATGGTGGTTGTTGTTGTTGTTGTTTTGTATTAAGGAATTTTTACTTTAAGCTGTGTGTGTCCTGGACTCCTCAAATGACCTGCATACTGAATGTTTTTTTTGCTTTGTTTTGTTTTTTTTTTTGAGGGAGGAAGGCAGGGCAATTGGGGTTAAGTGATTTGCCCAAGGTTACACAGCTAGTAAGTGTGTCTAGTGTCAGAAGCTGAATTTGAACTCAGGTCTTCCTGACTCCAGGGCCAGTGCTCTATTCACTGTGCCACCTAGCCACCCCATATGGAATGTTTATGTGTGCTTTGCAAAGTTTGTCTTACATTTTTAAAGAAGAGTAGGTTCTATTTGTGGAGTCCAGATTATTTCTGGATTCCTGGAACTCCTCTTTTTGAGATACTATGGGAGGCTATCCGGAATTCAAAAAGGTGCCTAGTTTCTTTTCATATCTTCCTCAATGATAGCTGGAAAACAAGGATTAAATCTCGAGTCATCCCATCTTAGAACCTTTGGCTAACACTAATACTATTAGTTCCAAACAATGGATTAATGGCTTGAATGAATGACTTCTAGAATGTGGTTATTTTATGTAAAAAAAATATATTAATATCTAATTTAAAAAATCACCTTCATTCCTTCATGTAATTCTCCCCTTTTTCCTACTAAGGAAACCATCCTTTGTAATATAATATGACTTGTATCCCTACTCACATGATAGGGGATGCAGAGTGCCTCCTTGTTGGGCAATCCAGGCATATTCAAGACAACCTTCATTATGGTAAAAAACAAACAAAAAGATAGAGAGGAAAAGAGAGAGAGAGAGAGACAGAGAGAGAGAGAGAGAGAGAGAGAGAGAGAGACAGAGACAGAGACAGAGAGACAGAGACAGAGACAGAGAGACAGAGACAGAGAGAGAGACAGAGAGAGAGACAGAGAGAGACAGAGAGACAGAGACAGAGAGACAGAGACAGAGAGAGAGACAGAGACAGAGAGAGACAGAGAGAGACAGAGAGAGAGAGAGAGAGAGAGAGAGAGAGAGAAAACAATTTACCCCAACTAGTCCATGTATCAAACAAGTCTATGCAATAATCTATACCCACAGTCCTCATCTCTCTAATGAAGGGAGAATGACTACATTTCTCACCACTCTTTGAGGACAAGCACAGTCATTATAATCATACAGAATTTAGTTTCTTCTTTTATTATTCCATTTCTATTATTGTAGGTGTTGTGTAGATTGTTTTCTTAGTTCTGCTTTCTTGGGATCCGAATATAATGGACTTAAAGGGACGTTAAAGGTTTTTTAATCTAAATCCATCATTTTTACAGATGGAGAAATAGACTTTTAAAATTTTATTTAATAAATAGTGAGCCCAGGAGATGTTAAGTGACTTGTCCAGCATCACACAGCTAGTTTATGAAGTAAGATCTGAAATCTCTTAGTCAAGTGGCCTTACTACACTTCACTACTTTGCCATATCAACCAGCATCAGTTCACATGAATCTATCCATGCTGAATTCTTCATAGAATGTGGTTACTAGAATCTAACAGATGCTGATAAGCCCTAACCAGTGCCTGGCCACCAATTCATCAATGAGACAACCAACATTTCTGAAGTGTGTACTCTCTGCCAGGTACTGGGGATACACGATCTAGTGCCCATCTTCTGACTTCAGGGCTGGAACTCTAGCCACTGAGCTACCTAGCTGCCCCTTCAAACTGACTTCTTATTATATTTTTGCAAAAGTAGAAAAATACCTTTAAAATTTCTTATTAATATATTTTAAACTTAAATACTAAAACTTAAATACACAATAAGAGAAAAAGCATTGCCATGTGCACAACAGGATGAAGAGCAGTCAAATTATACAACAATAAATTTCCATTTCAAGAAAGTCTACAGAATAAAAACTACACATTGTGTTCCAAGCTATTCATCTTTTCTTTGCTTCCTTGTAAGTTTTCTTTTGTTCTCTGCTGTGAACTTTTTACGTTGTTATTTCTTTTCCCCCTTCTTCCTCCCCTCCATCAAGAAGGCTACAATTAAGAGGGGATATATATGTGTGTGGATGCATATGAACATATATGTGGAGGTACATGTGTGCATACACATATACACACATATATCTACATATAAACATATATACATATATACACTTACATACATAAACATATGCTTATATATATATAATCATACTCATAGACATAGACATTCATATGCATCTACATAAGACCATACTATGCTTGTCTGTCCTCTGTTTCTCTGAGGGTGGACAACATCTTCCTTCACAAGAAAAGTCTTTGTCTATTCCTCTAAATGCACCAACTTATCATGTCCTATACCACAGCAATATTCCAATCTTATACTCTCTAGTTATTTTAAATAGTCTACAACAATATTGACTAATATGGCTGAGATATTGTACGGTTTCCCTATTTTTCTCTTCTGATTGAATCTATTTTAGCTTTAACTTTGGCAGAAATAATGTTTTCCACCCCTGCCTTATTTTTCCCCTAATAAATTCTATCTCTTATCTTTATTTTATGTTTGCATGTATCTCTTATTTCCTATCCTTCCTGACTCCTCTACTTAACTTCTACCTGATACTGTGCCCTCCTGTTACTTAACCTACCCCCTATCAAAGATCCTTCAGTTATCCTCTCCCTGCCATGCCCTAAAATCCTTTCCTTATCCTCTCCCCCCTCCCTATCCTTCAAGTCTTTTATTTCTTTCTGAATTTAGAAGACTTTCATGCCCTTCTAGGAATATATGTGTTGTTCCTTCTTTAACTCATTCCTGATGAGAGTAGGATTCCAGAACTACCAACCCTCCTTCCCCTTCTAATTCCTTTGTGTCAGTACTTCCTCTCCCTTTAAAATTTTTTAAAGGATTTTTGGAGTTCTCTTTGTCTATTGCTTTTGATCAATTATTCATTACTTCCAATAATCCCAAGATGCTCCCATCACAATATCCTATCTTTTCAGCACAGAAATTTTCCCAGTGAAGCTTTCAATCATGGCACCCCATTATTTAAGTACTCTTTCCCTGTGATGTCGGGCTCTGATTTGTGAGTATTAACTTTATTTTCTCTGGAACCAAGCTTCTGCGACACTTTTAGTCCATCTCCATACCATGCTGCCTATGTGCTAGCTATCATCCTCAGCTACTGGAACCCTGGACTCCATCCCTGGGACACTGGGGCTCAGAAAAGGGAGCTTTTACTTTATTTTGCTGGGAATGACATAACTTCCTTTTTCAGTTCAATTTTCCCTCATTAAAATGTAAGATCCTTGAGGACAGGGACCATTTTGTTTGCTTGTATGGGTATCTCCAACGTTGCTGTACTATATTAAGGTACAGTGCTTAGTATGTAGTAAGTGCTTAATAAACACACCATCAATCTATCATTAACAAGATTCAAAACTGTGGCTGATTCAGTGGCACTAGAGGGATAACACGTTGGGCTGTAGCGGATTGCCAAACATATCTTATGCATAATAAATGGTCTCAAAGATAATAAGGAAAAAAGGAAAAAAGGAAGCAGCTAGTCTTATATGGGAATTGAGTGATGGACATCTCAAGAGCTACCTTCCAAAATGAAGAGAACTAGAGGAAAGCCTCTAGCACATAGAATAGATTCTCTGGAGAGTTTATGAGAAAAGATGGATGTGGAGGAATTATATTGGATAAGACAACGTGCGTGGGCTGTAATCTGTACTAGAGAAGGGAACGACTACACTGATGAGATTATGGATCCAAAGTGTGCAGAAGGAGGAAAGCCTATTTGGGATTCCTCTTTTGCTGACAAAACCCTTCTGTTATGAGATCGTAAGGATTTTCCAAAGTGGTGATATGATTTATAAATTACCTTATTCCTGAACTTATGTACAACTATTATGTCTTGGGAATAGGGAACAGATCCATCATTTCATTGGTATCAGAAACACCTGGAGGAAGAAATTCCTTTTATCAATGCAGATCAGCCCCTCCTGTGCCACTTAAAGTCTCAGAAATCTCCCCAGAGCAGTGAGAGGTCTTATAGACTTATAGAGGGTCTCACAACCAGTAGATGTTAGAGATGGGATCTGAACCTAGGCCATCTTGGCTCTGAGGCTCTCTCTCTATTCACTATACCAGGAGGCTGCTTATGCATATTATGTACCACCACACTCCCTCAACACTTTTGTATGAAGTGGGAATATGCACACATATACATTTGTTGCTGTTGTTGAGTCATTTCAGATGTGTCTGACTCTTTGTAACACCATTTCGGGATTTTCTTGGCAAAGATCCTGGAGTGGTTTGCCATTTCCTTCTCCAGCTTCTTTTACAAATGAGGAAACTGAGGCAAACAGGGTTAAATGAGTTACCCAAGGTCACACAGCTAGTATGTATCTGAGGTTGGATTTGAACTCATGAAGATGAGTCTTCCTGATTCCAAGCCCAGTGCTCTATCCAATTAAAATGACTGCCCATCCAAATGCATATCAAAATGTGGGAAATATGAATTCTTCATTCACATTTTTTTCTTCTATGGATCATTAGATATTCAACCATATTGAGTGGTTGTGGCTCTCACTGAAGAAGCCCTGGAATTTAATGGTTAGCAACACAATGTTATTAAAAAAACAAAACAAACAAATAAAAAAACCAAGAGCATGGAAGACCTAAAGATTTATGGGAAATCCCTCTTCAATTTGGAGTATATAGAACATCCTCCCTGACAACTTTGGTAGATGTATATGTCCCTACACCTTTCTTTACTTAATATGGAAAATCAAAGGTTCATTGAACAAAGTCACCTCTATGGTTGCATCTATGAAGGAATCTTGCATAATTTTTGTGCGCACAGGCTTTACATTTGTTGTTCCTTATGCTTTACACTTCTTGTTGGAGACAGCCTTTAAGGCTACATTTTGCCTTCTTGAGTGAAATGCTTTGAAAAAAATTAACAATAAACACAGTAGAATGTTGTATTCTTCATAAATTATACTGTATTCTATGTACTTTATACTTATATGCTACATACTATATATACTATATACTGCATTTTATAAGTTTTATAATATCTATGCCTATATATGTAACTATAGGAATATAGTCTATTTAGAAAATTGTCTACAAGACCCTGCTTCTCATATTTTTATCAAGCACTGTATTTATATATATATGTGTGTGTGTGTGTGTGTGTGTGTGTGTATGTGTGTCTGTGTATACACACAGACACACATATAATACACATACGGGTCAGTTATTATCATTTTTCCCTCAGAAGAATGTAAGCTTTATTAAGCACTCTGTACCTGTCAGTTATTATATTTATTCTTATTCTTATATATCCCTCAGTAGAATGTAAGCTCCTTGAAGGTAGAAATTGTTTTCTTTTTCAAATTGTACCCTCAGAACTTTGCTTTGTGCACAGTTACTATCTAAGAAATATTTATGGAACTGATCTGATTGAGTTGCCCCTCTTGCCTCCCTTTCTGCAATCTCTGTTGTCCCTTCACTGGCATTTGTTGTTTTGTGAACCATTATTGCTAGGAATGTTTTGAAGTTTTTCTTCTTGCCTCCTTTGCAAAGTCGCTTACAATTATAAAATCAACATCTCCCTTGACTGCCATTGTCTTTGCTTGACAAGGAGAATAAGGGTTTATTGGCTAAAGGAGTTTCTTGGCTCTTTTTGTGATGACTGTTTTATATTCATGAAAATTCTTTAAGACAGTGATAGTAAATGGAAATAGTTTTGTTGTTTTCTGTTTCCCATTTTTTTTTTTAGAATTAGGACTCTGTTAAAGTAAGTTCTGTATGGTGATTTCATGCAGTGTCTTCTCACCATCTTTATCCTTTCTTCTAGTCTGGAGTTAATGTCAGCCTTTGCTATAACTAGCTGATGGACTGATTATACACAGACGGCATATAAGGAAATGGCTTGTTTCTACATAATTGTGGTTTAGTGGGTATTCTGCCCCCCCCCACCATGTCTGTTTCCTCTAGAATTTCATCATGGCTCTTTACCCTGACCAGTAGTCACTAGGATTTTTTCCCACAGTAGTGAAGTATGACCAGAATGCACTATTTATAGAGAAAATGGTTTCCCCTAAAATTGATTTTATAGGTGAATTGCTGTAACCACAAAACTGAGAATGAGAGTCAAAAGATATCTAAAAGGAAAGACAAACTAGAAGGTCTGAATGAATTCTTCCCGAACTTCCCTGTAATAACAGTGGATAACATTGTGAAGTAGGGAATTTTCCCCATTTCAGTGACCTTTCATGTGCTCATGCTTCTTGTGTCACCAAGAAAGGTCATCCAACAAAATAAGATATCGTATAGGGGCTGGTAAGTTATTACCTCTCTCACTCAAGAGTCAGCCAAAAAAAAATATTGATGAAGTGCCTACTCTATGCCAGGTACTCTGCTACACACTGTAGATATAAATATAAAAAAGAATGGTCCCTGTCCTCAAGGAGTTTACAATCCAATTGGAGAAGAAAATACCCAAAAAGAAGCTGGGAAGAAGCAGGGAGAGGGCAAATACTCAGGGGAGTTCTGGAGATAATCCTTTTATTCCTTCCCTAATCAAACCATTATCCTACACATCACTATTCCAAACCTTTTCTCCCTTCCTCACACCTCCCATGACACTCCCTCATTTCGCCCTTTTAACTAAAAAAACTGTATTGAAAAAATTGAGGTCATTCCCTAGTAGATCCTTTGCCTTATATCACTTAGATGTTTTACTCTACCATTTCTACCTTCATCTCTGTTTCACATGACAAGGTGACTCTTCTCTTGCTAAGGAAAACCTTTTCACATGCCTTCTTTTTTAATTTTTTGCTTTTTGGAGGGGGGAGAGCAGGGAAATGGTGGTGAAGTACTAACCCAAGGTCACATGGCTAGTATTAAGTGTCTGAGGCTGTATTTGAACTCAGGTCCTCCTGACTCCAGGGACAGTGGTCTGTTAACTGTACCACCTAGCAGTCCCCCACAGCCATTCTTAATTGCATTTCATCCCGTCTTCCTTAGCAGATCTCCGCTATCATCCCCACTCTTTCATTGATTGTCAACTTTTCCCTATCTGTTAGTTGCTTCCCATTGCCTACAAATATGATGAAGGCATCCCATTCTTAGAAAACTCTCACTTGTTTAGACTATCCCCACTAGCTATCATTCTTTGTTTCTTCCCTCTTTTGTGGCTAAACACCTTGAGAAAGCCCTGACTCTTCTGAATTCTTTTCAGTGTCGACTTTCTCCAAAGTAGCCAAATGATTTATTAATTGCCAAATCTAATGGCTTTTTCTAAATGCCCATCCTTCTTGACTTTATTGCAGCTTTTGACACTGTTAATCACCTTTTTTCTCTTGGATGTACCCTCTTTTCTAGGTTTTCATGATACTATTTTCTTCTGCATCTCCTTCTACCTATATGACCACTCCTTCTTAGTCTCTTTTGCTGGACCTTTATCCAGATCATATCTACCAGTCATGATTGTCCCCAACTCTGTCCTGGGCCTTCTTTTCTTCTCCTTCTATACTAGTTCACGTGGTGAGCTTATCAGCTCCAACTCAATTATGGTTCAGTTATAACCTCCATGTCAATTATTCTTAGAATTTCTTATTCTTAGAACTTCTTATCCAGCCCTAACTTATCTCCTAACCTTCAGTTTCACATCACCAACTGCCTACTGGGCATCTCAAACTGGATGTCTGTCCCATGGACATTTCAAACTCAATATACCCAAATCAAAACTAACTATCTTTCCCCTCAAACCCTTCCCTCTTCCTAACTTCCTAATTATCGTCTAAGGCATCATTGCTCTAAGCAATGTGCATATAGTGCTAGGGTCTGGAGTCAGGGAGACTCATCTTCATGAGTTCAAATCTGACCTCAAGCACTAGTTATGTGACCCTAGATAAGTCACTTAACTTTGTTTGCTTCAATTTCCTCATCTGTAAAATAAACTGGAGAAGGAAATGGCAAACCACAGGCTCACAATCTAGGCAATCACTCCACCTATCCAATATATTGCTAAGCCTTGCTGATTCTACTTTCACAGCAGTTTTTTAATATCCCTCCTCCCCATTGACACTACCCTGGTATAGGCCTTTATCATCTCACATCTGGATTACCGTAATAGCCTCAGGCTTAGCCTCCCTTCCATGAGCACGTTTGGTCTCTCCTCATCCTGGTTCATTCTCTACTCATCAGCCAAAGTGATCTTCCTACAATACAAGTCTGAACGTGTCATTCCCCTACTCTATAAACTTGTATGGCTCCCTATACCCTTCAGGATCTAAAATAAAATCCTCTTTGGATTTTAAAGTTCTTCTTAAATTCTCTGTGTGTGTTATTATCCGGAGACATTGGCCTCCGTGCTGTTCCTCAAGCGTGATGCTCCATCTCCCAACTGGGTGAGTTTTCATATGACTCTCCTCTGTGTCTGGAATGCTTTCCCTCCTCATCACCTCATCTCTGCCTAATGGTTTCTCTGGCCTACATGAAGACTCACCTTAATTCCTGCTTTCTACTAGAGAACTTCCTCACTCCTCAGGCATGAGTAAAGATATGTGTATCTAGGCGTTTCTCATAAAATGCCATTTTTAATTATATGATATTTTTATTAGAGATTTCTAAGTATTGACTTCTCAGTCCTCATAGCTTTCCTGTGATAGGTGATATGTCCATTTCATAAATTAATAATGGTGATATCTAGCCTTTATGTAATGCTTCAGAGTTTATGAAGTGCCTTACACATGTTATCCTATTTAATCCTCATAGCAACACTAGGAGATTTTCTTGTTGTTTCTGACTCTTCATGACCCTATTTGGGATTTCTTTGGCAAAGATCCTAGAGTGGTTTGCCATTTCCTTCTCCAGCTCATTTGACAGATGAGAAAACTGAGGCAAATAAGTACAAGCGACTTGACCAGGGTCACATAGCTAGTAAATATCTGAAGCCAGGTTTGGACTCATGAAGATGAGTCTTACTGATTCCAAGCCCAGATTCTACTATTATCCCCATTTTATAGAAGAGAATATGGAGGCAAAAATAGGTTCAGTAACTTGCTTTGGATCACACAGCTAGTAAATGTTCGAGGCCAGATTTGGACTTAGGTCTTCCTGATTCCAGGCCCAGCACTTTATCCACTTAGCTGTTTTAGATTAAGAAAATGAAGTGCATGCATGTGTACATATGTGCTCACAAAGCACACATCTACACACACAGACAAATGCATACAGACACAGAGACACTCAAATAAGCTATTTATTCAGAGCCACCCCAAAAACATCTAGAGACAAAACTTGAAAACTTCTGGAAACACCTCAAACATTTAAAGTAGCAAAGCCTGACTAGTCTCGGGTGATCTGCTTTTTTCTTGCCAACCTCAGGGTTCACTGCACGATTTTGAAGACCAAGGACCTTCACTGAATTCATTTAATAGTATTTGGTCAACACTGAGGCCTGTTGATGTGTTACTGGCTCATTTCCTTTTTAAAAATACATCAGGGGACTGACACGCAATGTTGAGTCAGGGATATTGTTTGGAAGAGATGAGGAGGAATTTATTTTTGGCTTTTACCGAAACATTTGCAGGGAAAAGTGGGGACCTTCTGTAATAATAATATGTACCCATCTAATCCACATATATTACTGTGGTTATTCTCTTCATATGTGTTGAACTAAATTTCTTTATCCTGGTGAATGTTCTATCTGGTGATGGTAGAAAATTTACTTAGAGCATGAGAGTGCCTTCCTTCTAAGATCATATCCAGTTTTTCCTTTATATATGTTGTATTTTTGTTTGCACGTTGTCTCTTCTATTAGAATATGAGCTCCTTGAGGTCAAGGGGCCCCCAAAAAACAATGACCAAGCACTGGAGACATAGAGAAAGGCAAAAGAGAGTCCCTCTCCTCAAGGAGTTTATAGTCCAATGAGAGAGACAACACAAATTACTATGAAGAAACAAGAAATATACAAGATTAACTGGAAGTGAATAACAGAGAGAAGGCACTGGAATTAAGAGGGACCAGGAAAGGTTTCCTGTGGAAGGTAAGCTTTTAGCTGGAACATGAAGGAAGTCAGGAAAACCAGGAGGCAGATCTAAGGAGGGAGAGCATTTCAGGTGTGGGGGCAGCTAGCAAAGATGGAGTTTCTTATTAGAGGGACAGCAAGGAGGTCAGTATGACTGGATTGAGGAGCATGTGGGAATGAGAAAGGTAGAAGACTGGAAAGGTGGTGGGGAGGGAGGCTATGAAAGACTCTAAATGTCAAGCAGAGGATTTTGTGTTTGATTCTGAAGGTGATAGGGAGCCACTGGAGTTTATTGAGGAGGAGGGTGACATTGCTTTAGGAAGATCACCTTGACAGCTGAGTGGACAATGGCTACGAAAGGGAAGAGACTCGTGTTAGGGACACCAACCAGAAGGCTATGGGCAATAGTCCAGGTACGAGGTGATGAGGGCCCACACCAGAGTAGTTTCAGTGTTAGAGGTGTCAAGGTGGTGTGTGCAATCATTTTATTTAACCCCTTCATTTTAACATTTAAAAAAACTCAGATCTAGACAGTTGAAGTGATTTGCCCAACCAATAAAGTTTGATCTCAACCGGGGGAGCTAGAACTAAAAGCCTTAGAAAGAATCTGGAATCCTGAAGCTAAAGAATATAACAGACAGAGAATCAATTAAACAATCCAGCATTTTCTGAGAAATTATGAGAAGTCCTGGGGACCTAGAGAAAAATGAAGCAGCCTTTTCCTTCTAGGAACTTATATTCTGCTGTGGAGGAGTCCTGGTCAAAGGCAGGGGGATAGTCCTGATGACCTCAAGGTCCTTTCCAGTCTTAAGATTATTTTCGACTGCAGTTGCTCAGATTCTGACCTTGGCTCTGCAAAGAGATGAAATCTTTTAGAGCTGGCAAAGCTCAACTAATGAAAAGGATTTAAGAGGAAGTTTTTATATTTAGCAATGCTGGGTTCTGTATAAATGGTCAGTCTGTGAAATTAATGATCCACTGAGAATGGGAGGTGGAAGGATAGTGCAGGCATGCTCGTGTGCACGCACACACAGACGGACACACACAGACACACACGGACACACACACACACAGACACACACAGACATACACACACAGACACACGGACACACACACAGACACACACACACAGACACACACACAGACACACACAGACACAGACATACACACACACATGCACACACAGACACACACACACAGACACACACAGACACAGACATATACACACACACAGACACACACAGACAGACATACACACACACAGACACACACAGACACAGACATACACACAGACACACACAGACACAGACATACACACACACACACAGACATACACACACACACACACACACACACACACACACACACTCCTTGTTTGGTTACCTCTCCCTTCCTCCTGTGAGTTCAATTTGAAGGCTTGTAATTGAGTCATCCCCTAGTAACACATTCGGAAGGAAAAGCAAGCCATTTCTAGGAGAATTAAATCAGCAGCACAATAAAGCCAAATTGGTTCCAAATGAGCCTTAATCTACAGACATTCTGTTCATCTATAAATTCTGGGCATTGGCCGGAGATCTTTCTTTGGGGGATGCCAAAGGGCTTTTTTTTTTCATTTAATGGCAGTAAGAATAGGCTCCCAATAACAGTGCATGGAAATTCAATCAGGGGAAATGATCTCCTGAGTATTTTATGTATGGGTGGAGGGTGGGGAAGAGATTGAATAGGTTCATCTCACCAAAAGTCTTAAGGAAAAGTCTTTGAGATATCTTGTCTTCTCAGGCCTTGGGACACTGCCCCTCATTGTTTCTTGGAATGAATCCCTAACTCCTTTCCCTTCAGCCCAAGATATAACTTCTTCTTGAGGCTGTTCCTGTTCATTCTCTCCCTCGAAACCCTGCCCCCCCCCCCAAACCACTACATGTGTACATGTGATTTCCCCATAGTAGAAGGTAAGCTCCTTGAAGGCAGTCATTTTCCCCCCATTTTTGTCTTTGAATCCCTAGCAACTAGCGCTGTGTCTAGAACAGGGAATAATTGACGTAAATACAGAAGGGATGTTAGAAACCATGTTAGTACTGCCATCTTATTTTACAGATGAGGAAACTAAGATTTTGGGAAGTTACGGGACTTGTTCAGAGTCACACATATAATAAGTGACAGAGATAGCATTTGAACTGAGGTCTTCTGACTCCAGTGTACTACAACACACAATAGGTGGGGTATTTTTTTTAAAGCAAAGATCTAGGAGGTTTCCTGCCACTGGCACATCCTGACTTAATGGACCTGGGCAGTCATTCAACTTCTAGGTGCCCGCACCTGTAGACCAGGGGTCCATCTGCATTAGGTGTCTTCTGATTGTCAATTTGATACACTTGTCACTCCATAATACTGCTAAGTTTCTGACAACTTGATCCAAATCAAACAAGTTTCAGAACCAGGAAGACCTGGGTTCAAGTCATGCTTTTGACACATTGGCTATGTGATCCTGGACAAGTCATTTAGTCTAATTTCTAAGCCTAGACCTGCCCTGCCCTGCCCTGGTAGAGGGAGTTTCCTCATTCGGGAATTCCCCTCTGCTAAAGAAAGAATGCCAAACACCAAAGGAGATTTGAAAGTACTCTCAAGAGCTAGATAGAAGAGGAATTATTCCCCTCTATGTTCTTGGTAGTAAGCACCAACAAACACTCAATATCTTTTTGGAATAAAGAGGCCTCCTTCTGGACAAAATAAAAGAAATAAATCCCAGTCATTCTATGGTGACTGAATTGTATATCTGTATTTTTTCCAATTATACTGGTTTCACTGAACTTGCTGAAACAGGGCATCTCCTTTGTCCTGAATTGTTTGTTTTCTTGTAGTTTGTGCTTTGATTTTAAGAGAAGATAATCGCTCACATTAATGGGTATTTCGTTCAAAGCTAGGCAAATTAATAGCTCATTTTCCTGTTTGGAAAACTGGAATTTCAGGCTTTGTTAGTGGCAGGGGTGGTGTCAACTCTCTCTCCCCCTTCCCCACAAAACAAAAACTGACCCAGTGCATTTCCACTGTGGTTGGAGACTCCCATGGGGTCCAAAGAAAGAAAAGCATTTGGGGTAGTGGAGATAGGGGGAAGGGAGGAACATTCTCAATAACTCTGGGATTTTCATGATGTCATCTCTTACCAAGGACAGGGGAAAAGAATCCCAGAGTCAAGAGTTGAGGATTCTAACAAGGGATTCAGAGTCATAAACCATCTGAGCTGGAATGGGGTCCTAGAAACAGTTCAATCCAACTGGTTCATTTTTTGTAGATGAGTAAACTGAAGTCCAGGGCTAATTCATTAGTTCAGCCATCTCTTTGTCCTCTGTTCGTCAAAGCCCAATTTGTTAATCAATGTTTTCTTCCTTCAAAAATGTGCTTTGGTCAAGTGAGGATCCCTTATCAGTCTATTGGGTTTGCAAGGTCACAGAGATATTCTTTCATCAGCATCACGAAGCTGCCTAGACCATGGAACCAACCCATTCTTTATCTTCTCCTGAAGCAGCTGATGTCTGAGTCAGCAGCTGTGCTAGGACTGGCTTCAGCTGAGTCCCAGAGGCAGTGCTTGTGGGGGCCTGAGTGACAGCCTACAGGAAGTAGAGCCAGCACTAGTCAGATTGTGTGCCAGGATGGAAAAGGGTAGTCCTTGGTTTCTGGGAAAAACCAAGCAAGCCACACTTAACTCCAACTTGGAACCCCCAGTTGGCCTCCTCAGCACCTTTGTCTGGAGTGCTTTGTAAGCCTCATAGCAAAGTATAAATGTGAGTTATCAGTAGCATCTGTGGTCCAACCCCCTGAGCCAACAGGCCCGGTATAAAGTGTTCTGTGCATCCTCCCTCCATACAAGGAAATCAATAAAACAATTTTTACTAGAGGCATTGATTGAATGGTGGTGGTAAGAACAGTGGATATGACAACAGAGAATCTTGGGGTGAACCCCTGCCAGACCTATGTGACCTCAGGTATGTCACCAACCTCTTTGGGCCTTTCTTTCCTCATCTGTAAAATGAGGGAGTTATTTAGATTTCCAAGTTTCTGTTTTGCTTTCAATCCTACAGTCCCATTGGTATAGGTTGAAGAAGGGATCCATGGTGAAATGAGTAATAAGAAAAACTTAAGGAACTGACACCCCATTCCCCAAACTGCCCCTGCGAAAGCATTCCAGAAAAATTTGAGGAAGTCTAGTCTGGAGGAAGCATGTTGAATGAATGACAGTCAAAATAGAGAAAAATCATGTAAAGGGAAAGGAAGGTAAGAAAGAGAACAAGCCTTTTTTAAGCACCTACTGTATACCAGGCTCTGTGCAAAGGACTTCACAAATACTATCTCATTTGATCCATACCACAGACCTGATGGGTAGATTCTATTATAATCCCCATTTTACAGTCAATAAAATTGAGTCAAATAGAACTAAAGTATCTTATCCAGAGTCACACAGCTACTGAGTGTCTGTGATTAGATTAAAAAAAAATTGGGGGGGGGGGGAGGAAGTCAAGGCAATTTTGGTCAAATGACTTGCCCAAGGTCACACAACTAGTTAAGTTTCAAGTATCTGAAGCCAGATTCAAACTCAGGTCCTCCTGACTTCAGGGCTGATACTCTATTCACAGTGCCACCTGGCTGCCCGGTATGGCTAGATTTAAACTTGTTGTTTTTTTCTGACTCCAGGTTCAGTACACTAACAGTTGTACCATTCAACTGTCTTTAAGCAGCTATGAGCATTTATACCCCAGAAATTTAGTTACAAAGCAGTCCTTGATTTATTATTTTGTTGCTTGTCTAGACTTAAGAAAGTGATGGAGGAATATTAGCAATCCAGATTAAATTTAACAGTGTGTCCAGCTTACCTTTTGTTTATCAGAGACCTGGATGTTAATCATTTATTATCATACCCCTGGATGATGAATATGGTGGTCAGACTGGGATCAAGACATTGGTCTGGGGCCAGGCTCTGTGCAAAGGACTTCACAAATACTATCTCATTTGATCCATACCACAGACCTGATGGGTAGATTCTATTATAATCCCCATTTTACAGTCAATAAAATTGAGTCAAATAGAACTAAAGTATCTTGTCCAGAGTCACTCAAATAGCAATGGGGGCCATTAATCCCTACATCAGAATCCCTGCCTGCCATTATTTATTTTGATAGTTATTTCTCAATTACATTTTAATCTGGTTCCCACAGAAAGAAAGTCCTGGCCCTGGGTATTTGATACTTCTCTTCTGGGGGACACAGCTACTCCCAGGGCTCTTGAGTTTACCTTCTAATCAACAGCCTTTGGTCACCTCGCAGCTCTTGCTGACTACCTCAAGGAGTTTATAATCTAGGAGAAGCACAGCTCTACCTGATCTTTGTCCCTTGCTTCAGACTCCTTTTGAAGCTCAGTCAGGTTGAGTACTGCTTGTACTTAGGGCTCTAGATGTTGTTGTTGTTCCATCATTCAGTCACGTTTGACTCTTTGTGACTGCAGACCATAGCACGCTAACACTGTCCATGGGATTTTCTTGGGAGTGGTTTGCTATTTCCTATTCCAATGGATTAAGACAAACACAGATTAAATGATCTGCTGAGGGTCACACAATTGATAAGTGTCTGAGGCTGGATTTGAACTCAGGTCTTCCTGACTCAAGACCCAGTGCTCTATTCACTGCACCACCTAGCTGCCCCAGAGAGCTAGATGTTGTTATTGTTGTTGTTGCTTTTCATTTGGGCCTGAGTCATTCATGACTCCATTTGGAGTTTCTTGGCAAAGATACTGGAGTGGTTTGTCATTTCCTTCTCCAGCTCATTTTACAGATGAGGAAATTGAGGCAAACAGGGTTAAGTGACTTGCCCAGGGTCACACAGCTAGTAAATGTCTGAAGCCAGATTTACACTCAAGAAGATGAATCCTCCTGACTCCAGTCTTGGCACTCTCTCCACTGCACCACCTAGCTACTTCCCAGAGCTAGAGGTACCACCAACCAAAAGCAGTCACCTTGAGGAGGCCAGTAGACCTGAGAGGTAAAGCTAATGATACTTTTTCATGGTGGTTCACTGATGGGATGTGGGAAAGGAATTGTGCATAGTACCCTGGAGAAAAAGATAACACCTGAAATATGAAACACTCAACGTGGGGAGTTGGGGGACACACAGGTGGAGTGACAGAGACATAGGGTGAGAAAGAGAAAGTAAGAGAGGTGGAAAAATGGAGAGATAGAATTAGAGAGAAGAGAAAGAGAATATCTCAGAGAGGGAGGGAAGGAGGGAGGGATGGTATGAAATTTTTCTTGTTTGGGATTTTTATCATTAAGTTATATGTCAGAGGGCTCTGAGAAAGTCCATTCTCAGGCCAGCCCTTTGTTGTCACAATTTTCCAGTGGAAAGAATTTCAATGAAACTTTAAGGACCATCAAGATACTTGTTTCTCAAGTCCTTGGCTCCAGCTTTAAAGATTTTTTTTAAAATACAGTGTCCAGCCTTTCCACGCTCCTATGGTCTCTGGGCATAGCTCTTCTGAGAGGAAAAAGGACTCAAGGACCCAGAGAGGAAGGCTCTGTGGGACAGTGTCTCTGTTTGCTGCCTGGATGATCTCATGGAGTATGAATGCTGGGCCCTGGCAGGCCAGACCAAGCTTCCTTGTCACTCCCCACCCAACACTCCACTGACCTGCACACCAAAAAGTCAGCATTCACCAGGCAAGAGCGTTGTGTAAGAGAGCCTGCAACTCGGAAACAGGGGAAATACCCTTCTCACACAAAAGAAATGCTTAGGAAGGAATTATGAAACGAAGAAATCCGACATAACCCACATTTTTGAATTAGGTTCTTGGCAGGCAAGACATTAAGTAACAAGGTAGAGACCTGTTCAGTAACGATTCTTGCTTCATAAGGGACTCATTCTTTTCTTAGAGTGCTGCTTTTAACCAATTCATTCCTGCTTTGTTATCTTAGCAGTATGAGATCTTCCGGTCCTTCACTGAGAAAATGGGACCGTGGCAAATTTGCTGTTTAGGGCAGACCCCGAGGGCCCAGAATTAAAGTACCAGGGCCATCTCAGCTCTGATCATTCTTATTTCTCTCTCCCCATCATCTTCTTGGTAAGTACCATGATGCAGCAGCCCAGAGTTAGGAAGACGTGAGTCCATGTTCTGCCTTGGACACTTATGGGAAAATCATTTAACCTCTCTTGGCTTCAGTTTCTTCCTTAGCAAAATGGGGAAGACAATAATACCTACCTCACAGGATTGTGGGTTTTTTTGAGGATTTTATACACACACACAAAAATACATATATACACACATAAAATATTTATGTATATACATGTATATATAAAACATGCAATGTAAGAAACACACGTGTGTATATGTATGTGTATATATCCATATACATACATATACACACATACATATGTGTGTAACACACACACACATATGCACTTGGCAAACCTTAAAGCTCTATGTAAATTCTAGGTACTATACCTCTGAGCCTTAGTTTCCTTACCTGTAAAATGAAACACTTGGACAAGAAGTCCCAGTTCCAAATCTATGATCTTATGATCCTATCTCTCCTAAAAATCTTTTCACTTTGGGACATCTGCCTTTTGACTTAGTTCGCTTTATACATTCTTGGCAATCAATCAGGCCCAGACACATGGGGCATGGGTGTGTTCTCTTCCTTATGTGAAGCAGTGGGCTGTGGGAGAAAGAGACTGTATAGCAGAAGTCAGAAAGTCTAGATTATAGTCCCAATTCTACTCCCTAGCTTTCTGTGTGGCCTTGGGTCAGTCAGTTTACTTTCCTGAGGCTCAATTTCCTTACCTTTCAGATGAGGATACCTGGCTTGCTTATGGTACCTACCTTAAAGGGATATGGAAAGGTCATAGTGTAGGGTCAAGAGTGTTACTTTTGAACACAGACAATTGAATTTCAAAACCTGGTTCTCTGTGCCCTTGTACAAGTCACTTAAAAATCACTGGGTCTCAGTTCCTTCCTCTGTAAAATAATGATGTTCGACTAGACAAAGTCTGAGATTTCTTTCAGCTCTAAATTAATAATCTTATTCTTACATGTATGAAAGTGCTTTGAAATGGAAGAAGCATCATGTAGTAGCATTGCAGAAGAATTAATCAAGCCAAGTCTTTTGAGACAGTTCCCAAAGCTTGTACAATTGCCATCAACACTGAACGGACCCAGTGTGTATCACTGAAACAGGTGGCATGGGGGGCTGCATTATGCTAGAAATGGACTTGATCCTGGCCTTGTGCATAGGCGGAATAGAAAACTGCCTAAGTATTATGATTTAAGAGGTGCCGAAAGGCCTTCTTTTCCCCCAAACTACCTTTCCAGTCTTCTTATACTTTATTCCCCTCAATGTTTTCAGTGATTTGGTGACCCTGGACTCCTTGAAGATCCTCAAACAAAGACATTCCATCTCTTGACTCCATTAATCCTCTCCTTTCTCATCTCTGCCTCTTGACTTCCCTGGCTTACTGCAAGCCTCATCTTAAACCCCACCTTCTGTAAGAAGCCTTTCATAGCTCCCCTTCTCAGATTATTTCCATTTTAATACTGTATATATTTTGTTTGTACTTAATCTTGTTTGCCTCAGTTTCCTCCTCTGTAAAATGAGCAGGAGAAGGAAATGGCAAACCACTCCAGTATCTTTGCCAAGAAAATCCCAAATGGAGTCATGGAGAGTTGGATATGACTGAAATGACTGAACAAGACTGTAGCTCTGAAGTCCCAAGTTTTAGAGGTCCTCTAGCCTCACCCTTGCAAGGATTATAGCTGGGTGCCCCACTGTACTCAACTCCTCATTTATAAAATGGCCAGCTCTAATCTATGACATTATTCTTATCCAGCCTTTGCTTGGAGACCTCCAACGAGGGGTATCCCCAGTGGCAGTCTGTTCTATCTAATCTCCTTCACATTTCTGTACTCCCAGATGGCTAGGAAACCCTTCGCTACATTTTTCCTCAATGTGCCCTGCATTTCATTTTGTTAAGCATGAATTTTTGAAACGTAAATCTACTTTTTTATTCAGAGGCTTTCTTTCCACAGGGGGGAAAAATGCCAAGGAAAGGGGATTTCTGTCTTTTCACAGAATTATGGTTTTATTTCAGGCTGAGAGGTGTGTACACTCTTCAGGCTAGATTAGGTCTCAATCTTGAAAATGAGATCCCAGGCTCCCTTGAGTGGATTCCACAAAGGTCTGATAAGCCGTGGAAGTTTTTAACAAGAGTCTGGCTTGGGCGTGTTAGAAGCCTACATCAGAACCGTAATTGAATAAAATAATTGTGCTCCTGCTCTTGGCCTCCCAACTCATGAGTAACACCATAGGCAGGCAGCATAATGAATGGAAAGAATTTCACTGGAGAACATGTCAGGCTGTGGAGTTTGCAGGTTTCAAAGTGCTTTCACTTGTGGGCAGTTTGCCAGGAGCAAGGAAAATACCTGGATAATTAGATGTTGGATTATCAGCCAAATATCCCTTTCCCTCCCCTTCCCCCAGCTCCCCACATTACACAATCCTGAAACCCAAATTTGTCTCCAAGTTATCCACAGAATTTCAGAGAAAGTCTTTGAGGAAGTGGGGGGAGGAGGGGAGGAAAATCCCAATAATAGCCTCTGTTACTGAGACTGTTCCTGTTTCTTTGTTTCCTCAAACCACCTAGAAGACACTGAGGACACTGAAGACCTTGAGTGGAGAGTGGACATCCCAGAGCTCCTTTCAGATCCTTTATTTAAGGAGGAGACCCAGCATTGACAGCTCATTACTTCTTACCTGGATGCTCTATTGGACTTTTCCATTGTCTTCAGAAGCACCTTTTCCTGCAAGATCACATCAAGGGTGAAACTCACACTCCTCAGTACCCCCTGCCCCTTGACCACTTTCTCCCTCTGATTGGAGAGGTTGGAGATGGACATTGCCAAGCTCCTCTCAGACCCTTTATTCAAGGAGGGAGCCCAGGACAGAAACCTCATAATTCCCCACCTGCTTGCAGGATCTTACCATGTGCCCCTGCTGGGTACCTTCCCTTCCTCCCCTCTTCCCTCTTCCCTTTTCAGTTTCTTTGAATGCATTATCTTCCCCATTGGATGGTGCATTCTTTGAGGGCTGGGACTGCTTTTGCTGGGTTTGTATTCCCAATGCTTAGCACAGTTTGGGCACATAGTAGGTGTTTAATAAATGTTTATTGACCTACTGAACCCCTCTGATCTTCTCCTATAACTGGCTTATGTCCAAGAATAACTTGTCAAGGAACCCCAAACAGATTTGGGATCTCCAAGTTGGCTTATCTTTTATGGAAAATGCGTGACTTTAGGTGGAAATACTTTCTCCTCTGAGGTTTTCCTTCCTTCCTTCCTTCCTTCCTTCCTTCCTTCCTTCCTTCCTTCCCTCTCTCTCTCTCTTTCTTTCTTTCACTTTTCTTGGGAAGTACAGAATTTGAAAACTGGAGGAAATGCTCCATGCTAACTTAGTAAAAAATAAATGCATTTTGGAAGCATGAACATGTCTTGGACATACTGTCTTAGACAGAAGTATCATCCCCAAATGCCCATAAGTTCTTAAGTGGATACAAAAGTAGTATCATAGATCTTGAAGGGATCTCAGAAACCATCTAGTCCAACTCCATCATAATATGAGGAAACTGAGGCTCAGGAAAGTTAAGTATTGTGCCAAATATCAATGGTGGGATCTAAACCCAGGTACCTTTGTCCCTTGCAATGCTCGTCCTACTATGCTATTCTGCCTCCCAGGTTCAGCCCCCTTACCTTTTTTTGCCTTCACTCCATTCCAATGGATAAGGGTTTTTCTGGATAAGCATACAACACTTTAGCAGAATTTTTTTGGGCAAGGGAAATAGAATGGAAATTAAAATTTATATAAGTTCCCTTGCAGATAGGCTCTCTCTGTCTATGTCTCTCTTTTCTCCCTTCTCTCTGTCACTCCTTTTCTATCTCTCACTCCTTTTCTCCCCTCTCTGATTCTCACTCTCTCTCTGTCTCCGTTTCTCCGTCTGTCGCTCTGTCACTTTCTGTTTCTCTCTCTCTCCCCTCTCCTCTTTCACTCTGTCTCTCCCTGTCTTTCTCTCTAATATCTCTCTTCTCTTTGTCTCTCTCTCTGTGTCTCTCACTTTGTCTCTCTCTCTCTCTAGCTCTCTCTCTCTTCTCTGTCTTTCACTCTGTCTCTCACTGTCTCTCTCTCTCTCTCTCTCTCTCTTTCTCTCTCTCTGTCTCTCTAACTCTGTATTATTTTTTTCTTCTTGATTTGGTTTGGTTTTGTCCATATAGCCTCAGTGCCTTGCTCATTGAACTGCATTGACTCCCCCTAGGGGCTGCTGCTTGTGTTGCACAATGCTGTGCATGTGTTCAGTAATAGAGATAGGCCTAGACCTGTGCTTTTCTTGAGGGTAGGTATTTCAGGTGTGGAAAGCCCTCCTACCAATGCAGGGGTTGGGGCACCTTCTCTGCATCTTGGAGTCTTAGAGACAGATGCTAGAGCACTGAGAGTTTAAATGACTTTCCCAAAGTCATCCAGCCAGTATGTAGGAAGGGTGGAACTCTAGGTTATACCCACCTAAATTCAGTGCTCCAGTCTGCTGTTAGATTCCAATTAACAAAGGAATAGACTCAGCTTGGTAGGACATGCCAGAGCTTGTAATCCAGTGGCAACTTTTAGAAAATCTAGGGTTATCTCCATGCCAATATCTCCAATCGTTGAAATGGCAGAAAATTCTGGAAGTCTAAGGTTTTGGTAGAACTAAAGTCATAGCCATTCCCAAAGGCACGTTGGAAGGCACATGGCAGGTGGTAAGAAGACTGAAACATGGTAAGAAGGACAACTGATATACAAAAAGTGGCATGAAGGTGTCTGGGACTCCCCAAGCTACTAGAGCTCTTGTTTATCCATCTATAAACCTTTAAGCTTATCTTCCATTTATTCTGTATCTATCTTGTGTGTACCCATTTATTTATAAGTTGTCTCCCCGCTTAGAATAGAAGCTGCCCTCAAGGAGCTTCTTAGCAAAACATTTGGCACATAGTAAGCCCTTAATAAATGCTTCTTGGAGGATAGATGAATCAATTGATAAAGGATATCCAGGACATGAATATAGGCATGCTGAGCTAGCTATGTAGCAATAGTGAGACACAATATGGTCTCATTCAAATGTTACAGTGCTACTCTCCAAATGAAAAGAGAATCAGAAAAAGGCTTCTGGTGCATCAGGTAGATCCACTATCAAGATTATGGAAGGCATGAGAGGTACTTATCTTGAAAGGCTGGGGAGGATGGAGTGGTATGGGAAATACCTGACATGGAAAGACAAAGTATGTTAACAAACCAATTATTTCAAAGACTTATGGGACATCCGGGAGGCACAGGGAAAAAAGTCATGGAGACTGAAGCTACACTGAAGAAAGACAGATCCATAAGTAATGAGAATTATAGGAACAGATAATAATAATGATTAAAATAACAATGATAATAATAACTTGATACTTATGTATTGCTTTAAGGTTGCAAAGTTTGTTCAGCTGGAAGCAAGCTGGTAGCTATATTGGGTCTGACAGAACCAAGAAGACCTGAGCTCACATCTGGCTTCAGACTCTTAATTGTGTAACCCTGGAAAAGGCACTTAACTTCTCTTTGCCCCAGTTTCTTTAACTGTAAAATGAGGACAATAATAACACCTTTGTTTTGAATTTTGTTTTGAGTATCAAATGAGATAATATTGAGGGGGGAGCACAGTGCCTGGCACACAGTAGGCACTGTATAAATGCTTATTCTCTTCCTCTTCCTTTTAAAAAAAATTAATTTTTAGTTTTTAACATTCACTTTCATAAAATTTTGAGTTTTAAATTTTCCCTCCCTCCTTCTCCCCAAGCTGGCACGCAGTCTGATGCAGTCTCTACTCATACATTAATTTTGAGCGTATTTTCACATTAGTCATGATGTAAAGAAGAATTAGAACTAAAGTGAGGAATCATGAGAAAGAAGAAACAAACAAAACAACAAAAGAAAAGGGGTTGTCTTAGATCCTTGTATTACTGAGAAGAGCTAAGTCTATCAGTCAGTCATCACACAATGAGGCTATTATCGTGTACAATGTTCTCCTGGTTCTGCTCATTTGGCTCCGCATCAGTTCATGTAAGTCTTTCTAAGTTTTTCTGAAGTCTGCCTGCTCATCATTTCTTATGGCATGACAGTATTCCATTACATTTATATACCACAACTTGTTCAGCCATTCCCCAATGGATTGACATACCCTCAATTCTTTGTCACAACAAAAAAGAGCTGCTATAAATGTTTTTGTACATGTGAATCTTTTTTCCATTTTTATGATCTCTTTGGGATACAAACCTAGAAGTGCTATTGTTGGGTCAAAGGTTCTTCTTCCTTTTTTTACTTCAAGAGGCATCCTCTGATTTTTGGATTCACTCAACATATAGTAATTATTTTTCCCCAACCCACAGTTTTATTTTGTGCATTTTGTCTTTGTTTTTTAAGTGTGGTTTTTGTAAAAAACAGATCATAGGGTTTTCTTATCCAATCTGTCCCTCTTTTTCCCTTTGCTGGATTGTTTACTCCAACCATATTTAAAATTATAAGAGTTAGGTTTATCTTTTTCTCCATTTGTCTCTAAAATAGTTTTTTACTCCTCAAGCTAACCCTGCCACCCTTTTTGGCTGTAAACACATAATATTACATCCATTCAGTTATTTCAATCCTTTTTAAAGGTGCTCCTGTTCTCATTGGCTCTCTTCCTTGTACTACTGATCTCCTCTTATAATTTGTTACCCTTTCCCTTTAAAGTTTTGTTTATTAGTTCCTCTCTCCTGCTTTTGTCTGGTAATATATTTCCAGAGGTCTGTGGTTTTTTCTTGGCGTAGATACTGGAATGATTTGCCATTTCCTTCTCCAATGGTGAACAAAGGATAAGTGACTTGCCCAGGGTCACACAGCTAGGAAGTTTGAAGATGGATTTGAACTCAGGTCTTTTTGACTCCAAGCCCAGAGTTCTATCCACTGTGCCAACCTAGCTGTTTATAGCACAGTAGTATCCCATCACAATTATATACTGCAACTTGTTTAGCAACTGCCCAATTGATGGTCATCTCTTCAATTTCCAATTCTTTGCCACCAAAAAAAGAGTGACTATGAATATTTTTGGACATATAAGTCCTTTTTTTTTTTTCTTTGATCTCCTTGGGATACCTAGTATACCACCTAGTGGTGTTATTGCTGGGTCAAAGCGTATGCATAGTTTTGTAGGCCTTTGGACATAGATCCAAATTATTCTATAAAACGGTTAAACCAGTTCAAGACTCTACCAACAGTTCATTAATATACCTATATTCCCACATCTCCTGGGGCACTTGTCATTTCTGGTTGCTCTTTATTTTCTTTTTTTTTTTTTCCTTCTTTTTTTCAATTTTTTTCTTTTTTTTTGGTCTTTATTAATTTGTTTGTTTACCTTTACTTTACAAAATTCATTTCTACAATCCCTTGAGTTTAAATTTGCTCCCCCTCCTTCTCCTCCTCCCCTCCCACCCCCACCCATGGCAGAATGTAACCAAGAATAGGATCTACAAATACTTTCACCTTAGGCATTAGTCAGGTTGTAAAGAAGGATTATAACCAATAAAATGAACCATGGGAAAGAGGAAACAAAACTAAACAAGAAAAAGGAAGAGAGCAGGTAGTTTGCTTCAATCTGCATTCAAACTCTGTATTTCTTTCTCTGAATGTAGCCATCTCTTTCCATCATGAGTCTTTAGGAGTTGTCTTATAACCTTGCATTACTGAGAAGAGCCCAGTCTATCAAAGTTGGTCATCACACATACGTTATATCTGTAATTGTGTACAAATTTCTCCTGGTTCTGCTCTTCTCATTCAATATCAGTTTGTATAACACTCTCCAGGTAAATATGAAGTCCGTCTGCTCCTGATTTCTTATAGTAAAATAGTATTCCATTACATTCATATACCACAACTTGTTTAGCCACTCCCCAATTGATGGGCATCTCTTTATTTTCCAATTTTTTGCCACCACAAAAAGAGCTACTATAAATATTTTTGTACATATGGGTCTTTCTCCCACTTTTATGATCTCTTTGAGATACAGCCCTAGAAGTGATATCCCTGGGTCAAAGGATATGCACTTATTTATAACCCTTTGGGCATAGTTCCAGATTGCTCTCCAGAATGGTTGAATCAGTTCACAACTCCACCAACAATGCATAAGTGTTCCAATTTTTCCACATCCTCTCCAGCATTTGTTATTTTCCTGTTTTGTCATCTTAGCCAATCTAAAATTTATTTATATATTGCTTTTTGGAGGGGGAAGGCAGGGCAATTGGAGTTAAGTGACTTGCCTAAGGTCACACAGCTAGTAAGTGTCTGAGGCCACATTTGAACTCAGGTTCTCCTGAATCCAGGATCAATGCTCTATTCACTGAGCCACCTAGCTGCCCCTCCCTGTTCTTTGTTTTCAGAGAGGACCATGATATCAGGGAAATGATGACGTGACTCACAGCTGACCTTGATTTGAGTGAGGGAGGGCAGTGCAATGTTACCAGCCTCATTTTCTCCTCCAGAGCTATCTGGGTCCAGTGGCTAGATATTTATCAAGTCAACTGAAGACGATCTAGGATGCAATGGGAGACCCTGGCCTTTTTAGGCTAAGGCCTTTTCAGGTTCTCACTTTGAGTAAGAACTCATTTCTGGTAGGAATAGGGTGGTACCTCAGAGTTGTTTTAATTCACATTTCTCTAATCAATATTTTTAGAAAGGGGCAGCTAGGTACCACAGTGGATAGAGTACTGGGCCTCAAGTCAGGAAGACTCATTTTCCTGAGTTCAAATCTAGCCTCAGATACCTACTAGCTGTGTGACCCTGGGCAAGTCATTTAACCTGGTTTGCATTAGTTTCCTTATCTGTAAAATAAGGTGGTATAATTTTAAGGGAATTTGAAGATCTTCTCTGCCCATTAATAGACACATAGAGCCCTGGCCCAGAGCTAATCAGGCTCTGGGCTATGGGGAGTTAATCCAATTAAGTGCTCTGGCAACAGGATTTTCAGGCTTCTGGGCACTCAGCCAATCAGACGCTGAGTCTTTGTTATATATTTGGGAGGTTAGTATTTTGCTTTGAGGATTTGCTCGTGAGAAGGATCTTTTGATCTCCTGGTTGAGACTCTGAGTAGCTGATCATTAAGCACCTCCTGACTACTCAGATATCTGTGCTCCCTCAATCCAGTGATGTATATAAAGGATATAGCAATACTGCTGTGTTCAGACAGCTGTCTGTTGATCTTTGTGCTAATTTCTCTGCTTATATTTTCTCCATGTTCAGAGTGCTGATCTTTCCCCAAATTAGTGAATGTAATTAACAGCAGGATTGTTAACCCCTTTTTGAGCAGTCTTTCCTTTAAAAGCCAATCAAAGAACCTGTGCTCGCAGGCCATTCCGGGTGTGCCAGGGTGCTTGCTGTTACAGGTGGAGAAAGAAATGGCAAACCACTCCAGTATCTTTGCCAAGAAAACCCCAAATGGGCTCATGAGGAGTTGAAACTGACTGGAAAATGATTGAACAACAACAATAATGAATAGTGATTTAGAGAATGTTCTCATATACCTACAGATAATTTTGATTTCTTCTTCCGAAAACTACTTGTTCATATCCTTTGAAAATTTATCACTTGGGGAATGTCTCTTGGTTTTATACACTTGACTCACTTCTGTATGTATTTGAGAAATTAGACTTTTATCAGAGAAACTTGCTGTATGAAATTTTTGATATTACTTCATTATCTATGGTACCTTTTAGCAAAATGTAGTTTCCCTGATTATCTCTTTAAATTAGGTCTATTTTTGCTTTTGCTTTGTCTGAGATCATGATTGCTATCCCTGCCTTTTTTTTTTTAACTTTAGCTGAAGTTTATGGGTGAGTTCATCCTATTCATAATCACAATTATGATTACCAACCGTGTATTTCCCTTCATCCTATTTTCTTCTTTTTCTTCTTCTCTTTCTCTTTTTAATCTATCCCTCCTCAAAAGTCTATTTTGCTTCTGACCATAGTTTTGCTTGATCCACCTCCCTTTTTTAACACTCCTCTCTCCTTTCTCTTATCCTCTTCCCCTTCTATTTCCCTGCTAGGTAAGATAAAATATACGTGTGTGTGTGTGTGTGTGTGTGTGTGTGTGTGTGTATAAATATACATGTTCTTCCCTGTTGGAACCAATTCCAGTGAGAATAAGGTTCAAGCATTGCCCACCAGCCCCCCCCTCCCATTGTCCCTTTTTCTATAAAAGTTCTTCTTTCTCTGCCTCTTTTATGTTAAATACTTTTACCATTCTTCTTCTCCCTTTCCCTTTTCCCAGTGTGTTCTTCTTTCTTACACCTTCATTAAAAAAAATCATCATAACATAATCAACTCATACCCATACCCTCTTGTCTACATAATTTCCTTCTAACTGCCCTAATAATGATAATGTTATTAGGAGTTACCTATATCATCTTCCCACATAGAAATACAAACAGTTTAACCTTACTGAATCACGTGTGATTTCTCTTTCATGTTAACCTTTTATACTCCTCTTGAATCTTGTTTTTGAATGTCAAATTTTCTGCTCAGCTCTGGCCTTTTCATCAGAAATGCTTGAAAGTCCTCTATTTTATTAAATATTCATATTTTTCCCTGAAGGATTGCACTCAGTTTTTCTGGACAAGGTATTCTTGGTTGTGATTCTAGCTTTTTTGCCTTCAACAATATCATATTCTAAACCCTCCTCTCCTTTAATGTGAAAGCCTCTAAATCTTGTGTGATCTTGACTGTTGCTCCACAATATCTTAATGATTTCTTTCTGACTACTTGACATATTTTCTCTTTGACCTAGCTCTGGAATTTGGCTATAATATTCAGAGGAGTTTTCATTTTGAGACTTCTTTTAGGAGGTGATTTGTAGATTATTTCAATGTCTAGATTACCCTCTGGGTCTAAGACATTGGGGAAGTTTTCTTTGATAGTTTCTTGAAATATGATTTCTAGGTTCTTTTTTTGATATTGGTTTTCAGATAGTCCAATGATTCTTAAATTATCTCTTCTCAAACTATTTTCCAGGTTAATTATTTTTACGATATATTTCACTCTTTCTCCCTATTATTTCATTCTTTTGACTTTGATTTATTGTTTCTTAATGTCTCATGGAATCATTAGTTTTTGCCTAATTGTAATTTTTAAAGAAGTATTTTCTTCAGTGAGCTTTTGTACCTCTTTTTCCATTTGACCAATTCTGTCTTTTAAGGAGTTCTCTTCTTTAGTAAATTTTTGTGCTTCTTTTACCATTTGGACAATTCTATTCTTTAAGATGTTATTTTCTTCAGTATTTTTGTGCCTCTTTTACCAAACTATTAATTCTCTTTTCATAATTTTCTTGTATCACTATCATTTCTTTTCCCAAATTTTCCTCTACCACCCTTATCTCTTTCTCAAATTCTTCTAGAAATTCTTATTGGGGGATGGCTAGATGGTGCATTGAATAGAGCACTAGCCCTGGAGTTAGGAGGACTTGAGTTCATATTTGGCTTCAGACACTTAACACTTACTAGCTGTGTGACCTTGGGCAAGTCACTTAACCCCAGATGCCCTGCTTTCCCCTTCCAGAAAAAAAAAAAAGAAATTCTTATTTGACATGTGTCCAATTTGCAGGGTTTTTTTTTTCTTTGAGGCTTTTCCTGTAGCTGTTTGTACATTGTTGTCTTCTTCTGGGTCTGGATCTTGGTTTTCCCTGCCACTGTAGTATCTTTTTATGGTCACGTTTTTTTGTTCTTGCCATTGTTTGTTTATTTTTCCAGACTAATTTTTGACTTTGAACTTCATGTTAAATTTGGGTTCTGCTCACTTGGAGGTAGGGAGGCACGGTGCCAAGATTCAGGCTTTTTTGTGCTACTGTTTTCAGAGATAGTTTGGGGTGGAAGGGAAGGGGTTTTGCAAGTGTTAGGTTCTTTTAAGGTGCTATAATTGGGAAAGAAGTGTGGTCACTGCTTTCCTGGTCTAAGCTCTTGTCTTTTGACAGAAGGAGTCATGGTCTCCTGCAGCTGCAAGTGTTAACTCTCCTGTTGGTCTGGGAACTATGACTAGGTTCCCTGTTTTACTATAGTCATAAGCACTAGTGCTTTTTTCTGACTTAGAACTCTGACCAGGGCTCCTGCTCCCTTGTGACCAACCATAAGAGCTCCTCTATGCCCCCAAACTGAGACCCAGAACTTCACATGAGCAATAGAGATGTCAAATAGCATTAGGTCTTATACCTAGTGCCAGCAAAGGGTCCCCGTAGTTTCTTTCTAATCAGTTGTCTGACCTTCTTACTGTCTCAGATCTGAGTGTTGCCAAAGCTACTGTTGCTACTGTCGAAGCCACCTCCAAGGCCCACAGCTAATGTTGCTAATGCAGGCACTCAGAGTTAGCCACCTTTCCAGTGCTACAGATCTCTCCTGCTAATCTCCTAAGTTATCTTGACCTTTTGGTGCCTCTGCTGCTCCGGAATTCAATTTAAAATATTATTTTAAAGTTCTTTGGGGGTCTCTTTCTGAGACTACAGAGGCCACCTTCTCATTGGTTTGACCCTGAAGCATCACTCACTCCTCTGTATCTCCATGATTGCCTCCCCCACCCCACCCCCAACCTCCATGAACTCTTTCATGTTATAATGTAGTCCCACAAAAGAAGCATTCACCTATAGACAAGATGTCTCCCGGTTACATCCATAATGTCTCCTGTCCATCTCTTCACTGTCACAGTTACTAGATTTCTGCCTTTGCCCCTGTCTCCTTGTATACATTTAGAAAGAATTCTCTTCCTGGTCTTTCTGTTATCCCTCTGTTGCTGTCTGCATTTATTCACTCTTCCTGCATTTCTATTCTTTAGAGTGCTCAAGAAGCAAACAAGCTTTTCAGTTCTGGTTTTCTTTCTCAAAATGTTTCATGCTTTATTATTCAATGTCTATATTTTATTCTCTATGGTTAAGCTTAGATTTTCAAGACAGGTCACCCTGCGAGTCATCCTGAGCTCCAAAGTTCTTTGAAAAACATTATTCCTTTCCTCTTCCTTTTTTAGTAGATATGGAATAGTCCATTATTCAAATGTTCTTCCCTCAGTATTTGAAGATTTCTCTCCTTATGGCTTGCATAACTTGTTTCTGAAATGAATTATTAAATTGAACCACTATGTGTCTTGAAGTTTGAGCTTTGTTTTGTTTTTGTTGTTGCCGTTGTTTTTCCTGGAGGCTATATGTGAATTTGTTCAATTAGAATTTCATTTTCTTGTTCAGAAATGCTAGGAATCTCTCATCTATGATTTCCTTCATCATGGTGTTAAGATTTTGTATCCTGTTGTTTTCTTCAGGGAAACTTATGCTCCTCAGGTTGACTCTATGCATCCTATATGTTTTGCTTGCAAAGTGAGTATATTTTCTTTTAATGCTATTGGTTTTTGCTTCTTTTCTTCTAGGTTGTCCACATCTGTTTATTTGCATTCTTGATCTACTGTTCTTTCTTTTGCCATTACAAGTTCAAGTTTTTCTATTCTACTTATTAAGTTTATTGTACGGGAAATAAATTCTCCTCTAATAATTCTCATTTCTTCTTTTTAAATTAAATTTTATGTTTATTTTTAGTTATACTTTAGTTTACATCATTCATTTCCACAAGATTTTGAGTTACAGATTTTCTCCCTGTCTTTCCCCTACCCACCACCCCAAAACAGCCATCGCACTGTATAACCCCTCCCACAATCTGCTCTTTCCTATATCCTCCCCTCTGACTTTCCAGTAGGGCAAGATGGATCTCCATACCTCAGTGCCTGTATATCTTATTTCCCAGTTGCATGTAAATAATAATAATTTATTATTATTAATTAATATATAATTACATTATGAATTATTATAATATATTAATAATAATAATAATTTTTAAACATTTGATTTTACAACTTTGAATTTCAGATTCTTTCCCTTCCTCCCTCATCACCACCCTTACTTGGAAGATAAGCAATTCAATATAGGTCGTGCATGTGTAGTTACGCAAAACATTTCCATAGTTGATATATTGTGAAAAACTGATTATATTTCCCTCCATCCTATCCTGCCCCCCACTTGTTCTATTCTCTTCTTTGACCCTGTCCCTTTCCAAAAGTGTGTGCTTCTAACTACCCTGCCCCCCCAATCTACCCTCCCCTCCATCATCCCTCCTCTCATCTCCTTCCCCCCTACTCTCCCGTAGGGCAAGATACCCAGTTTAGTGTATATGTCATTCCCTCCCTAAGCCAAATTCCATGAGAGTAACATTGACCCATTCCCTTTTGCCTCCCTGTTCTTCTCCTCCATTGTAATAATTTTCCCTTGCCTCTTCTATATGAGATAATTTACCCCATTCTGTCTCTCCTCATCTCCTTTCAATAAATTCTTCTCTCACCTCTCAATTTCACCTTTTAACTATCATCCTTTCCTATTCAGTTGATCTTGTGCCGTCTGTCTATGTATACCTGTACATATATACACACACACTCACATAATTATTCATATGCACATACACCCTCCTATATAGACATATATATATATATATATGTATGCTTATATATACATTTATATTCCCTTCAACTATCCTTACATTGAGAAAAGTTTCATAAGTTACAATGATTGTTTTTCCCTGTAGGCATATAAATAGCTCAACTTTGATAAGTTTCTTATGATTTCTTTTCCCTATTTACCTTCTCATGCTTTTCTTATTTCTTGTAATTGAGTGTCAAATTTTCTATTCAACTCTGGTTTTTTCATCAAGAATGCTTGAAAGTCCTCTATTTCATTGAATGACCATATTTTCCCTTGAAACATTATACTCAGTTTTGCTGGGTAGGTGGCTCTTGGTTTTAATCCTAGCTCCTTTGACCTCTGGAATATCACATTCAAGCCTTTTGATCCTTTAATGTAGAAGCTGCTAGATCCTGTGTTATCCTGATTGTGTTTCCACAATATTTGAAATGTTTTTTCTTGGTTGCTTGTAGTATTTTCTCCTTGATCTGGGAACTCTGGAACCTGGCTATAATATTCCTAAGGAGTTTTCTTTTTGGGATTTTTTTCAAGAGGTGATTGGTGAATTCTTTCAATTTATATTTTGCCCTTTAGTTCTAAAATATCAGTGCAATTTTCCTTGAGAATTTCTTGAAGGATGATTTCTAGGTTCTTTTTTTGATCATGGTTTTCAGGTAGTCCAATAATTTTTAAATCATCTCTCCTGGATCTGTTTTCTAGGACAGTGTTTTTCCAATGAGATATTTCACATTGCCTTCTATTTTTTCATTTGTTTG
>CM053587.1:106859097-106883234 GCA_028646515.1 Pseudochirops corinnae
AGTGAGCTTTTGAGATTCTTTTTCCATCTGGCAAATTCGGCTTTTTAAGGCATTCTTCTCCTCATTGGCTTTTCGGACTTCTTTTGCCATTTGAGTTAATCTATTTTTTAAGATGTTATTATCTTCAGTCAGTTTGTTGACTCTCTTTTCATGATTTTCTTGCATCATTCTCCTTTCTCCTCCCAATTTTTCCTCCACTTCTCTTACTTGGTTTTCAAAATCCTTCTTAAGCTCCTCCATGGCCTATAAGCAGTTCATATTTTCCTTGGAAGCTTTTGGTACAGGAGTTCTTACTGTGATGTCTTCCTTTCATTCCATGCTTAGATTCTTTTTGTCCCCCAAAAAGGAATCTTAGTTGGATTGCTGTGTTTGCTTTGGTTCCTTTGTTTGCTCATGTTGCCACTCAATTACTTGACTTTTGAGCTCTTTGCCACAGTAGAACTCTACTTCCAGAGGGGAGAGGCTTTGTCTCAAATTTCTGGGGTTTTCACAGCTATCAGAGATATTAGGAGGGTACTACCTCTGCAGCCCCCACAAACTCTGGCTCACTGGTCACACACCTCAGAACCACCACCCAAGACTGTGATCCAGATCCAGGCAGGTTAAATCAAGAGTGCTTAGCCTCTGAATGGTCACTTGGCCACCCTAGGATCTGCAGGCCATGAGATTGTACCTCTACCACTTCTAGCTCTGGGGGCAGGGTCTGGACCTGCTCTTCTATCCCCCTTAGTTTCAACAGAGTTCTACACTGACCTCTTACTTTTTCTTTGGCATTTATGGGTTGATAATTCTGGAAACCTCCACTGCTACTGGTGATCCCCTCTCCCAAAGTCTGCTGCAGCTGCTGATTGGGGCTGCCTTGGAGCTAAAACCTTGGGCTCATGCATGGCTGGGCTCTGCTCCCAGCACCCTGCGATGAACCTTTCCTGTCTGCCTGCCAGGCTGCCTTCAGCGGGAGATTTGTTTCTCTCTATCACTTTGTGGGTTCTGTAGCTCTAAAATTTGTTTAGAGTAATATTTTGTATGTATTTGAGCTAGTTGAGTTTTCCTGCTTCTATGTTGCCATCTTGGCTCTGCTCTATCAACCCTGAACCATGGGAGAGGTTGTGAAGGACAATCCAAGAAGGCCCTTGTGCTGGACTGCTACTCTGTTTCATTTCTTTTAAAAACCACTTAGCAACAGCATATTGTGGTTCCATGTTCTCATAAAATTTCACAGGATCTTCTTTTTTTCTTTTTGTTTCTTTGCATCAGATATTGGATTATTTTCCTTCATTTTGCAGTATTTATTCATTGATGCTTAATCTCATCTACTAGATTTGGATGCGTTATTTCTTTCTATTGTTACTGTTTTCCCTGTTGATTTATCTGTTGTGTTCAAGGTCTTTGAGATTTCTTCTTCTTCAAGCCTTTGACACTTTTAGTTCTCTCCCCCAACCCTTATTTTCTTCATTACTCACTTTCTGACTCCCTCTCCTCTAACTATGGTTTCCTTAGGGTCTGGATCTCAAAGCATTTCAGCCTCCTCCCATAGTAGGCAAATTGTGGTTCATCAGGCTAGATTTCTGCCTCCCCTGACTTTTGTGTGGTCAGAATTAGCCCTAGCTATAAGCTGTGCTTTTCCCCTCAGGCTTGGTAAAGTGCTGCACTGCTCCCCACATGCACTGTGTCCTATCCTGGTGATCTCTCCTACTCCCTCTATTCCTTAGTTCTCTGGCCTGCCACCAGAAATTTAGAGCAGTTCAGAACTTTGCAGCGCTGGTGTTTCCAGGTTGCAGCCCCCAACAGACTTTTTGTTCTGAAGGGCTATGGACAAACTGGCTGTCAAGGACCAAGCAAACTTCCACAGACTGAGGCTGGGGTCTCTTCAGCACTGGAAAGAGAGGAAGGGCAACAAGGGAAGAGTTTTGATGTAAGTCTGTGTGGTGTCCTTGGGTTTGCTAGTGCAGTCTCATTGCCAATAATATGAAAAGTAGGGGAATGGTACTGAGTAGGTTCAGGGTTAGTGAACATCAGTTCCTGGGTTTGGGAGTTTCTTTTCTTAACCTTCCTTTTGATTCTGTGTGTCCTACAACATGGAGATAGCTGAAGTTGCTTTGATTTCATTGCATAATTTTTCTTTTGGAGTGGTTTGAGCAGTTGTAAAGATAAAAAAAAATGTCTGTCATCTTGTTACTCACATTACCCAGAAACTGTGGAACTCTCAAATCAAGTCAACAGGCATTTGTGGAGTACTTATTGTGTTCCAGATACTGTGCTAAGTAACTAGGGATACAAAGAGAGACAAAAAAAATTTCCTGGAGTTCGATATCTAATGGGAACCTCAGGCAACATCTCATATCTCTAGACATTCTGATCTGAGGCATGGACCACTTTGCTTTCCACAAACATTGTGGAAGCTTCAGAGATATTTAATTCTTAACTTCACAACATGTTTGACCATGGGAAAGTGACAACCTTTTTCAGTCTCGTTTTCTTCATCTATAGAATGAAGGGGTTGGTCTTGACAGCCTTGAAAGTCTTTGACTTTGTGATACTATATTTAGAACTCAAAAAGACCACAGAGGCTATCTAATCCACTCTGTCTCTTTTTACAGATGAGTCAACTGAGGTCTCCAAAAGTTAGTGATTGCTTAAATTCACTCAGGTAAAAAATGTCAGAGAAGGAATTTGGACTCAGATTGTCTGAGTACACAGTCATTATTTTTCCTATTGTACCACATTCTTTCTATAAAAATAATAAAAATAACTTGCATTTATATAGCACTTTAAGGTTTGCAAAGTGCTTTACGTCTAATATCTCATGTCATCCTCATGACAAGCCTATGAGACAGGGGCTATTATTATTTTCATTTTACCAATGAGAATACTAAGGCTAAGAGTGAGTAAGCGACTTGTCCAGGGGCTCACAGCTAGTAAGTGCTTGAGGCAGGAAACAGGATCTGGCCCATTTGTTTTGTACATTTGTTTGAATGGCTAATTTGGTTTGTTATGATAATATTCAATTGATACCAACAGTACTTTTTACAGTAGCTTTAATTGCTTACTGGAAGCAACAGAATTTGTCTTGCATGCCCTTGGGAAAATAGTAACATCAGAATGATTACATGGTTAGGTTTTAAATTAAAAGAGTTGGTGATCATACCCAGAAAACATCGTCTAAAAGCTACTTGTTTACAAACATAGTGTTAGCTGTTATGATATTGTTGTTGCTGGGTGGTAGAGGTTGGTTGGCCTATTTTAGATTTTTAGTTCTGTAGTACTATGCAACAGTACTATGCAAATAGTACTTGGGCAACTGGGTGGTACAATGGATAGAGTGCCAGGGCCTGGAGTCAGGAAAACTCATCTTCCTGAGTTCAAATCTGACCTCAGGATCTTGGTAGCTCTGTGACCCTGGGCAAGTCACTTAACCCTGTTTGCCTCAGTTTCCTCATCTGTAAAATGAACTGGAGAAGAAAATGACAAGCCACTCCAGTAACTTTGCCAAGAAAATCCAAAATGTGGTCACAAAGAATTGGGTATTACTGAAAACATCTCAATAAAACAACTGTGCAGAAACTGCTTTTGCAGCCCCCAAGCTCAGCAATTATAGAATCATGAAATCAGAGCTTTGGAAAAGAGCTAAAAGTTCATGTAATCCAACCTATACCTGAGGAGGATTCTCTATTCCTCAAGAAATGCCCACCCACCCTCTACTCAAGGACCACTAATTCTAGGAAACCCATCACTTCCTGAGGCAGCTCATTCCACTTTTGGGCAGCTCATGTTGTTGAGAAATTTTCCTCATATTGAGCCAAAATCTGTCTTTTTGTTTTGTTGTTGTTCAGTCATTCTTCCACTAAATTTAGTTCTGCCCTCTGGGACCAAACAGAGCAAATTTAATTCTTCTTCCTTACGACAGCCCTTCAAATATTTGAAGACAGTTATCATGCCCTCCACCCTCCAAGCTTTTTCTTTTTCAGGCTGAACATACTCAGCTCTTTCAACCTACCCTTATATAATTACAATACACGCTTCTCACTCAATTGGATGGATAGGGAAAAGGCAATATAATGTGGTGACTAGATCTCTAGGGATATAGTCAGGAGAGCTGAGTTTGAAACTTATTAGCTTTGACATTTGTCAAATCACTTAAATTCATAGAATCTCATGTTCCTCATCAGTAAAATGGGGGAAACTATGATGATGATGATGACAGATAGATAGATAGATAGATAGATAGATAGATAGATAGATAGATAGATAGAAATAGATACCGTTTACATAGAATTTGAGGTTTGTAGATTGCTTTACAAATATCACCCTGCTTTATCTTCATGACAACCCTGGAAGGCAGGTGCTATTATTATCTGCATTTTACAGATGAAGAAATTAAGGCAATAGTGACTTAACCAAAGTCACACAGCTAGTAAATATCTGAGGCAGCATTTGAATTCAGGTCTTCCTGACTCCATATCCTGATGCTATCCATGGTGCCATCTAGTTGCCTCCCTTAACCTCACTTAGTTATGGTCAAAAGTGTTTTGCAACCTTAAAATGCTGTATGAATGTGATAATCACCCCTTTTCTCTTGAATACTTTTTTCTCCCTAGGTTTCTGTGGTAGTACTCTCTCTTGGTTCTCCTCCTGCCTGTCTGACAGCTCCTTTTCTTTCTCCTTTGCTGGATCTTCCTCCAGGTCATGCTCACTGAGTATCCCATAAAGCTCTGTCCTGGGACCTCTTCTCTTCACCCTTCACTTGCTGACCTCAACAGTTCTCATGGATTTTGTCACCATCTTTGTGTTGATTATTCTCATCAAATTCTCTTCTTACCTACAATCTCGCATCTCCAACTTGCCTTTCAAACATCTCAAACTGGATGTCCAGTTCACATCTTAACCTCAATATATCCAAAATGAAATTCATCATCTTTACCCCAATCTTTCCCCAACTCTCACCTTTCTTTTTACTTTAGAGGGCAGCACCATTCTCTCAATCCTTCAGGTTCCCAGTCTAGGAGCCATCTTGGACTCTTTACTCTCTCTTACCTCCCATATCTAAGCTGTTGCTGAGGTCTGTCAATTTTACCTTTATAACATCTCTTAAATATGCCTTCTTGTCTATTCTGACACAGCCGTCACTCTAGTGTAGGACCCCATCATCACGTGCCTAGATTACTTCAACAGCCTGCTGGTAGATCTGCCCACCTCAAGCCTCTCCCCACTGTAATCCATCCTCCATTCAACCACTAAAGTACATGTTACAACAACAACATAGTGCTTTAAGCTTGACAAAGTACATTTGTACATATCATCTCATTTGATTTTTCACAACCCTGTGAGACAGATACTATTATTATTCCCATTTTATTGATGAGAAAACTGAGGCAAACAGGTTTTTATGACTTGCCCAGGTTCACATAAGTGGTAAGTGTCTGAGGTGGAATTTCAGCTCAGATCTTCTTGACTCCACGTCTAACTCTCTACACACTACGTCACTGGTTTCCTATTTAAATCCCGCCAGGACAAGGACAGTTTCTTGTTGATATTTGTATCTCTAGCACCTAGAATAGGACCTTGAGCATAGCAGGTACTTAATAAGGGCTTGTTAAGTGAATGGAAAAGCCCTGTCTCTCTCCTACTGTATCCCCACAAGTTGTGTGGATTCAAGTATAAGACTTCACTTTTATCAGTAACACATTTTATAACATTAGATTTGGACCATTATTCTAGACTTTCAGTATTTTTTTTTGGTAGATCCTCATTCTGCAATCCAACATGTTATCTATACCTCTCTGATTCATGGCATTCAAAAACCTGATTCCAGAAATCAGAAAATGCAGATGTCCATTAGAGAAGTGTTCCTCCTCCCACCCCCCACCCCCCCTCTCCAATCAGGATCAATTGAGATTCATCATTGGACCTAATCATTTCCAAATTTTCAAATCTTCCTTCTCATTACCTTTTTGCCTAAACCTCTCAGATTTATCTGTACAGATATTTTGAAGGAGGGTCAAATGACTTGGTAGAAGATGTGACCTGTTTGTGTCTTTTGTAGTCCCAGTTCAGAATATAGGTAAAAGACTTTTTACCATCTTTTAATGAGTTGATAGGAAATAATCACAGAATATATATGCATGCTCCGAATTGGAGAGCAGGCACACAGATCTTAAAGAAGGCTCACCGAACATGCATGTTGTTAGGAGTAGCCCTCATTATCCAGTCTCCCATTTTGTTCATTATACCGTTTTTTTTATTGTTTCCTTTCTTCTTTCTTCACCCTCCAAATTACTTTATGTTTTAATCATTTTGTACTCACTTCTTTATGTGTGTATTGTTTCCCTCAGCTGTTTTCTTGCTCAGTCATTCAGTTATGTTTGACTCTTTATGACCCCACTGACGGTAGCACGCCATTCTGCCGTCACATCTTTTAGCATTTTAATATAGTCCAGGGGTTAGAGCTATCAATCGGTGAAGGAAGTATTGAGGATAGAAATAGTGTAGTATAAATAACTCTGTGTCCCAAACCATGTGGTCTAATTCTATAACCTGCCAACTCATGGTCATTCTCTTTCTAATTTGCCCCACCATATTGTCTCTGGCTGCATATCTCCTCATCCAGTTAGATTATGACTGCTTTGAGAAGTCCATTGAGGCAGAAAAGCAACAGTTGGGATCTCATACAGTTGTAACAGGAACAAAGTGGGGAAGAATTGTATTTGTAGACAAGTCCCATGAATGGCTGTTGAAGAGAAGATGGGATGCCATCTATCTTCCGACCTTCTGATTGGCTGGTCATGTATTTTTGGAGTCATGCCACACACATTCCTCCAGGAGGCTCCTGGCTCCTACTTTGGTGACTACTACTAACCTAATCCAACACCCCCCTCCACCTTTCCCACCCCTCCTCCGCCTTCCCCATTTCACAGACTGTGAAACCAAAGAATTTTGCCAGGAAGTGAAGTGGAGTAATACAGTAAATAATTCAAAGAATTCACCTTCTTCTCTTTTTAAAAAAATGAGGAAAGCATTTGCCCATTTTCAGTCCTGAGGTCACTTGATAAAGACTCACAGAGGGTGGGTTTACATTTCTTTTCAATGACTTTTGTTCCATACTTCTAAGTGTGAAGTGTATTCTCTTTGGAAAAGAAAACAGGATAAAAGTAAGATTTAGGCAGTGTTTGCTTCTTTCCCTTGTCAGCTATCATCAGATTTGTGTGACTGCATAGAAAATTCATCAGGCAATTTGAATTTTTAAAAGACAGGTATGGAAGATGGAAGCAAGAGTAGGTCACTGCGGATGAATACAAAAGAGTAGTGAGGTTCTCTAAGAATGTCAGGAATGTTTAAAGCCCAGAACGAGCTGAGGCTTGTGATGAATGCTAAGGACAATTTAAAAAAAAAAAAGATCTTTTCTTTAGCTATGTTGGGAGCAAGGGGAAGATTAAAGAAGAGAGGGCTATTTGGCTGCCCTCAGGGGAAAACTCATGAGCTTGCAGTCAGCCCTGCCTTGGATGGCCCAGCCCGCACACTGGACTATACAGCATATAGCAACAGAGGTCAGCAAGCCTCTCTTCTGCATCTGCTATGGTCATAAGAACTCCAGTTGAGCCTCAGGAATGAGGGTCTGTGAACAGACCTACAGGATGAGAAATTGTTGACTGCTGCTCTGCTCTCTTAAACAATTTGTGAAGATGACCCATTATCCATTATCCATTCTCTGGGCTCATGTTGGTTTCTATCCTGCCCTGGGTTTCAATGCTGTCATTATTGTTGTCTGGATCCACAAATGAATTCTGTATACTGTGTGGTTTCCAAATTCAGATTTTATCTTCTTCAATGGAAAGGTATTATTGAATTTTGGTAGTGGAAAATTAGAGTTTCAGTCGCTCTCTGTATCTCTATGTTGTTTGCTAAATTTTGTCCTTAAAAATTAAGGAAAAGGAATGCATTGTCTAGGGGTTTATATTTTCATGATACTTTTAAGAATAGGATTTTGAAAACTGGGTGCACATGAGCCCAAGGGGCTGCTGGAGCCCCTTCAGTATTAATCTTTGACTACAAACCTACCTTGTTGTGCTGGTCTTATCAAAGTCATCAACACGGCTTTTCATGTCTTCAGATGTGTGTGAGCCCCAGTGGACAATCTTTAGCATGGTATGACAGCTGTAAAATAACTGTTTAAAAAAACTATGTAATTGAGGGCCTTGCTGTGGGTGAAAAAGGAAAAAGCAAAAGGAAATCTATATACTAGGGCTACAGCTTGAGCCGTTATGAGGATGGATGGCACGTGGTCCAGGAAAGGTGCTCAGCAGTATTCATTCCAGGGTATGGACCCACCGCCCAACACATTTCCAACATTCCACTCTCAAGCTTGGCTGCTCTGGTGGATTAAGAGTTTAGAGGCACCTAGGTGGCACCGTGGATAGAGGGCTGGGTCTAGAGGCAGGAAGACCTGAGTTCAGATACTTCCTAGCTGTGTGACATTGGGCAAGTCACTTAAAGTCTTCAGACTCATTTTCTTTATCTGTAAATGCGAATAATAATAATAAACACATTCTGAACCTTAAAGTGCTATATAAATACTGGTTATTTTAATTGTTGTTATTGCTATTATTATTTTTATTTTGCCTTTTTTTCAATCCTAGTTCTATTTGCCTTTATAAAATGGGTGTAAACTAGATGGCATCTAAGGTCCTTTCCAATGCCGAATTTATTATCCTAAGGGTGCACTTGAATTTTTAGGGCAGCCATGGCCAAGAGGCCTTTTTCAGTCTGGTGGCTGTTTCGTGGACTCTGATCAAATCTCTAGAATTGGTGTCTGGGCCCTAGGACCCCTTCCCTGAATTTCTCCTGAACCAGAATCCCAGCAAATATCACATTGCCTGGGGTCTGAAGCTCCCAACATTTAGTCACCTTGGTGTGGAGAAGGTAGCCCAAGAGCCTCAAGCCAAGAGACACAGCAAAGTGACATCCCTTGGAAGATGTGCCCCCTGGCACTATGCTCTCAGTGTCCATCATAAACGATGCTTTTATGTGCTATTGCCGTCCTGGCCTTAAGCTCAGGGGGAGACAGATTTTATTTGGCCAAGCTTATCTCCAAAGCTATCGCCTCCCTGCCTCCTGATTGCTCAGGGTTCCTCCTCCTTCAGGTCCTCCATCTGTAGGCTTCCATTTGGCTCTCCTGATGTTTGTGTGGCCTCATGAGGGCTCTCACAGTTTTTCTGTTGAGTGTTTTTAGTGTCTCTTCTAAAGCTGCTTCAAGGGCAGGAACTGTGGAAGAGGCAAGTATTCCTTCCTGCCTCTCAGGATTCCTAGTTTCCTTCACTGCCAGTGCCCTCACTCCCAAACGACTTTGTATATACTGGTATTTATTAACTTTAAGCTGCGTGTATTTTTATACTTACTTGTTATCTCCCTTAATAGAATATGAGCTTATTGTGAGTTGTTGTTGTTGAGTTGTGTCAGTCATGTCTCGCTCTTCGTGGCCCCATTTGGGGTTTTCTTAGCAAAGGCACTGGAATGGTTTGCCATTTCCTTCTCCAGCTCATTTTACAGATGAGGAAACTCAGACAAACAGGGTCAAGTGACTTACCCAGGGTCATGCAGCTAGTAAGTATCTAAGGTTCAAATATGAACTCAGGAAGATGAGTCTTCCTGATTCCAGACCCAGAATTCCAACCACTGCCCATCTAGCTATCCCTACTTGCTGTGAGTAGGGATTATTTTACTCTTTGTACTTGCATCCCCACAACCATTTTTTAGAGGGGTTTCTGGTCAAGGATGAATTAGATCTTCTCTCTCCACCTGTCATAAAGCAACCAACTTGTCATCACCTCTCACCTAAAATTACTGCAACTGTCTCCTATTTTAACTGTTGTTGTTGCTGTTATGATTTTTATTTTGCCTTTGTTTCAATCCTAGTTCTGTCGCTTTGCCTTTATAAAATGAGTGTAGACTAGATGGCATCTAAGGTCCTTTCCAATGGCGAATTTATTATCCTAAGGGTGCACTTGAATTTTCCGGGCAGCCATGGCTAAGAGGCCTTTTTCAGTCTGGTGGCTGTATCGTGGACTCTGATCAGATCTCTAGAATTGGTGCCTGGGGCCTAGGACCCCTTCCCTGAATTTCTCCTGAACCAGAATCCCAGCAAATCTCTCCCCATTCTAGTCTAGTCTATATATTGCTGACCAATGATTTCCCTTAAATTCAGAATGGGAGTCATTTGTTTAGTTTTTAATGCCCTTCATGTTCTGGTTCCAGTCTATTTGCCCAGCCTCTCTGGACCTTCTTCCCCTTCCCGCACCCAGGGGATGTAGCTCACCGCGCCTTCCCTGTGCTCCTCTCACAGAACACTCCATCTCCTAGCACCTCGCTTTTACTCTGGCTGTTTCCCATGTCTGGAATGCTCCATCACCTTACCTCTGCCTACATGGTCACTTTTTCCCTTTAAGATACAGCTCAAGCCTTATCTGATCCCCTGGTCTTCAGTCCCCTGTAAACCAACCACTTTATGGTTAATTTGTTTGTATATATTTATTTTATATTGGTATTTTTTTACTTTATATTTATGCTTCCTATGTTTACAGTGGAGCAGTGGATAGGGTGCTGGACCTGGAGTCAGGAAGACTCATCTTCATGATTTCAAATCTGTCTTCAGACAATTGCTAGCTGTGTGACCCTGAGCAAGTCCCTTAACCCTGTTTGCCTAAGTTTCCTCATCTGTAAAATGAGCTGGAGAAGGAAATGACAAACCATTCATATTTCTTTCCAAATAAAACCCAAATGGGGACATGACTGAAATGCCTGAACAACAACATATATTTATATATATTTGTTTTCCCTGCTCCCTCCGCCCCTCCTTCCCCCAGAGTGTGTAAGCTCTCTGATGATAGGAATTGTTTCTTTCCTTTTACTTAGATTCCCCAGGACCTAAGACACAGTAGACACTTAATAAATAATTTTTTTCTTGATTGAGTGATCCAAATATCAGCTCAAATGTGACTCCCACAACAGATTCCCCCCCATCCCTTCAGCTGCTATCATACCCCACCCCTATTATCTTGAATTTATTTCGCTTATACTCTTTAATTATTTATTTATGTAACTGTCTCCCCCAACAGAATGCAAGCTCCCTAAAGTCAAGGACGACTTCATTTTTGCCTTTGTATCCTCATCACCAGTAGCTGTCTGGAAAATAGCAGGCACTTGATCAAACCTTACTGATTGATTAGTAGAAGAAATTGCCCTGGATTTGAAATCCTAGACTCTGGATGTGAATGCGAGTCCTTTCACCTACTATCTTTGTTACCTTGAGCAAGTCACCTCACAAGAGTCTCACCTCTGTGTGACTAGCTTGGACCGCTGACCCTTGCTTTGATAGGAAGGCAAGGCCAGGAATTAGACATCTGCCTTACCTCCACATGCTCCCTCTTCCATCCTCTTTTAAGGGAGCAACGATCAAATCAACGTTACTTTTGCTTCTTGAAGGACAGGACACGCTACTGTCCTATGTCCCTACTCAGAATCCATATGATTTGGCAACAGGATCCCTGTGATTCTGAGGGAAGCCATAGGGCAGTAGGTTGTCTTAGTTTTAGGTTGGGTAGGTCAGTTACCTTCTCTGATTACCACTCTTTGCTCCTATATACATTCATATGTATGTATAGTAAATGTATGTACGTATATGTATATATACATACATACACATGTGTATGTATATGTATATATACATACATAGACATGTGTATGTATATGTATATATACATACATACACATGTGTATGTATATGTATATATACATACATAGACATGTGTATGTATATGTATATATACATACATACACATGTGTGTATATGTATGTATAAGTTAGCCCCATCTTTCATGTATCCCTGTGCTACTTTTCCCCCACAGTTCCATTGTGCCCTCTGGAATCCCTGTTCTATTGTTAATAAACTTCCCTTCATATTAGGACTCTGCCTGTGTTGTTTCCCCTGATAGAATGTGAGCTCCCTGAAAGAATGTTTTGGTTTTATTTTTATGGATCATCAGTACCTAGAATAGTGCTTGGCACATACTAGGCATTTAATAAATACCCATACTATTTACTTCTGTAAGCAGAGTGACTAGAGCATTTGATTTAGAATCAATACTTGTTTTGTTGTTTAGTCATTTTCAGCCATGTCTGATTTTTCATGACCCATTTTGGGGTTTTCTTGGCAAAGATACTAGAGTGGTTTGTCATTTCCTTCTCCAGCACACTTTATAGATGAGGAAACTGAGGCAAACAGGGTTAAGTGACTTGCCCACGGTCACACAACTAGTAAGTGTCTGAGGCCAGATTTGTCCACTGCACCACTTAGCTGCCCCTGGAATCAATAGACCTAAGTTCAAAACCTGTGTGACCCTGGGCAAGTCACTTAACCCTCTCAGCCTCAGTTTTCACATCTATAAAGTGGGAGTAATAATAGCACTTACCTCCCAGAGGTGTGAGAATTAAATGAAATAACATACGTAAAATACTTTGTAAACCCTCATGCACTATATAAAATGCTAGCTATTATTATTGTAACTTAAATTCATCTTAACTTCTCTTTACCTTAGTTTCAACGTTTTTAGTAAGAAGGACTAAATGGCCACTAAAATGCCTTCTAGCTCTAAGTCTTCATTCCCATATCTTCTAGTCCTTCAGCATAGAGATTAGTGGGGATAACATTCCAGAGACACAGATTTTGGCTAAATGTAAAAGTATAGGTAAAAATCTAGTGTAGACTCTAGAGATCATTGAGTCCAGCCTATTCATTTTAATAGTTGAAATACTGGAGGCCCAGAAGAAGACATTGACTTGCCCAAGGTCCCTCAGGAACAATACTAATACGAATCCTAGTAATGATAATAAAGACAGCTAGCATTTACATAACCTTTTAAGGTCTGCACATTGCTTTACAAATACCTTATTTTATTTTCACTGACTCCAGGAAGTAAGTGCTATTATTATTGTCATTTTATAGATGGGGAAACTGAGGCAGTCAGAGGGGTGGTTGTTTGCCAGGGTCACACAGCTAGTAAATGTCTGAGGCTGGATTTGAATTTAGGTCTTCTTGACTCCAGATCAAGAGTTCTGTCCTCTGTGCTATCTAGCTGCAAAACTGACAAGGTGAGATTTGAACTTGGGTCCTTCAAGTCTAAATCTAGCATTCTTTCCAAATTCTATTTTGTAGCAACTTTTTAATCAGACTGTCCAACATTGTAATGAACTGTTCAGTGAGGAATCTAATGCTCTGATATGGAAGGTATTTAGGTAGAGGTCATATGAGCCATCTTTTAGGGTTAGCCCAGCAAGGAATCCTGGTTTGGGTAAAGGGTTGGACTAGCAAACTTCTGGGTAGCTACGTGGTACAGTGGATAGAGCACTGGGCATGGAGTCAGGAAGACATCATCTTGAGTTCAAATCCTTCCCAACTGTGTTACCTGGGAGGTCACTTAACCCTATTAGCCTCCATTTTCTTATCTGTAAGTTGGAGAAAGAAATGGCAAACCACTCTGTTTTTTTGCCAAGAAACCCCCAAATGGGATCACAAAGAGACAGAGCTGACTGAAACAACAACAGCAAACATCTTCTAGAGGCTGTTCCTACTAAGATTCTACAGGAAGGTCCAAAGCTTGTTGTCATTGCCTTTGTGGTACATGCAAAGGATAAATCAGCCAGACTCCTCAAATGCCACATCTTCAGTAGGGCTGGGCAAAGTCCTCAAAACAGATTGGACAAATTACCATAATGCCAAATGAATGAGTTAGGACAAAAGAACCATGATTTCTAACTTCTTAGTGCATCCCAAATTCTGAGAAAAGATTAGAGGAGAAAAGGAAAGAAAGGAAAAGAGGAGAGGATGCATAATCTGAATGAGGAGGACCTGGGGCCATAGTTGAGAGGGACACTTTGGAATATTTTCACTTGCTCAGATGGATGGAACTGAATTATTATTGTTAACACAACTCACACTTACAAAGCATTTAAAGGATATAAAGTTCTTTTCTGGCAACAACCCTAACAGGTACTATTAAGTATGATTATCTTCCATTGTCACAAATGAGAAAACTGAGGCAGGCAGAGGTTAAATGAATCACTCAGGGTAACATGCTAAATAATTGTCTGATGTAGAATTTGAACCCAGATCTCCTGACTTGATTCTACTATAGTCTCCAATGCCATACTTCTATCTTCATTAAGCTAAGAAGGAACTTTGGATATCAAGAAATTGACTAAGTGAAGTACTCATTTATATTCATTAGTGCCCACTACATGCCAGGTACTGCGCTAAGCATTATGTCACCAGACTTACAGTCTAATGCTCTTTCTTTTAAAACCTCACTGTGCAGAATTCAAACCAGACAGAAGATCTTCATTCAGACTGCCTCACTTTGCTGCTTCCTCTCTCTTACCAAGAAAATTGCAGGTTCTCTCACCAACCACCAACCACCATTGCCCCTAGGGCTCGACTGTTCTTAGGACGGAACCTTGGAACTGTAACCCTGTGGCAGAGCCAAAACCAGATGCTTCAATGGGACTGGAACAAAGCCATTTGCCTCTGTGGTTTCTCCCCAAGTCATCTTTGCTATCCTCTTAGGGGAGCAGATATGTTCTCATTCAGGACAGTTAAAATTAGATCTTGCTATCAACCAATGTAATTGATTTTTTCTTTTCCATTATTCTTAATATTCCCTTATAGGAAGTAAGGGAACAGGCATTTATTGTCTCCTACATACTAATATTACCTCATAGGATCCTCACAATGATCCCGGGAAGGGTGCTATTAGTATTTTCTGTATTTTATAGTCGAGGACACTGAGAGAGACAGAGGTTTCATGTCTGGCTCAAAGCCACACAGCTAGTAAGATACTGAGGCTGGATTTGAACTCAGGTCTTTCTGACTCTATCCATTGCACCACCTAACTGTGAAGAACTTGGACTAATCATCTCTACTATCATCTTCATTGCCCTTTGCTGTGACCTGAGAAATGATCAATTACAAAAGGGAATTCATTAAGAGGGATATAGCAGTATATACAAGTATAGCATAGTTATCTTGGAACCAAAAAGACTTGGGTTCAAATTCTGCCTCTGATGCATTGAAAAAAACACAATGATATATTGGATGTGTAACAGCTGTGGATCTCCTGCTTCCAGGAAGGGGTGAGCTGGGAGCATCCTCTCTTGGCTCTTCATTTGAGCCTTATTTGATCTTTGACCTTTCGTTACATTTACTTCTGATTTTTTTGGATATGTCATTCTTTCCATTGACATTGTTGCAGTTACCATGTATATTGTTTTCTTTGTTCTGCTTACTTCACTTTGTATCAGTTCGTAGTTATCTTTCTATGCTTCTCTGTATGCATCACACATATAATTTCTTATAGCACCATAATATTCCATTATATTTATGTACCACAATTTGTTTAGTCATTCCTCAATTGATGAGCATCTATTTTGTTTCCAAAAATTAGCATAGCACACAAAGTGTTGCTACAAATATTTTGGAGCCTATGAGGCCTTTCTCCTTAATGATGGCTTCCTTGGAGTATAAGTCCACTAACAGAATTTTTGGTTCAAAGGGTGTGGACAGTCTTTATTTGCACAATTCCAAATTGCCTTCCAAAATGGAATATGGTGTAAGGTGTTATTCTAAGTCTAATTTCTGGTAGACTTCTTTCTAGTTTTCTCAGCAGTTCTTTTTTTAATTAAGTAAGAAGGTTTTTTCCTAGATAATTTATGTTTTCTACTTTATCAGATACGTGGTTACTGAGTTCCATTGATTCTAGGTCTCCCTTGTGTACTCTATTCCATTGATTTATCTCTCTTTTTCAACCATTGTTATTGCTGTTCAGTCATTTTCAGTCATGGCCTACTTTTCATGACCCTGTTTTGGGTTTTATTGGCAAAGATATCAGAGTGGTTTATCATTTCCTTCTCCAATTAATTCTACAGATGAGGCAACTTAGGCAAACAGGGTTAAGGGACTTTCCCAGGGTTACACAGCTAGTAAGTGTCTGAGGCAAGTGTCTGAGGCCATATTTGAACTCAGGAAGATGAATCTATCTGACTCCAGGACTCTTACTCTGTCCACTGTACCACTTAGCTGCCCTTCTTAACCAATACCTGATACTTTTGATGACTGCTGATTTATATTATAGTTTGAGGTCTAGATGTGCTTCTTTCTTCCTTCTTCTTTTCATCATTTCTCCTGTACAAGGTCATTTTGAAGGATTTTTACCAACCCTGGGGAGGTCAGGAAAGCTTCACCCAAGAGGTGGTGCCTGAGGGGAGCTTTGAAGGAAGCTAAGGATTCAAAGAACTGGGAGAGAGGAAGGAGTGAATTCCAGGAAAGAGGGACAATCTGCATAGAGAGGCTTGGAAGTGGAGGTTGGCATGTCATGTGTGAGGATGGGCAAGAAAGACAGATTGTCTGTACTGAAGAAGGCGTGAAGGGTTCAGTGTGTAAGGCAACTGCAGACAGATTGTGAGGGCTTTAAATGACCAACAGAAGAGTTTGAAGTTGATCCTAGGACCTACTGCCTACAATACCCATCTCCCACCTCTGCCCATCCCATATGACTGCAAAGCTTTCCTTCCTTGACTCGGACTCCCAGCTTCCTTTGCTTCCTTCAAGGCAGCTTAAATTCTACTTTCTGCAGGCCTTACCTAATCAATCCTGCTGCTGGCATCTTCCCTCTGAGATCATTCTCCAGTTATTTGTCTTGTGTGTACAAGGTTATTTACATATTGTCTCCCCCATTAGAATGGGATCTCCTTGAGGACAAGAAATGTGTTTGTATCCTCTGTATCCCAAGCACAGTGCCTGACACATCATAAGCATCTAGGGCAGTGGTTCTCAACCTGTGGGTCGGGATCCACAGGGTTGCCTAAGACCATCGGAAAACACATATTTCTGATGGTCTTAGGAACCAAGACACTGCTCCTCTATCTGTCTCCAGGTGGGTCCGCTCGCATGCAGATGCACCCACGTATGAGTATTACAGGGTCACAGCATTAGGAAGATTGAGAACCACTGATCTAGGGAATGCTTGTTGACTACTTTCCAGAGTCAAGGGAGGCAGTGGGCCATGAATACGGAGTGTGGCATGGTCAGACTTGTGCTTTAGGTCATGAAGAAGTAGAAAGAACTTCAGAGGGCATCTTGTCCAGTCCCTCCCCCCACCTCTTTATTTTACAGACAAGGAAACTAGGTTCAGGGAGCTTAATTTGTCCAAATTCATAAAGGAAATAGGCACCAGAGCTGAGATTCAAACCCAGGGTCTCTGGATCCAAAGCCACTTTCTGCTGTTCCACACTGCCTCCCTATCACTTTGGCAGCTGTGTGGAAAGGAGATCATTCTTGAGGAGCAGCTACTTCTGCTGGTAGAACTACCAACTAGGACCTATGTATGTGGTATGTATGTGTGTGTGTGTGTGTGTGTGTGTGTGTGTGTGTGTGTGTGAGAGAGAGAGAGAGAGAGAGAGAGAGAGAGAGAGAGAGAGGTAAGAGTGGTGATATGCTGGTATGCAGACAGTACTAGGTGCAAACTATTGGCAGGGACAACTCTGTAAAGCCAGGAATGTGCTGGCAAATATTTAACCACTGACTCTCTTTAACAAAAAAATACATGCTTTTAAGTTTATGATGCATTTTCAACGTTTTCTCCAATGCTCTCTTAAGTCTAGAAAATCAGCAAAACAATATATTAAATCCTGATTTATAGTATTTGCTAATGTCAGAGGCACAAAAGTTCAAACTGAAAATTTAACAATAGGCTCTCTTGGGCGGATAGGAGTGACCTCTTGAATGCTTCAGTAACTTTTGTGCCAGGTGGCAACCACCTTTGAAACTGAACAGGAAAGGCTTTAAGATGGGTAGGCCCATCTTCATCTATGGGCTAGGTAGCCCTGCCCATACCCAAGGAGAACAATGTGCCCAATTGCCATTTAACTCTGAAGTGTGTGCTTGGCCAGGAATTTGTCTTTGGGACCCAGCTTTGCTCCTTTTGGCCTATAACTCCATGTCCACTGGAAGGCCGGTCTCAAAGACTTCTGGTTTGAATAGATAAGATCAAATCTGTCTCAAGCCCTGGAAAAAGGATGATTTTCCTCCCCTTCCTTGGCCCCTGGTAGCTTTAGAAAATAGTACTCTTGCTACATACTAGTTGCCAGGGAGCATACAAAGGCTATGTTAGAAAGATCCCACGATCTCTGATCTCATCTTTTTTGCTACATGCATTAGGGAGGGAGGTTGGAGGCCCCAGGGAGCATGAGATTGGGAGATAGGAAAGTAGGAAAATTGCATTCCAGGAAGTGAAGGGAATCGAGGACCCTGAGGCCTGTGTGTCAGAGAGAGTCCTGAGGAGGCTAAATGAGAGAATAAACCAATCCAGTTGGTATTTATTCAGTGTGTGCCATGTGACTTTCCTGGGCTAGGTTCCATGGAAGAGTCAGGAACCCCAAACTTGTCTGTTCCTCTTTGTCATCCAATCCTTGTGGCTGATGAAAAGGGGTGGGGGTATTTGTGCAAACAAGGAAACATGCCTGGTTTTTGGCTCTAAAGGAGACACAGGATGAGCACCTGGGTGATTAATTAATTCATGTTAAATTAAAAAGGGATAATTTGATAGTGGACCTAAGGCCTCCAGAAGTAGCAATGTAAGGAAATTGGGGGAGGGGGAGGAGCAAAAGAGAGAGGGTGAGGGGAGATGTTTATGTGATGTCCTTTCCTTCCTCACTTCCAGAAGCTGTGACTTGGTCCCTAAGGGGGAAAGAAAGCCATAGAAAACTCTAAATAAACAGTTTCTACAGCCTGAGTTTTCTCTCAGACCCCCTGATGAAAGGAGCCGGGTTAGAACAGAGGCTGGGAGGAGCCCAGTTAATATATGACAGTCATTATCAGAGGTGAGCAGGTCATTTTTAATTTCAGGAAGCAGTAGGGAACAGGGTCTCGCCTCCCCCCCGCCCCCCAGCTGCTAGTGATTTATTGATGTACAAGGAGGCTGCCCACACGTGAGAAGCTAGGCTGCAGGAAGGAGGTTTGGTTTAGTTTGGTTTGGTTTCTCAGGGATTTCAGTGCTGCTTGGAGAGCTATGGTTCAGCAGATGACACTCAGAAAATGGACAGAAGGAAAAATTAGTAGCCTGAAGTGGGCCTAGCTTCTTCTGTTCTCTCTTGGTGCATCCATACAATTCCTGGTTACATCTTCTATGGAAACACCTTCAATCATAGTCTAGAACAGGAGTTCTTAAGCTGGGGCCTGAGACCTCCTTAAGAGGTCCATGGATAGGTTTTGAGGGAGTCTATGAGCTTGGATGGGAAAATGTACATCTTTATTTCAATATAACAGGTTTCTTCCATAATCCTATATATTTTAATTTAATTTGGGGAGGGGTAGACAACAGGCTGACAACAAGCATTTTTAAAAAAATGATAATAAAAACTATTGATTTTCACAACAAACCCTGCAGCTTATATATTTTATTTTAAGCATTTAAAACATTCATCTGAGAAGGGGGCCATTGGCTTTGCCAGACTGACAAAGAGGTCCACAACACCAGAAAGGTTAAGAGTGCCTGGTCAAGAGGTCCTGTCATCTCTAGGATGATGCTATCACACATTACACAGGAAATGCAGAGTGGTTTGTACTTTCTTCATGGTTCCCAGGGCCTGGAGTATGCTTGCTAATAAAACAAACAGAATTAAAATGATTCATTCTGATAAACAAGATCATCCTATAAGGGCCAGTGTGGTGTAGTGGAAACTGAACAATTCTAGCATTCTAGTGGCATCTTAACTCTGTCATTAACAAGCTTGATAATCTTGGGCAATTGACTTGCCCTCTCTTGGCTTCAGTTTCTTCATCTAGAAAATGAGCACATCAGGCTAGACAGCCTCTGGACTCCTTACAATTTGAAAATTCAATATTTTACAGTGAACAAAAATGAAATGGGGAGGACAATTTCTCACAGCCCTGAGACAAATAATGTTTTATCTTAAAGTTTCAAACTTAAATGTTTTAAACTTAAAATTTCAAATCTGCCAACAGTCCCTAATCTCGTGATCTCCAGCAGTTCGGTAAACCATTGAAAGACCACAATAGAATGGACAAAGGAGAAACAAAGTGTGGTGAGTTTTAGAAGCAGGAGAACGCAGCAGCCGACCCTGCTGGTTCTTGGGAGCCAATTGTTATGTTTTCATTGTGAGCAGTAATGCATCAGAAATTGGTAAATGTTCCAAATTCGGGCCTGATTTAATTTTTTGTTGATTTCTAGACTTATGAGGGGGCAGCTAGGTGGCCCAGTGGATACAGTACATGGCCTGGAGTCAGGAAGACTCATCTTCCTGGTTCAAATCTGGCCTCAGACACTTACTAGCTGTGTGACCCTGGTCAAGTCACTTAACTCTGTTTGCCTCGGTTTCTTCATTTGTAAAAAGTGCTGGAGAAGGAAATGGCAAACTCCTCCAGTATCTTTGTCTAGAAAACCCTATATGGGGTCATGAAGAGTTGAACACAACAGACTTCTAAAAGTGATGAAGAAAATTTTAATAATAGACTTAAAAGGATGTTCTGTGTACATTTTCTCCCCAGAGAACAAGATGTTAAATATTTATCAACACATCCCTCTGTAAAAGCCTGTGGAAGCAGTATGGGACAATGGATACCATACATCCACCATGAGTGATGGATTTGGTATCAAAAGAACCAGGTACAAATTCTGGCTTTCCAACTTAGTACCTGTTTGACGTTAAGCCTTGGACCTGTTTCTTTGTAAAATGAAAGGATTACATTAAATGACCTCTGAGATCCCTTCCAAATCCAAACACATGATCCCTATTCTTTCCAAGTGTTCATCCTAAGACTGAGCTCCAAATCCAGGTCCAACTTGTTGAAACAAAACCAATACCCAACCTTTTTTCAGAAAGCCAGGGTTCAGGAGCCAATGTTCTAACTTTGGGGACTAGACAAACTGCTATATTTTTTTTGAGGGGGGAAGGCAAGGCAATTGGGGTCAAGTGACTTGCCCAAGTTCATACAGTTAGTTAAATGTCAAGTGTCTGAGGTCGAATTTGAACTCAGGTCCTCGTGACTCCAAGGCTGGTGCTCTATTCACCGTGCCACATAGCTGCCCCTAAATCACCTAATTTAAAGCAAGAAAAGCTTACACATCCTATCAGAGAAGGAGGATTATTACTTGGTACGTTGTGTCCTTCCCCTGTCTCATACCAGGATTCAGTCCTGGAGGGCGGCTCATAATCTAATATTATATAGTGGAAAGAATAATAGATTTGGGTTCAGAGCATCTGGGTTCGAATTCTGACTCTTCCACTTCAATCTATGTGACCTTGAGTAAGTCACTTAACAACTTTGGCTCTCAGTTTCCTCATCTGTAAAATGAAGGCCCCTTCCGACCCCAAATCTATGATCCTTTCATCTATGACTGGTAGTCAGCTCCCCAGGATACCATTTCTCTTTTATTACATTCATTAAAATTTGAGTTATTTGAGGATAGGGACTGTTTTGCTTTTTCTTTGTGTCCCGGAACAGTACCTGGCAAGGCTAAGTAGGCTTGAGGATTGTGTGACTGACAGGGGGAGACTTGCCTTTAGCACCAAGCCCATGGCCTTCCTCTACCCCTGTCACAAAGCCAGGTATCACTGACTAGCAGCTACCTCCCTCTTCCCTTTCTCCTTCTACCTTGTCTCCACACATTCCAGACCACAAACACATAGGTTTTATTCACAAAGAACAATTTAATTAAATCTGTTAAGATTCAGTACCTTAAGATGTCGAAGGTTTTGTTCTAAGTACTAGAGAAATGTGGGTAAGGGTGATTGTGCATGTATGGATATGTGTCTGCATGCATATGCATTTGACATACATGTATACACGTATACATACATCTGTGTCTCTATCTATATCATAGACCCTGCTCTCTAAGAACTTACCATTTAAGGTGAAAGAGAGGACAAATGCACAAATAATTATGATACAAGAGAGAATAAAGTCAATACAAAGAGTATGAGAAAGTGTATTGTGAAAAATTTGGGAAAGGAAAAGATCACTTTCACCTGAAGTTAGAGCAGGGCAGGGGGAAGTCAGATCAGAGAAGGCTTCATGGAGGAGGTGCCAATTGTACAAGGACGGTCATAGGCTGTGGGATTATAACTTTCAGGACTTAGAAGGGACCTCAGAGGTCATCCTAGCCAGCCCCCCACTTTGCAGATGAAGAGTGAAATGACTTGTCTGTGGGCCCCTAGTTCATTCTCGTCCGAGGGAGCATCAGAGCTCAGGCTTTTTTTGACTCTGGCTCCATCACTGCCTCTACTTTCCCATGGTTGGGGATTTGAAATAAACAATTTACATCAACAGAAATGGGGAAACAAAAAGGAATAGTCTGTTCCCCACATGCCAGACAATGGCACGAGCGAAGAAAGCAAGGCACAAGAAGAGAATTTTCCTAGCGTCCCCCAGCTCCCAAGAGATGCGGGCATTCTTTATGCCCCCAGGTCAATGAAAGCAGGGAAGTGATTTCCTAAAGAGAACACAGCCAGCACCGTAATCAGCCACACCAATAACCCTCACTGAGTCGAGGCCGGGGCCTTTCTGGTCAGGCAGACATCTCATTGCCATTGTCTTTCCTGGACGAACCAACTATGGCTGAACAGATATAGCCTGTTCCCAAGCAGATTGTTGATCTCCCATCATCCCAGCAAGCATTTTATGGGCCTTTTGCTGAGTGGATGAAGAAGGTGCCGATTTTTAGAAGCCCCTGCCAGAAAGTGAGTAATGGTTCAATGTCCTTCCAGAGAAAAACTCTGCACCAGCAAGCTCAGACAGAGCGTAGAGTCGGGGACATGTAGGGATTTGCCCCAGGCCCTGTGCACTGAACCTGCCCTGCTGATTACACAGCCAGCTGGGAGCCAAGGGGAAGACCCTTGGAACTAAGCCACTTGTCTCTCTGAAATGTTCCTTTTTTTTTTTTTTTAATGAGAAAAATCATAGGGAGAATTTTAGAGTTGGAAGAAACAACTTTAGGGGTCATCTGGAGCATTCTCTTTCCCACTCTGGACATCCTCTTTAAGCTTCCCTGACTGACAGCCCCCTAGCTTCATACCAAGTAGGGAGACTGCTGTTTGCTTTTAGGAGAGTTTTCTAGGGTTTTGAGCTCTGGCACAGGTCTTAACAGGTATAGCTTCATGAGTCTTCTACAAAGCTGCCTCCAACTTACCTTTCCTGTCTTCTTCTACATCACTCCTTTCACGTATTCTTTGGTTTAGCCAAATCATTTCTTGTGGGTCCTTACATACAGCTTTCTGCCTCGAATCTCTGTACCTTTTTTCAGGATATCTGTCCCTCATGCTAAAATGCATCCCTTCCTCCTTTCCACCTCTTAATGTTTTCCTTCAAAGCTCAGTCCAAATACCACCTTCTGTATGACACCTTTCCCGATCCCCTGGGACTGATGCATCTCCCTCACAAGCCACACTACCTTGCATTTACTTTGCCTCTATTTTATATATAATGGTACTGCATATGTACGCTGTTTCCTATGATCGAATATAGACTCCCTGAGGACAAAAACTATTTTGCTTGTTGCTTTGTTTTGTGACCTCCTGTCTCAGGATCCTTGCTTTTCCATAGTGCTGACCCAGTGTTTTGCTCAAAATTGGCTCTTAATAAAGGATAGTAGAATGACTACATGAAGTCCAATGGCTCATTCAGGTGTGACTGGTCATCACAGTACAAAGCTCTCATCAGGGAATGATATCCAAGTCCTTTGGCAGAACTTGGGTTATCATCCCCATATTCCAGAGGGGTAAGATGAGGCTCCTGGAGGGGACTTGACTTGCTTGTGATCCTGCGGCAAGGACTGTCTTTGCCTTTCTTAGGATGTCCAATGCTTAGCTCTGTGCTTAGCACATACTTAATAGTTAATAAATGTTTATTATTATTATTATTATTTTTTTAGTTGCCCACTGTTACCACTTTATTTTTTTAAATTTTATTTTAGTTTGCATCATTCATTTCCACAAGATTTTGAGTTTACATATTTTCTCCCCATCTTTCCCCTACTCACCACCCCAAAACAGCCATCCCAGTGTATCCCCCCTCCCCCAGT
>CM053587.1:106883734-106935828 GCA_028646515.1 Pseudochirops corinnae
CATGTACATATGTATACAGATATAGACACAAGCGTATATATGTAATCTATGTAAAATCTTAAATGCTGCAATAATGTAGAAATCACCCACTCTGAAGATGGTAAATGTACCAAGATAGGTATTTCATGCTACGTAGGTTTCTGGAATTTATTGATTTTTTTCTAAGTGGGTCTTGACTGTAGGTAAAAGACCCAGCCAGATAGTTGAACTCTTGTTCTCAGCTGAAGGCAATTGTCTAATTCTTCCTCCTCGGGTTTCTTCTTGTTTCCTGCCTGATCTCAAGCCAAGCCTCATCAGGCAGGCCAGGGCGAGGCTTTGTCCAACTCCTTCCTTTGCCTAGAGGCCCAATAAACGTTAACATTTGGTTTGGATGGAAGGCTCACAAACAAAGTTACATCTCTGATCTAAGGAAATCCATTTCTTGGAAGTTTTGACCCTTTTCCAATTCTTATGTTGGGACAAACTGATAGGATCATAGAGCTTGAGAAAGAGGGAACCTCACAGGGTCCCGCCTTTCATTTTATGGGTGAGGAAACCAAGGACCAGGTCAGCCATGTGCCCAAAGTCACCGAGGCAGCCAATATCAGAGGGCATCCTCTGATACCACAGCTTGCTCTTCTGAACCATTCTGCCTTCCCTTCATAGCTTTTCTTGTGGAATTAGAAGAAAAAAATGGCTGTGAAACCTCAGGATAAAAATTCATTTGAGCTAAGACTCATGTTGTCATGCTTTATTTGTTGATATTAATTAATTTAAATATAAAGATCTACAAATGAAGTTTAGTTATACATATTGATATTCAGTATTAAGTCTTTAATAAAAAAAACTTTCTTTAAAGTTGACTTGGAATGGTCATAAAAGATTTGCTGGCTCTTGATAGCTGATTAGTGGATTCTCAGTTTAGGGTCACACTAATTTCTTTAATTTTTTTGTTTTTGTTTTTGTACCATCTTTATTTCTGAATGTATCCCTCTTCTCTCCTCTTCCCTCCCCAGTGAGCCATCCTTTGTAACAAAGAAGAAAAAAAAAGAAAAAAGCAATTCAGCAAAACCAACAAATCCATCAATTGTGTCTGATAGTGTATGTAGCAATCCATAACAGTAGTCCCCCACCTCCGCAAAGAAGGGAAGGAGGTACATTTTCTTAAATTTTTTTCCCAGGGTCATGCTTGCAGACCAGCTCATTTCTGTAGAATCTCTGATATTTTTGTCCTAGAGCATTTCCTCTGGCTGTCATTAATATCTCCTCTTCCTTCACGTGAATGGCATGCTGACTAGAAGCAATACATTTTTCCCATTTGTCAACAATTCTGTCTCCAAGATGGTAAGTGATCTGGGTGTTAAAGACTATAGCTTATACAGAACTATGTAATAAAAGAAGTGTCTTTTGACTTTATCCCTTAAATTACAGCTTTTTGTATTAAAAAAATAAGATTTACAGCTGAAGATTACTAATACTCTTCTTTTACAAAGGACCAAACTGAGGTTCAGTGAGTGGTTTGTACAAGGTCACACAATTAGCAAGTATCTGATCTGGGATTCAAACTCATGTCCTTTAACTCCAAATTCAAAATTCTTTTCACTAGACCAAGTGTCCTTTCCTAAGTAGGTGATCAGTATACCTATTATTATTCCTCTCACAGAGTACAGCATAGTGGAAATCATCATGAACCTAGAGGTTCAGTTGTCTCCTTTGACACTAGTGATGTGACCATGGGCAAGCTGCTCACTTTCTATGAGCCTCAGTTTCCTCCTCTGTAAAATGAGAGTTAGCAACCATATAGTGTCCTTTTCATACAAGACCTAAGGTGTACTCCCAGCTCTGATGTATGCTCACTTGGGGAGTTTTTATATGACCTTTAGGAGGTTGTCCCTTCCTCATCAGTAAAATAAAGGGGCTGTATTTCCAAGGCTCTTTCTAGCTCTAACAGTAGGAACACAGAAAATAACACTGAATGAGAAGTCAGAAGACCTAAACTTAGAAGACCTAACTCCCCTGTTGGCTTTTTCTAACTTCTTTGGAAAATTATGGTAGGATGTGAGCGGTGATGTGCTGGCAAATATTTAACAGGCTCTCCAAGAGGAAAATGTACATAAAATACACTTTCAAAAAATTGGAGGCAAGCAGGATCAAATGACTTGCCCAGGCTCATACAGTTAGAAATTATCTGAGGACAGATTTGAACTCAGGTCCTTGTGACTCCAGGTCTAGTGTTCTATCTACTGTGCCACCTCGCTGCCCCACGATATACTTTTAAGTTTTATCTACACTACCAACATTCTCTCCATTGTTTTTTTAAGTCTAGAAATCAACCAAACCATAAGTCAAGGTCTGGTTTGCAGCATTTGCCAATTTATAAGATAAAGATTCACACTAAAAATTTAACAGCCAGCTTTCCAGAACCGATATGAGCTGACTCCAGTATTCCCCTAAATGTGAGTAGGATTCAAACTCCTATCTTCCCAGTCCAAACTCTGTCCTCTTGCCAACACTTCAGTTTATTCTAGAGTGGAGAATCATTTCTTTCAATGGCAATTGTTTAATGAAACAACTGCATCAGGAACATACTTCAATTAAAGCCCAGAGACTTAAACCCCAGAGTAAAGGGCTCTCAGTGAGCTATGTTTGAAGGGCAGGATTTCCACACTCCCCTAGAAAGCTGAGTTCCCTACCAAGGCAGATTCCTCTTTATAGCCTCTGGCTCCACCCTAATGAGCAATTAACCCCAGCTGAGCCCAACTTCTGGTAATCATGCCTCCCAGAGAAGACACCTGCTCAGGGTTTTCTCTTGAACCAGAGGCTAGAAGCCATTCTGATGTCAACTACAGGGTGGGTCTCACTCAATCTCCTTCCCTCATCACTGAGTGGGGTAGCTCTTCAAATCTCATCAATGAGAGAAATGAAACAATCCCAGTGCCCTACCGCTAATCTCAAGCAAAGAAGGAGCCCAGGTTTCCTTTCAAAAAATTCATTCTAAGCCTAGGAAGGCAAAGAGTGAGGGAGAATACTTGTGTTAGAGATAAGAGGGTAATATGGTGGTCTTCACCCACAACCATTTACTATATAATTGCAAGTCTTATATCAGAGCTCCTTACACACATGGAGAACTAGGTGTAGTAGGGAACTTCTCATTTCTCTAGTTCATTAGCCCCACTCAAGACAATTTGGGAAACTCAGTAGCGCCATCACCACCAGCATGTAGTAAACAGCTCCCCTTATAAGCACACAGGTTGGCGAGGTATGAATGGGCTTATCTGTAGGTCAAGCAAAACAAAAATTCTATCTGGGACTGTTAAAAATAATATCACCCATTCATGAGAAACTCTTCTCTCGAGGCCTGTGTCACTTGAGGTATTGCCCTGGGGAGATCTCCAGCTGGATATACCTATGAAGCTGCTTTATCATGCCAATAGTTCTCTCCATAGCCCCTCTATCTTCCTGTGAAACATTTTCTTTCATTTCTCTTTAATAGCTACCTGTTTAAAGCCTTAACTGAAGCGAGGTAACCAGTGCTTTTCCCCAAAGGAACTGAAATTTAGAGGGCATGACATTTCAGATGTGCATTCCTCCAGAAGCATAAGAAAAACAGAGCTTAGAACCTAGTTAGCAAGATTAATTAGCTAAAATAGGAAGATACCAGATGGCGCACATTGTTAATAACATCCGTCTGTGAGCCACTGTAGTCACTGATCTCCTCTCTCCCACTCAACAAAGTTTGTCTTAAATAATTCTTGTATTACAGTATTTTCATATCATAGGATCATAGATTGTGAGCTGGAAGGAACCTTAGAGAGCTTCTAATCCAAATCCCCCCATTTTTCAGATGGGGAAACTGAGAGATGAAATGACTAATTCATATTAGTAGTAAATGGCAGAGCTAGTGTCGCTTCCCCATCACTGTAAAGGTGCTTGTCCTGAATTATGAAGTTGATTTTGGGTATGTTTTATACTGGTTGCCAGGAGTGTGCTGTATGGCCCTAGCACTGGAATGCCTGGTTATAGATTTACTTCTGTTGTGTTCCTTTCTATCATTTTTCATTAGTTTTACAATATAGCTAGCAGTTCCCCACAACTTCCATCAGATGGCAGTCATTCCCTTTCTCAGGGGACCAGAGCCTGGCAGGTGGGAATCGTTGGCCTTCTGCATAATATCTCAAAAATATAGTTCCAGGTACTATTCTTTCTGAAATATTCTATTAGATATAGCAGTGCAGTAAATAAGAATGCTGAACCTGGAGTCAAAAGAAGCAGAGTACAAATACAGCCAACAATACTTACTAGCTGTGTGACCCTGGGCAAGTCATTTAACCTTTCTCAGCCTCAGTTTCCTCATTTGTAGAATGGAGATAATAAGAGCACCTACCTCCCAGGATTATTTAGCATGACGTGTTAGTATTTGTAAAACAATTTGCAAACTACATATGCTAGTTATGTGTTAATAAACTAGCTACATGTTACTAACTAGCTACATATCTTACTACTATGCTAGCTACATATATTACTAGCTACATCAATGCTAGTTACATTTATTAGTCAGTAAATAGGTTATATATGAATGTATAGTCAACACCAGATTATAAAGGAAAAAAAAAGAGGAGTATAAGAGTAATTCTACAGTTCAGTGCTATGTGTTCATATATTACCTAGATAAGAAGGAATATATTTTTGAAAGTGCCTAATCAGATGTGTGTTGGCAAATGTTTAACAACTGACTCCCCAGAAAAAAATGTATGTTCAATACACTTTGAGATTTAGTCTTAATTATGAACACCTTCTCCATCATTTTCTTAAGTCTAGAGAATCAACCAAACAAAATGGTCCCTGATTTGTAGCATTGTCCAATATCCGAGGTATAAATGCTCACATTGAAAATTTAACAATTGGCTTGCCAGCCAGTCTTAGCCAACTCAGCATATCTATATGTTCAGTCAACTTTGAATTACCCTATGTTGTGGTCCCCAAGGTCTCATGCCTCACCCACAGAACTCTATATAACCCACCAGAACACAATTCTACACAATCCATCATAAAAATCAGTTTGTTTGGGTTAAAACATTGTGTTAAAAAATTTTGGGGGGGTCTTTTTGGAAGGGGGAAGGCAGGGCAATTAGGGTTAAGTGACTTGCCCAAGGTCACACAGCTAGTAAGTGTTAAGTGTCTGAAGCCAAATTTGAACTCAAGTCCTCCTAACTCCAGGGCCAGTGCTCTATTCACTGTGCCACCTAGCTGCCCCCAAAACATTACTAAATGTAAATTTGTTATTGTTGTTCATTTCTTTGTGATTCTTCCTGACCTAATTTGGAGTTTTCCTGGCAAAGACACTGGGGTGGTCCACCATTTCCTTCCTCAACTCATTTTACAGATGAGGGAACTGAGGCAAACAGGGTTAAGTGACTTGCCCGGGGTCACATAGCTAGTAAGTGACTGAGATCAAATTTGAACTGAGGTCTTTTTGACTCCAGACCCATGGTGCTCTGTCCACTGAACCACCTAGTTACTAAATATGTTTACTACAATTTGATTCATTCCAGCAAGCATTTAAAAGACCTATTATGTGCAAGCCATCATAGGTTCTGAGGATATAAAAGGAAAAACAAAAAATTAACTGTTACCTTCAAGAAGATTAAATTCTCCAAGGGGGTATAATATACAAACAGATACATAAATCAGAGCTAAGAAGGATCTAAGAGACTATCTAGTCTAGGGGTTCTTAATTTGGGGGAACATACATAGATTTCAAAGGGGTGTACAAGTCTGGGTAGGAAAAAATGCACATTTTTATTTCAATATAATTAGTTTCCTTCAAAAATCCCATGTATTTGATTTTATGCATTTAAAAATATTCTGAGGAATGCCTAGGCTTCACTAGACTGCCAAAGAGATCCATAATACACAAGAAAGGTTAAGACTTCTGGCTCTAGTCCAACCCCTTTTACTATAGACCAGGAAACCAAGACACTGGAATTTAAAATTGTTCAAATTCAGACAGTCATCCAGTGGCAGAGATGAAGCTATATTACCCAGTCATATATCTCAGTTCATTATGTTTGCCATATTGTTTATTTGTCTCTTTGGCATGAAACAGTGAAGTCTGATGAGTGTGTTCTTCTCCATTCTGGATTCTTAACTTTTGAGCTGTCATCACCCCCTTTGCTGTCTTGTGAAGCCAATCCAATCCAATCCACATTCGCTACTATGGGTCAGGCGCTGTGCTAAACTAATGGACCTCTTCTTAGAATAAAGTTTTTAAATGTATAATATAAAATACATAGCATTGCAAAGGAAAAAAATTATACTAAAACGTGTAGTGTAAATTTTTTTAAAAGGTTCATGGACCTCTGATAAAGAATCCCTGCATCATGGCAGCTAGATGGTGCAGTCAATAGAGCACTGACCCTAGAGTCAGGAGGACCTGAGTTCAAATCTAGCCTCAGACAGTTGACACTCCCTACTAGCTATGTGACCTTGGACAAGTCACTTAACCCCAATTGTTGTGCCTTTCCCCCTCAAAAAAAAAAAATCCTGTGTCAGTGGCTCTAGTTTCAAGCCCTGCTGTGAAAGCTTATGTTTGCTGCTTACATAAGGTGACATAAGTCACCTTAGCCAGAGTACAAAGCCACTGAGATCCAGTGACACTGATCTCCTTGCTATTTTTCCAACAGAACATTCCATTTTCTAACTCCAGGCATTTTTGGCTGGCTATCTTCCACACCTAGAATTCTGTCCTCCCTCATTTAACCTCCCAGCTTCTCTGGCTTCCTTTAGGTCTCAGACAAGTCCTGCCTTCTGCAAGAAGTACTTTCACAGGCCTTCTTAACCTTAGTGCCTTCCTTCTGAGACTACTTCCAATTTATCCTGTCTGTATCTTGTTTGTACATAGTCATTTGAATGTCTCCTCTATTGACTGTGAGTTCCTTGAAAGGAGGTGACACTTTCTTTTGGAGGGGGCAAGCCAAGGCAATTTGGGTTAAGTGACTTGCCCAAGGCCACATAGCCAGTAAGTGTGTCAAGTGTCTGAGACTAGGTTTTAACTCAGGTCTTCCTGACTCCTGGGCTGGTGCTGTATTCACTGTGCCATCTAGCTGGCCTAAGCAGTTGACTTTTTTGGCTGTCTTTGTATCTTCAGTGCTTAGAACGTTAGAGATACATATAGTAGGTGCTTAATGAATGTTGATTGGATTGGTTAGATTGGATTGCCTTCACCAGGCAGCTAAAGGGGGTGATGACATAACAGAGGCTAATAACCCTGAATGTAGAAGAATCCACCCATTAGACTTCACCATTTCATACCAAAGAGACAAAGGAACATGTCAGAACAATGACAAGCACAGTGAAGACAGCACACCTAGGTTATATAGTTCCATCTCTGCCACTAACTTGTGCTCTGGCTTTGAACAAACAAATTCAATTTCCAGTGCCTTAATTTCCTTGTCTGCACCATGTAAGGAGGTGCTGACTGACTGATCAGTAGGAAGAGAAGAAAGAGTAAGGGCTTAAATCTATTAGGGACAGCAGAAAATTCATTTGCAGAGCACTTGGTTGTCAAGAGCCAGGAATCAAGAACCACATGAGATCACAGAATGGAAGACCCAATGTAGCTGAGAACAGGAGGGCTTTTTTCTTCAATTTTTCAGTTTATGTTCTAAAGTTTTATGTCTTACACGTTTATGTGTCCTTATCTACAAAATGGCCATGAAATTCTTGCATTATCTACAGATTTGCTGTGAGGAAAGTGCTTTGTAAACCTTAAAACCTAGAGAAACGTGAGTTATGATTACTATATAGTATGAAGAAAGGCTGAATGAGATCTATTACAAAGCAAGGTTGGATTCAGCTCTAAGTATAGTTGTTTAGTAGCATAATTTGAAGGGGACTTAAAGTCCTCCCCTCCTTACTCCTTAAGTGTCTTTTCCATTGTTTCTGAAATGTCCGACATAAAAATCAGTTTGTCGGGTCTTAATATTATATTAAGAAAGACTTTATTAAATGTAAATATGTCAGGGAAGGCTAGGTGGAGCAGTGAATAGAGCACCAGCCCTGGAGTCAGGAGGACCTGAATTCAAATCCAGCCTCAGACACTTGACACACTTACTAGCTGTGTGACCTTGGGAAAGTCACTTAACCCCAATTGCCCTGCCTTCTCCTCTCCCAAAAAGAAAAAAAAAATGTAAATATGTCACTTCAATTGGATTCAATTCAACAAGCATTTAAGGGACCAGCTATGTGTAAGACATCATACATTCTGATGATATAAAAAGAAAAACAAAACGTTTTCCCCCTGACTTCAAGGAGATTACATTCTACAACGGGTATACTATAGAAGTAGATAAATGAATTCAAGGTAATTTGAACAGGTACGGAATACTAAAAATTAGGAGAAAGAGGAAAGGCTTTCTGTGGGAGGTGGCATCTGTAGGAGGTACATTAAAGGAGACCAAGTATTCTCAGAAGTGGACATAAGGAGAGAAAGTTTGGATAGCCTGTGTAAAAGAATAGAGATAGAGACAGAATATTGAGTTTGGGGAGCAGCAAGTTGATCTGTTGGACTGGAATATAAAGTGTGTGTAGGAGAGTGATATGAAATAAGTTTAAAAAGGTAGTATAGAATCAGTTTATGGAATACTTTTCATTCCAACCTGAGAAGTGTGTATTTTACCTGAGAAGCATGGTCAGACCTATGTTTTCAGAAGATCATCTTTGCAAATGTATGTAGAATGGAAAGGGGAAAGACTAGAAGCAAAAAGTCCAGTTGAGAAGCCATTGCCATAGTCCAGGAAAGATGGTAGTGAGGACTTGAGTCAGATTAATGGACACATGAATGGAGAGAATGGGATGAATTCAAGGGATATTGAGAAGGGAGGCTAAAGGTATTTGGGTTCATAGTTACTTATTTACTTTAGCAGTTTCAGAAAGGAATAGCATCTCATTGAAAAGATGAAGCTTAGAAAGGAATCAGGTTATTGATTGGACAAAGACTAGGAGGCAGGAGACACAAGTTTTGGTCCTAGCTTTACCATTAGCTAGTTCTATAATACTGGCACATCACTCATATCTCTGGGCCTCAGTTTCCTTACCTGTCCAGTGAAAGACTAGGCTAGCTTGGTGGCTCTCAATATTCTTTGATATAAGGATCCTTTTCAACATTAAAAAAACATTTTTTTTTTTTTGTTCTCCCATATGACACTTGTCATATTTTTAGTATCTGTTGATGGAAAAAATGTGTTGACAAAAAACTACTGTGAACTCAGTAATGTTTTTTTAAAAGAATTTGTATATTAAAATCCACAACAGCATCTATTTGAAAAATAGAAATGTATATATGTGTGAGACATGTTATTTATTCAGTCAACAGGAGGCATGTTTGCTTATTTATTGTGAATTACACTGCATATTTTGCTGGCTCTAAATAAAGGTTAAAAATGAGAATGCTTGGTGTGCATCTAAATTTTATGGACCCCTTGAAATAGCTCCTCAGCCCATAGTATAAGAACCAAAGATTCGAGGCAGCAGGGTACAGTGGAAAGGACACAAGTTGTGGAGTCAGGTTACTTGGGTTCAAATCTTCCCTGATTCCTAGCGCCTCTGTGAATTTGGTTGTCACTTAAGATATCTAGGCCACTAGATGGCGCAGTATATAGGGCACTGATCCTGTCTTTGGGAAGATCTAAGAGCAAACAGGGCACTCAGTGGATGGAACTCGGGGCACGAAGTCTGCAAGACTCATTTTCCACAGTTCAAATCTGGCCTCATACACTTATTAGCTGTGTGACTCTGGGCAAGTCACTTAATCCTGTTTCCTCGGTTTCTACATCCGAGTTGGAGAAGGAAATGGCAAACCATCCCAGTGTCTTTTCCAAGAAAATCCAAATGGGGTCATGAAGAGTTGGACATGACTGAAAGCAAAGCTTCACTATGTGACCCTGGGCAAGTAATAATAATTGTAAAGTGCTTTGCAAGCCTTAGTGTGCTAGATTATTATTATTATTGAATTGTTTTGATCTGCATTACATGTGTTGGACTAGATGGCTTTTGAGTTGCCTTCTAGCTTTAAAGTTAGGTGACTAGAAGATCTGCAAGGTCCTTTCCACCTCTAATTCTGTATTCGTACAATGCCTCTTAAGAACCAGGAGAAGGAAAGTGATTTGTAAATGTCTCTGAGTTACTATAAGTAATCATAATCATTAAAGTTCTTTTTAAAGCACTTCACAATTTACAAAGCATTTTTGTTACAATAACACTATACCACATCTAGTGAAACTATTAGTGTCCCCCATCCTACAGATGAGGGAACAAAGAGAGGCGAATTGATTGGCCAAAGGTCACAGAGCTAAAAAATGACAGGGACTCGAATCTCGTTCTTTGGACTCCAAGAACCATGCTTTTTCCGTTGCATCATACTATTTCTTAGTACCCATTGCTATTTTACTAGGAGAACTTGGGAAGAGCAGCATTCTGGGAAGTCCTATTGTAACCAAAAGAGTGTGTGGGGGGGGCTACTGATTTCTTTTTTTAAAATATTTTTATAAAAGAAAAACTTGACAGTCATTAACAAAAACCGGCATTTCCATTAAATTCAATTCAATGAATATTTATATCTACTATGTTCCAAGTAATGTTCTAAGCACTGGAGATACAGAAAAAGAAAATAAAGAGACAATCCTTACCCTCAAGGAGTTTACAATCTAATGAACTTACATTTTGTTTATATATATATATTATATATGTATATTTAATAATCCTAGGGTTTGCACACAAAGCCACAAAGCTACAATATACTGTTTGCTTTGTTTGTTTGTTTTAAACCATAATCAACCTCAATCAACACTTTTTGTCTGTATCTGCTTCAGGACTTCCTTTTGTTCTCTTTTGTGCATTTTTACATGTTTCATTGATTTTGTTTTCTTTCTTCTTTTTGCCATCGTGGTTAGTGCATTGCTATGTCACCTTGAATTTAAGATTCTTCTCTCTTTGTTCACTCCTTTCCCTCAAGACACTCCATCCCCCAGCTCTATCCATTTTCAACAGTTGTGCACCCTTGCCTGGAATTCTCTTTCTCCTCACCTCTGCCTCCTGGCTTCCCTGACTTTCTGAGTCTCAGCTTCTACAGTCTCCCTTTATGCTCATGCCTTCCCTCTGTTATTATCTCCAGTTCACACTGTATATATCTTGTTTGGGCCTAGTTGCTTGACTATGACCTCCTCAAGAACAGGACTATTGCTTTATTTTTTTATCCCTAGCACTTAACATAGTGGCTGGCATATAGTAAGTACTTTATAAATGTTTGCTGACCAACTGACTTCATATTCCGGCATTTTTTACGTTTGTGGTAAGGAGTTCACTAGATCCTAGTCAAAAGTTTCTCCATTCAATCTTGCAGATGGAGGCACATTCCTAGCTTAAAAAAATCAAATAAGGTCCTTATTTGACCATCATGGCTATTTCAAATTTGATGGTGCTATGCTGTGCTCCTGGACTTATAGGTGCTAAGAAAATTGTCCACACATTTCTGTTTCTGAATTCTTGGAGGGAGATGCAAAATTAGGACTTCAAAATTTCCCTGGGGACCACTAGGAACTCAGGAACCTTTCATTATTATGGGGTGATGGGGTTAAAAACTATGGAGCATCCAATGACGCCCTTGGATTTTCTCCTCCATAAGAAAAGGAACATGTGGGAATTTTAAATAAATAAATAAATATTAACATTTTGTTTTCACATTACCAACATTACTTCTAATATCTGACCCACAACTCTTCCTCTCCCCATCATTCAGGAATTAAATGTTACAAGGAACATATCTTTCTTCCTTTCCTGGTCTACTCTGGCATTTTATAGAGAGGTAATTGAGGTGCAGAACAAAAAATAAGTTGACTGAAGTCACACTGGTAACCAAAGCAAGGCCTTGGTCTCCTAAGCCAGGACTCTTTCCATTCTATTTTCTTGCCTTCTTTTATGATAACCCTAGCAAGTATAGATGCTCTCCTTTCCTGGATTCCAGGGCCAAGTCAAAGATTTTTTTTTCTGAAAACCATAATTTGATGATATGCAGAAATGTTGACCAGACAATGTGAGCTGTTGAAATCCAAGTGGGCTACGTAGGGGGTGGGAGAGACATATTGAACTTGGCCATCAGTTTCTTGTTCTTTTAATTTCAAATTTTGGCTGCTACAGACAGAGCAGGTGTGTTTAAGATCAGTTTTTCAGAATGCTGAATAACTTGAATTTAGTTTGGGGGAAAAATCCTGTGTTTTCAGCTTTTCTTAAGAAAACATACAACAGGATGTTTGGTCATAAGTGACCCAAATGGCAAGTTGTCTTCCCTACTCAGCATGTTGATAATTGGGCTAATCTGTTGTCTAGTTAGATTTAACAACTAAGCTCTCTGCCTAATTTTTTGTTTCATTGAAAAATTTCCTTTTTGTTTCCTTTTTAGGAGGAAGAACAGCATCATGAATACTAGATTTGGATTCAGGAAGAATTCAATTCCTGCCAGAGACTCTAAACACTTTCTGGGAGTGTGAACCGCAAGTTCTGACTCCAAACTCTGAGGGTCTTCCTCTCTCAGACTGGGATGGTAGTTTTGGGATGATAAATTGGGCCATCTTTCATCTCAATTCTCTTTTTTTTTTTTGGAGGGGGATGGCGAAGGGAGGCAATTGAGTTTAAGTGATTTGCCCCACCAAGATTTTATCTGAGATTGGATTTGAACTCAGGTTCTCTTTACTCCAAGTCCAATTGCTCTATCCACAGCCGTCTAGTCACCCCCTTCGTCTCAATCATGTAGCCTTTAGTCATTGGACAAGCATGGCCTTGGACCAGTAATTAATTTAGAAAAGCCAAAGGTGCCCCCTGAGTCCTGGGCCATCTCCAGTCATCCTGACCTTTGTTTTGCCATGGGACTCTGATGACTTTGGAGGAGAGATCAAGGCTGACAACTATGTAGTTTATGAGCAAATCAAGATATCAGGCTTGTGACGTCATTGGCACTCTTGGAGAAAGAAGGACTAACAACAACAATAATTTCATCATCTGAAAAATGGTGAATTTGGACTAGAGAACCTTAAAAGTACTTTTTATCGTTAAATTCCATGATCTTATTATGACTTTCTAGCATCACACAGCTACTGAGTGTCTAAGGCTGGATGTAAAGCAAAGGATTCCCAGTTCAAAGTTTAATACTCCAGATACCCTTTGAGAGTTCTGTGTTTTGCAGGAAATGTAATGATTCATTTTTTGGAATCATACTATTTGAATAAGGCATCCATTCCTCCCAACATTGTATCACCATCTTTTCATTTTATAGGCAGTTGGATTCAGACAGTACTTGGATTTGGTTTCCCCAAATCGCTTTATCAAACCTAGGTTTGATTCCATTTCTATTAAGAGCCAATCACCCAACCAGATGTGCACCTCTCAATTAACAAGTATAGTCCCTGTATCTTGATAAATTCTTTACCTTCTATTAGAATTAGCTCTCTAACTTTGACTAGGCCCAGAACTTCATTTGGATCCTTGAGACCTGATCCAGGTTGTTATGAGAGTTGGAGAGGCAATGATGGATGGACTTTGAAGAGTTAAGCAGTTTCTGCTGGGGGAGAAGTGATGTCACCCCCAAACTGGGTCTATTTCTGGAAGTTAGCTGTGAAAACACATGACCTGTATTTATACATAAGCGTTGCCAAGTAAAACTGATAAAATATAATTGTTCATAGGGGCCCCAGATGAGTGCTGTTCCGATAAGGAGTTAAACTGTTGTATATTGGGTAGTATTTGCAGAACTCATAGCACCTACCGCTTTCATGATTTCCTTGGCTTGGGGCACATTTCCTATCCTGCTCAAATAAAGAGTCAGCATCAGTGGGTACCCCGGCAGAACAATGAGCTGTTTTAATGGCCTTATGGAACTTATCTTGAGTCAATAGAAAAGTTTTGTTGTTACTAAGGATATTGTCAAGGGCAGTAGAAACAAGGGCTGCCTTCAAGAAAATAGTCATTTGCTTTTTAATGGCCTAATAAGCATCACAGCTTCATGTTTTGGATTCGCTCAAAGCCATTCGCTTCTCTGCAGGGCTCATTTTCCATAATTGCGTGTGTACAGAGGGGGAGCACCAAGTCAGATAGAAAATGGGAAATGATATCACACCTAATTTACTTTAGATAGGGATAATACAGAAAGTACTTCCTCATCTGTTTGCCATGAAAATGGAGAGTCTAATTCAGTGCAAATCAATGGAACCCTATAGCTTGCATGAGAGCTTCCAAATACCTTAAGTAATGCTTTGCAGCCTTTGAGGACATCACTCTGAAGCTAAGCAATGAAATAGAATGGGAGAGCTAGAAAGGAACTTTAATGACTGTTGAATCTGACCTCTTCATTTACAGATGAGGAAGCTGAGATCCAGAGGGAGAGAGTAGTTTTCTCAAGAACCCATCTTCATTAGTGACAGAGTCAAAAGTCAACTCAACTATCCTTCTAGGGTCATAACCTGGTTCCTGTCTACCTTTCCAGTCTTCTCACACCTTACTCCCCCCTGTGTACTCTGGGGCATTGGCTCCCTTGTTATTGCATAGCACAAGACACTCCATCTCCCTGCTCTGGCATTTTTCACTGGCTGTCCCCCATGCCTGATATTTGCTTCCTTCTCATCTCCTCCCGGCTTCCTTCAAGTCCCTGCTGAAATTCTAACTACTTCAGAAAATCTTTTCCAGTCCCTCCACCACAGTGTTAGTGTCTTCGCTCTGTGATCATCATCGATTTAGAATAAGCAACAAACATCAACAATAACTGTCAACCGTATATATACACACATATATGTGTATATGTGTATATATGTGTATCTCTCTATATATACATGTGTGTATATGTATATACACACATATACACATACACATGCATATTTACATATACATATACATATATCTGTATAGATATAGATATATATCTTCTTTGTATGGAGTAGACTGTGAGCTCTTTGACAACAGGGACTGTTACTTACCTTTCTTTGTATGCTCAGCATTTAGCACAATGCCTTAGCCCAAAATAAGCGTTCGATAAATGCTCATTGAATGACTACCTCATGCCAGAAGAGAGAAATGAAGAATTAGAACAGGGATTCTTAATGGCTTTTCCACCACGAACCCTTCTAACGGGCTAGTGAAGACTATAAACCCTTTCTTAGATTAAGGTTTTTAAATGCATGAGATAAAATACATAGGATGACAAAAGAAACCAATTATAATGCTATCCATCTATCTATCTATCTATCATCTATTTTTCCTTCTTTCCTTCCTTCCTTCCAGCTATATTTCTCTATTAGAGGAATACGGGGTACACTGTTTTTGTTTTGTAAGTATTTGAATAGGATTTTAACACTGAACACACACAGAATTTGAGAACAGGATCTTCAATCCAGAGTCATTCAGCCTCTGCTTGAAAATCTTCAGTGAGTGGAATCTAGTTCTCCTTGAGGAAGCCCATTCTCCTTTTGGTTAGTTCTAATTGTTGAAAGATATTTTTTCTTGACATCAAGTTGGATTATGGCTTCTGTACCACCAATGTGATATTCACAGTGCCCATGGCAGCTATGAATATGCTGGTGTAATCATTAATCACAAAATGTAACAGGCTCTCCACATGGAGCACAGAACCAAAGTATTTATTCAAATACCAGAAAACGGACTCCCCAAACCAGAAAATCAAAGTCATTACAGTAATCATGAAGTTGGTACACATAGTTAACATGGCAAACACCCGCATTCCCAAGTCTTCAAAACAAAACAGCCTTCCTCAAGCAAGGATCCTTCTCTCTCACTCACTCCTTCAAGCAAGTATCCTCCTCTTCTCACTCACAGTAGCTCCTCAGCCTCCATGTTGCTTGCTCCCAGCTGTTCTGGCTCCCAGCAGTTCTCCTCCCTGGCAGTTCTGGCTGGCTCTCAGAAATTCTCAGCAGCTCCTAGCAGTCCTTAGAAGTTCTCAGGATTCCAGCAGTTCTCTCTCTCTCAGCAATTCTCAATTCAGTTCTCCAAAGTTCTGGCTCTCTAGCTTAGACTTTTCCTTATATATGGTATTAGCTCCTCCCTGTTCCACCCCCTCCTGTTACATCAGGAAGTTCATCCCACTGTGGGATTCACAAGTTCTGGATCTTAATACTTGATACAATCATGAACTTGAAACAAGATGCTAAGCACCTGTTTGCTTGCCAATACAAGGGACATGGAAGATTTTCAAATCCCATTACAGCTTCCTATGGCTTCTACCCATTGCTCCATGTTTTAACCCCTGGGACCAAGCATGTTGGGCAAGCACTTCAGATTCTTAGAACTTTACATATAATAGTCCTTCAGGTTCTTGGGAACCTTCCCTGTAACAGCCCTTCGTGTTCTTTGAACCTTCCCTCTGATAGCCTTTCCGTATGATAACCTTCTGTTTGATAACCTTTTTCAGGTTCTTGGGAATAGTAATTATATCTGCCACCTGGTCTTCTCTATGTTAATTATCTTAGACTGATGATATTTATTTAATTAGGACAAAAATGCAGCAGGAACTTCATAAATACTTGTTTGATGAATTTAGTTAACAGGTTACAAATCACATTTATTGCTGTAAAAGCTTACTTTATAAAGCAATCAATTTTCTTGTTTATTTTTCTTGTTTATAAAAATTTTTTTTTAATAAAGGGAGAATTTGGGGGAAAAAAAAGAATGACACCAATGAATAGGAGGACTGGTTTTTCAGGCTTAAAGAGGTGAAAAGAATTTCTATGGATTCTCTTCTTCAAAGAATTGCAATCCCAAAGTCAGAAGCAACCTCAGAGGCCATCTAGCCCATATTGGATCAAGAATTACTTCTACACAGCATGATCTCCAATGAGAGGGAATGCATCATCTCCTAGGACAGCCTATTGCACTTATGGAGAGCTCTGGTTTTTGGAAAGTTTTTCTTTATACCAAGCCTGGGGCCAAGCAGAATGTGGGACCCTTCCTTTTCCATGGGACCATCCTTCATATACTTCAAGATAGTGATCAAGTTCCTCCTCCTAGGGTAAACAGCCCAAGCTTCTTCATCTGATTCTCCCATGATTTTGTCCTTTATAATGTCAGTACACTCTTCCCATTTTTTAAAAAAACTAATCTGCTATTTTAATAATTCCAAGTCAAATGAATGTAACCCCAATCCCAAAGCCCATTGGTATAGGACTTTCTTCTCATTGGTGGAGATCAATACCCTCCACCTGTGTAAAGGGTGGGGTAGAGTTGACAAGAGTGGGAGAGAGGAGGGTTTTTCAGTTTTCATTGAGTTTTTGAGATCTTTACAAGAAAACTGTCTGTAAAAGCAGGCTGGTCCTTGGATTTGGTGAACAGCCCCATTCCAGCTGCTTGATGCCTTGGGGTGCCAATAAACTCCTTTTGTCTTATTTCCTGAGTTTGCCTTTAATTGACCAGAGAGAGGCCCAAGCCAGAATTTTTCTTTTAACAGTAACATTTTGAGCAGAGGTTCTTAATCCGAACTCTAATAACTTTCTCTCCCCCTCCCCCTCCCCCTCCTTCTCTCCCTCCTCTTCCCCTCCCCCTTACCTTCCCCCCTCTCCCCTTCCCTCTCCTTCTCCTTCTCCCTCTCTCTCTCAGTGTCTCTCTCTCTCACACTATATTTCAATGTAACTGGTTTCACTTATATTCCCATGCACTTTATTTTATGCATTTCAAAACACTACACCCAGAGGGGGTTCCTAAGGTTTACCAGACTGTCAAAGGGGTCCAGGACACACCAAAAGAGTTAATAATCCTTGACTTAGACTCAGTTTTCCCATGATGGAATGGACAATGTCTGCCTCCTGAGGTAGTTAATTCCCTGTCATTGGTGGTGTTCATGTAGATGCTGGCTGGCCAATTCTTTTTTGGCAGTTTTTTAAGAGGAAAGATTGGAGAAGGGAATGACTAATAGAGAGAACAGTAGATTATGAAAATAGCCCAAGTCAAAAGGAATGAGGGCCTGAATTAGAAGAGTGAAATGATGAAAAATTCAGCTATTTCTATTAACACTGAATATTTCTCCAACTGTTTGTTTCTTTCCATATTTCTCTAGAAATGGTTGCATATATCAGAAAATATTGAAGTGTGCATAGGTTAATTCCAATATTTTTAATCTTGTCAGAGGATATTTAGTCTATTTTGTTGTTATTTTAAGTGTTATAATTTTTCTTACTTTTTATTGGTGATATTTTATCAGAAAGGTGACTAAGACGTGTGAGATACCCTGTATCCCTTTGGAATCCTGTGACTTGAACCCCTTAAAGGAAGCTGGATATGCTCTCACTCTTTCCCTATTTACCTTATGAATCAACTTCCTGTTCTCCATTTTTGTTCTGTCTTTTTTTAGTTCAGAGAGTTTTCCTGGCAGAGAAAACAGAAGCAAATTCAGATCTGCCTTCTCTATATCATCTGGTATTATCAGTCTTCTCAGCACAATATTCATATCCTTTCTTTGATCATCTACTTTTCACCACTAATATACTCATGCATATGCTTGAACACACACACACACACACACACACACACACACACTCACCTACTTACATATGCATCCTTTTTCTTGCCCTTAGCTTTACTAGCCAGCTTCATGCCATTTTGAGTTTTAGCATTCTGGATACTGTTGTCATGGTTGTTGGTGGTATTGAGTCATGTCAGTGGTGTCCAACTCTTTGTGACCCCATTTGGCAGTTTTGGTTAGCTATTTCCTTTTCCAGCTCATTTTACAGATGAAGAAACTGAGGCAAATGAAGTTAAGTGACTTGCCCAGGGTCACACAGCTGGTAAGTATCTGAAGCTAGATTTGAACTCAGGTCTTCTGGACTCTAGGCCCAGTGTTCTATCCAACACCTAGTCGTTTCTGAAAAGAAAAATATATTTCCTTAATTTCTGTTATCAACTCTTCCCCAACTCTTCTATCTATGCCTTTGCCTCAATTCCTCATCTGCTAAATAAGCTGGAGAAGAAAATGGCAAACCACTCCAGTACCTTTGCCAAGAAAATCCCCAAAGGGGTCACAAACAGTCAGACATAGCTGATACGACTAAACAGCATCACAGTTTTCCTTTTCTCTGATAAAAGTGTAAAACTGAAAGGGAACTGAGATGATTGAAGTTGAGATTTAAGATGGTGGTTTTTCGGTGATGGAAATTAATGGAGGTGAAATCACAAGCAAAGAAGATACACTATTTAAAATAGATCATTCCCTTTTCCCCCCAACAATGTAAGCTCCTTGCAGGTAGGAAGTGTGTCCCTTTTGTCTTTGTAACTCCAGCACCTAGATCAATTATAGTACATATTAAATGCTTATTGTTTAGTTCAGTGACTCACTCATTCAGAGTACTTTCATTCTGCTGTATCATAGATGAAACAAGACTACTGACCAGATGTTGTTAATTTTTTAAAAATACATTTTTTGATGTCTTTTGTTTTCAAGATAATCTCCCAGAGAAGTATTTTTAAAGGAAAAAAAAAAAGCAAAAAAAAAATCAGCAAAACATCAATATATTGAAAAAAATCCTGAAAATATGTGCAATGCATCAGTCATAAAGCTCCCACCTCTGCAAAGGGTTGGGGTGGGGCTTTACATTTCTTATTTCTTATTTAAATTCTTATTTATACTTGTTCTCTGTAATTTTGCAACATTAATTTTAAAATTCTTTTGGTGTATTTTCCATATACTGCATATATTGTTTTCTTTGCTTTGCCTACTTTATTCTTTATCAGTTCATGTAGATCTTTCCATGTTTCTCTGTATTCATCATATTCATCATTTCTTATATCATAGTATTATTCCATTATATTCATGTGGCACAATTTGTTTAACCACTCCCCAATCAATGGACCTCTACTTTGTTTCCAATTCTTTGGGAATGGGAGCAAACATTTATTAAATCTATCCCATGTGACAGGCACTGAGCTAAGTCTCTACAAATACTGTCTCCAAAAAAGTGATGCTTTATATATTTGGTGCAAATGGACACTTTCTTCTTATCAATGAAGTAAACAGCTAATAGCGGAAACTTGGGTCACTACATCGCTTAATGACAAATTGCTTTCTAAAATGATTGTACCAATTCACAGTTCCGCTACCAATTCGTTGTTGTGCCTTGTCTTTTCACAACACCTCTGATATTGGCCATTCCTATTTTTTGTCACCTTTGCAGATTTGCAGGGTGGGATCTAAAACTTCAGGGTTGTTTTGATTTTCATTTCTTTTATTATTAGTTATTTAGAACATTCTTTCATATGATTATTAATAGTTTGTAATTCTTCTTTTGAGAATTTTCTATTCATATCCTTTGACTACTAGATCAGTGGTTCTTAACCTTTTTGGTATCTAATTATGGACCTCGGGTTATAGATGAAGGTCACTGAAGCAGGAATTTGAGCAGCAAGGAGTGAGGGTTAGATAAAGTGGGAGGCTGTGGCGACAGAATTTGACAAAGAGAGGACATATGACAGTAAGAAGATAGATAAAGAAAGGAGGCAACAGGTAGAAATTCAGGCTGTAAAGAAGACAGAAGATCAAAAATAGAAGTTGAGCCAACCTGGAGATAAAAGATGGATAGGGAATGAAGGCTTCTGGATGAAATCCCAGGTGTACTTTGGAAGGCAGAAATCAAGTGAAGTGGGAAAAAGAGAAGGAAGTGATTTACTCTAGGTGCTCCTAAGGAACTTAAATTGTTTGGATCATATATGTTTTAAGGGTTTCTGTTAGTATTGACTAAAATCAGACAATAGGATATCGGTTTTTGACAAAACTACAGTATACTTTCAATTTATCTTTCTCGATAGCAATCAACATGGTTGATTTCCTCATTGTGAACCTCCCTGAGTCTCACAATAACTCTTCTGGGAGGTGTTATTGTGTTCATTTTACAGAGTAGAAAGCTGTAGCCTAGATAACTGAAGTGACTTTCCCAAAATCATGAAAAAAATAGTTTACATGTATGTTTCCTGAAATTTGGTCCATTGCTCTATTGTATTATTTTATGTCATCTCCCTGGTACCTTTCTCTGATATACATTCCAGCCTACTTAGTTTATTTCTGCTTTTATTACAATAATAGAATTAGGGAGGCTTGGTGGTGCAGTGAATAGAGCACTGGCCCTGGAGTCAGGAGGACCCGAGTTCAAATGTGACCTCAGACACTAAACACTTACTAGACATATGACCTTGGGCAAGTCACTTAACCCCAATTGCCCTGCCCTCCTATCTCCAAAAAGCAAAAAAAAAAAAAAAAGAATAATAGAATGAGTTTCATCAGGAACACATCTATGGAAAAAGAGGCAAGAGAAGAGAGAGGAGAAGAAAAAGGAAGAAATAAGTGAGAAGAGGAATAAGGAAGAAAAAAGGAAGGATGAGGAATAAAAGAGATGAGGAAAGGGAAGAAGAAAGAGAAGGCATTGAAGGAGAAGAGGGAAAAAGGGAGAAGAAAGAGAAGGAAGTGAAGTAGTAGAAGAAAAGTAGAGAAGTAGAAAAAAGAGAAGGGGAGAAAGAGAAGGGAGAGAAGGAAAAGACCTGGGAGGAAGGACCCATTTTAGTTTTTTTCTTCCTTGTTAGAAACAAAAGCTTCACTGAAATCATTCCAGGTTAGAGATGTCAGCTTGTTTCCTTTTAAGCTAAAAGGTCTGTTACTGTTTCAGAGGAAAAATAATTTTAGCCACTCATATTTAGCCACTCTCTTAACAAAAACCCAATACCCAATATCTCACACTCTTCTTTTTAAAAAGAGGTAAAGAAAATAATATCATTTCCTACTGACTGTGACCTACCATGAAAAAGTTATATGTGGTGTTTCAATTGAGTTCAACCTATATTTAAATGTGCAGGACACCTGGATACGAAAGTAAAATGAAAAACCGTCTCTGCCTTTAAGGACCTTACATTCTATGGAGTTTTTATGGTCAGAAAACAACAACAACAACAAACCTAATCATTCAAGAGGAATATTACAAATTAGTCCATTTAACTTCACACAAAGGAAAAATCTTTCATGGTCATAGACTCCATCTCCACATTTGTCTTCAGCCATTTAGGAACAAATACATGTCATTGGTCACGTTGGGATCTGGCTAAGAAAGTATGAATTTTACCTGGGTGTAACCTATCCTTCCTGCTAGAAAAACCACTCTGATATGTAGGAATACAGATTTAGAGCTGGAACTTAGGAGTCATCCTAGTCCCAGACTTTTTGCTTTTTATAGACACCAAAACCGAGACAGAGAGGTTAAAAATGATTTTCCCATGATTACAAATCTGGTTCTCTTTCTACTACTATGCCTTGCTGCAATAAGACTATTGAAGTATGCTTGTCTCCATAGCCACCTGGGATTTCCTCTGCCCTCCCTCTCCCATTTAAGACAGAGGAAGTAAATTACTATTATTTCCTTTTTGGTCCTATGTGAACTGAAGGGGAAAGTTCAGAAAACAGAAACCACTGTGTACATGGCATTCAGGGAGGGTGGGCTTGGAAGAACATTAAAAACAAGAAAGATTGGTTTTGTATTTTTTAGATAAGGTGAAATTACACATTGCTTTTCTAAAAACAAACTCAGATAGGAAGAAAAAAAATCCTACAATCTTAAGGTTCAGGAAATCATACCGTATATTTATTCAGAGATGAAGTAGCATGGCACAATTAGATAGAATGTTGAACTTAGAACCAGGAAGAACTGAGTTCAAATCTGGTCTCAGACACTGCCTAGCTTTGTGACATGGATATGTCAATTTAATTGCTGTCTGCCTCAGTTTCCTCAACTGTAAAATGGGTCTAATAATAGCACTCACCTCATAGTGTTGTTGTGATGATCAAATAAATAATGAACACAAAGTGTTTCACAAACCTTAAAGCAGTATACAAACATTTACTATTAAATTAGCTGTTCTAAAGGGGAGAAAGACCTTCCTATCATCACTGTTCATTTAGAAATACCCCTTTCCATCAAGTGGAGGATCATCATATTTGTGACTCAGTCCAAAGTAAATGAAGATTCTGACATTTATTCATTCATTCTAGGAAATATTTGTTTTGTAGCTACTACAAAGAAGCATTGATGAATCGTATCATTGTCCCTGCCATCCAAACAACTTTTAAACTAAGCAGATAAGGCCAGCAGAGCAGGAACTTTTGTAGAAATTGCAACGTGATAAATGCCATAAAGGAGGTTTTTTTGGCATTTTGGAGGAGGGAGGTAACACATCTGTTTGGGGGACAAAGAGGAAATTTTTATGGAGATGGTGTCATCTGAACCATGCTGGGAAAGGAGGGTGTCATTTTGGCAGGTAGAGATAGGAGTGGCAAGTAGGAGGGTATTCCAAGTATAGAGAGAAGAGCAGAAATGAAGCTGCACAAAGGAAAGGCTGTCATGTATATTTGGAGAAGAGCCATCAGCCTGCTTTGGCTCAGATGTTGGGTACACATGGAGGACAAGCAGCAGATAAGGCTGGAAGGAGAGATTGACTTCTGATGGGGGGAGGAGGAGTTTGAATATCAGACTACAAAAAATTTAGCATTTATCCAAGAAAATGAAGCCATTGAAGGGTTTTGAGAAGGGGAGTGACAGAGTTATCACTGCTTTAGGGGAACATAAGATAGGGGAGGCCTGATGGACCACTGTCACAGAAGTCATAGAAGAGATTCCTTTTCACAAACAAGGTGGATTGGGCTTTTGTGGCCTCTTCCAACTCTGAGATCTCTTCATTGTGTGGAGATTCCAGATTAGTTTGAAAACCGTGTAGAGGATGAGTTGGAAAGGACTGGGTTTGGAAATAAGGACAATCTATGAGGTGATGGAGACATTACACAGTATAGACCTCACTATGGCAGAAAGGATATGAGAAATGCATTGAGGTAGACATGGCTTTCTATTGCATATGATACATGAGTGAGAGGTAGGAACCAAGGATTAAGAGTACGATAATCTCATTAAAAGAAATGGAGAATTCTGGAAGAACAGCCATTGCCCCCCTCCCCACTCCCCCCCCCCCATGATAGAAAGAATCAAAGTAGCCAAATGTTTTCTCCTTTTGATTTACATTGAATACCCTCTGTGGTACCAAATTCCTCCCATTCAAATCTTGGTGATGCTGAGGTCGCCTTTTTCCATCTCCAGTAAAACTTCATTTATATGACTTTTTCAGACAGTCAGCAGTGATGCAGTGGATAGAGAACTAGGCCTTCAGTCAGGAGGACTGGGCTCAAATCCTATCTCTCTAATTCACCAGTTCTGTGGCCCTGCCAGAGTAAGTCACTTAATTGTGTCAGATAATTTCCTAGAGTTTCTTCTAAGTCATAGGGCCCCAGATGATGTTTCTTTGCTACCTCCTGCTTTTGCTTTTCAGTTTCAACACTCTCTTCCAGGCCTGCAGCTTGTAGCTGCTGTTGCTGTCCATTCCTCTCCCCATCCCAATTTCTTGCTTCTACTCTCCAGATAGCCAAGCTTTTTTACATTGCATAATAGACTTGGAATGAGGCCCTTCAGAATAAAGCCTCCATGAAAGTCTGTTGAGCTACTCAGAGGACTTCTTTAATTATTTCAAATTCTTGGCTGTCTTTAGATTGTTGAGGTTGCCAGAAGCCTAATAACCTGATAAGTGGGTGCCTGATTGCTGTTTAAAGACTGTATGTATTGCACATACATTCCTATACGTACATATGTTTATATAAATATATGTGCACACATACACATGTAGATATATATATAACACAATACATATACATATATTTATATGTACACATGTATACACACCACACATATATACACGTGTGTATACACATTCACACACATGATCTATGGCACCCTAGTCAAGAAATACTAAGGATAATTTCTCTCTCCCTGGCATCTCGGGCCCTCATACTTCTCAAAGGGTCTTGTTTCATCTTGGATTAGACTGTTTTGTCTCCCAGTCTAAGGCATCTGATGGAGAATAGTGGAGAAGGTAGTGGATTTGTGGCCCAGTGTTCTGGATTCAAATACGAGCTCCTCTGCTTGCTAACGGGATGACTGTGGACAATTCCCCGATTTTCCCTAGGTTTTAGTTTCTCCTTTTATAAAAATGAGATGGGGGAGGTCTAGATAACTTCTTTGGAGGGTAGATTCTATGACACTACAATTGACTGAGGATGGAATAACCTCCACAAATCCACTCTCCACCATCCTTCCTTGATGACAGTAGTTCATCTCCTTAAACTACTGGCAAGTACCTCTGAGAAAGTCTGAAAATTAAATATAACTCAATTAAAGGCTTTATCTAAGGAGTTTTTAGGGATGGCTAGGTGGTGCCATGGACAGAGTACCAGGCCTTGAGTTAGGAAGATGAATCTTCCTGAGTTCAAATCTGGCCTCAGATATTTACTAGTGGTATGACCCTGGGCAAGTCACTTTACCCTGTTTGCCTCAGTTTCCTCATCTCTAAAATGAGCCAGAGAAGGAAATGGCAAACTACTCCAAAACCCCAGAGAGACAGACATGACTGAACAACAACTAGACAACAAAGCATTGTAAGGTTTACAAAGCACTTTATGCATTTTTTCTCTCTTGACCCTCACAACAACCCTATGATGTGGGTGATATTATTATAGATAATTTTTATAGATGAACAAGTACAAATTTTGAGTGAGGAAATTGAATACGTAGAGTTGAGGGTGGTGGTGGAAGGGGAAGAGCGGGGAGGACTCTTGTAGGAAAGGGACCTTGAGCTGAGCCTTGAAGGAAGTTAGAGATTCTGAGAGGAATTTTTGAGAGGAGGGAAAGCATTCCAAGCATTGGTGACAGACAAGTCTGTGAAGAGCAGACAGGAAATGGAATTTGACAGTGGTGAGAGTTGGAGGAAAGGGGCCGGGGTACAGCTAGAAGGCCAGTTTGACTGGAACGTAGAAAATATGAAAGAGAATAATGTGAAATAAGTCTGAAAAGGTGGATAGGAAGCAGACAATGGAAGGCTTTAAATGCCTGGCTGAGAAATTTCTATTTTAGCAACAGCTAGGTGGTACAATAGTTGGAGTACAGTGCCTGGAGTCAGGAAAATTTGAATTCAAATCTAGTTTCAGATACTACTAGCTGTGTGATACTGGGCAAGTCACTTTATTTTTACTCCGACTCAGTTTCCTCAACTGTAAGATGGGGATAATAAGCACCTACCTCCCTGGGCTGTTATAAGAATCAAATGAGATAATATTTATCAAGTACCTGGCACATAGTAGGTATTGAATAAAGGCTTGTTTCCTTCCCTCCTTTCTTTATCCTAAGGGCAATGAGGAGGCATTGGTGCTGAAATGCCTCAAGTTTGATATTGCCGTGGCTATTTTACTGCCTTGAATTATTCCCTCCTGAGGTCTGGATAAACTTGGGCAGAGCTAATGTTGTCACAAGCAGCTCCCCTGGATGGGCACCTATCAAGACCTGGAAACTGTCACACAAACAGCTAAAAGCCACAGATCTCAAAGTGTGGTCAAAGGAAAGCTGGGGGCCCTGAGACACTTTCAGGGGGTCCACGAAGTCGAAGCTAGTTTGTTAGACTAATACCAGGACATTTAAATTTCTAACACAAAAATATTGACAGATATAGTCCACATGAACAAATGCTCTTAGTGGGGGGAGGGGAGACGGGGGGGTCCTCAGTCATTTTTAAGTGGTTAAAAAGGCCCTGAGACCAAAAAGTTTGAGAAGCAACTGTCCCATAGGCATGGGCATTGCCATGTTAGCAATGCCACCACCTCCCACAGACCTTGGCAACTGTTTGACCTATATTGGGAAATGCCACAAATCCTTAGTGTTGTTCCTATCCAGTTAATCTGAATGCCAAAGGCAATAATTTTCTAAATAAGACAATGGAAGATCTGGGAAGGTAAAAATAAAGCTTTACGTATTTTAACTAGAAGATCATTTTTCCTGTGAGCCCTTTGCTCTTACCATCATTCTAACTCTTGAGCTAGTCATTAACTGAGGACTGTGATTTCCCTGTTTTGATGCTGAGAATTCTTCCTTTTCTCACTGTCATCAAACAACTAATAGAAAGGATCAGTTTTAATCATTTAATCATGCTTCTGTAAACACAAGTCAGTTCTTGCTGCAAGCTTCATTTCTAATTACTTAATTTGCACTAATTCTCCATGCTATTAATTAACATTACCTAAAAATAACAGTGTCTAGAAAACAAACTTGTCTGCAACACTTTTTATCATTTGATTTTTTTTGAGAAAGAGGAAAGTCTTCAGCATTTCCAGCTGTTTCACATTTCCCCCTTTTATTTGCTTAGCATTTTGTGCTAAACTTATGCATATGTAGTGTATGAGAACTTTAAAGAGGGTTCTGTAAAGTAATTATTTATAGTCTTAAGATTTTTTTTTTGCCTTCATGCTATTTATGATATCTCTTTTCCTTAGGCATTTGAAATATTTCCCCTCTTGATTAACATTAGTCTTTTTTTAATAAGAGGTGTTTTTTTTTTTTCACTCTTGGTTCATGCAATACATGGCAGGTAAACTAAGGCACACTATAGCTAAGCCTTAGAAGACCCTGACCTTTTACCCCTACTACAGCTGGCTCAATGAAAGCCACACGTGTGTGAGATGCTCAGGTCTTGGTTCCCCAGAAGAGAAAGGATGGCAAACACACTTGCTAATTATAAGTAATTGCCAATATGTGTGCCCACATGCAGCTGAACATAGCCCCTCTAGTTGATGAGGATGTAACTAGGGAGACAGCTGGCTCATTATATAGCCCATCAGCATTAGCCCATGGAATCATGAATGAATGGAGCCAAATGTTTGCCAGCATTTTGATGAGTGTTCCAGGAATAGATTCTTCATTCAGTTGTAAGACATGGTGTTCTCTCCTTTTCCAGATGGAAGCCTTTCCAGATTTGCCCAGAAGGCTCACATGGTGACTAATGAAGGATGGAATGGAAAATCAGTCCCTTGAGACAAGGGGACCTTATTCAAAAGAGGACTCCATTTTTAATGTTCCACCCTGCTTTATTCAGCTGTACTTTTAAAAATCTATTTTTAGTGGGTACAGTAAACATTCTATTTATCTGAAAAACAGAAAAAAGAAAAGCTTAAATGATTCGATTTTGTTCACATTCTGCACTTTTTAAAAAAAGACAAATGACATATAATTAGATTAGCATAAGGAAATAATAAGAAAAGACAAACTCCAGATGCCACAAACTCAGCAGAGATCCAGTCGGATGTCCCATACTACTGATTGATAATCTTGTACAAGAACTGAGTTTCATAATGAAGAGCCTGAGGCCCCAGTGGATCCTGAAATGCCCTCTGAGTCATCACAGATAGGTTAGATTATAGGAGGCTATATAATATATGGAAAATATACTGAATTTGAAGTCAGAGGACCTGGGTTTGAATCCAGAGCTTAGCATTTATTGGTGAGGTTTCTTTGGGGGAAGGGGATGCCTCTTGGGCCTCATTTACTCATCTGTAAAATGAGGGAATTGGATTAAATAGTCTCTGAGGTTCCTTCTACTCTAACTCTATAATTAGTCAATTAATCAACAAGTATTTATTAGGTGCCTACTATGAGATAGATAGTGTACTCAGTGCTGGGATACCAAGACATGGGAGATAATAGGTACCTATCAGAGGATTACTGATTTAGAGCTAGAAGAGGCCTTAGAAATCATCTATGTCAACCACCTAATTTTATACATAAGTAAACTGAGTCTCTGAGAGGTTCAGTGTTACATAGGTAGTGTCAGAGTCAGGATTTGAACCAAGGTCCTCTGACTCCTACATATGATAGTACTAACAAGATTCCCTAAGTAATGTCACTAGATTGGGAATCAGTTCCCTCATCTGCTAAATGCAGAATTTGGGCTGGTTCATCTCTAAGCCTCTCCTCAGGCTTCAATCCTATGTTCCCAAGTTCAGTTCAGGTTTAGTAGGCTGTAATTGCTACATTCTAATTCTTTAAGCATGGGTGATTCATAGAGAACATACATAGTGATCATTGGTGAGCAAGAATATTTGAGAAATAGAACATCGCATTCTGTAACCATTCCATTTAAAAAGACATTTTTCAGTATACAGAGTGTCCCCAAAGTCTTAGGGAAGCTTAAACCTGCACTAAGACTTTTGGGACACCTTGTATAGCACTTGGAGACACCCAGATCTTCCAGGCTCAGTACCGTTCAGGGATGTCAAGTCCCTCAGTACATTCTGTATTGATTTTGGGTTCCCTCTTCAGGAAGTTTAATTTGCTGTTGACACATGCATTTCATAAACATTACCCTGAAGAAATTTCATATTTTAATTCAATGGAGTAGAATGGGGGTGGGTGGTAAGGGGTTCAAGTAATGAGACACAGAAGACAGGGCTAGACACAACCCTTCTGGGCATGGGAATAAATACAGTGTAGGGTGTGACCCTCTTATTTTCTTGTAACAACTGCTTCTCTCTCCCCATAATCCCTCTCTTCTCCATGCCTCTCACCCCCACCTCTAAAAAGAACCCCATCGTACAATTCAGTATGAAAGATGATGAATTACCTCTGTTCAGAAAATCCATGCAATGGAAGGTATAGTTGGGGAAAGGGGGGTGGGACTAACCTCAAAGGGTTCTATTTGTGCCTATGATTGCATTGACATTGTGTCTCCAGAGTTGAGGTTATAAACAGAACTTCAGAAGGAAAAGAATTATATTAATAGGAGGCAAGAGGGTTAACATGGAAAATATTGTTCTACTATGACATAAAGTGAGTATATGCCAGAAAAGAGACTGATTTTTCATCACCTTGTCTTTTAAAGGGAAATAATTAGATAGAAATAGGAATGGTCTTGAAAAGACTCTCAATTATACCTTGTATTTGTACTACATTTTACAGTTTCCAGAATCTGTAGGTATTCCAGAATTCCTCTTGTCCAAACCATGACCTACAGTTGAATGGGTAACCTATTGTATTAGTGTATATAGGCAACCAGGAGGTTTACTAGAATACTGAAACTGGAGTTAGGAGTTCAAATCCTACTTTAGATATTTAATAGTTGGTCAAGTTATTCCAAGACTCTATAGGTCTCAGTTTCTTCATCTATAAAATGGGAATAATGATAGTACCTATTTCATGGTGGTGTTGTAAGGAATGCAAATATGTGTGTATGTATATATGTATATACCTTTTCAGATCTGAAGGTGATAAATAAATACTAGGCTATTGTTATTTTCTGTGTGTATATTTTCCTCATACTTTATTTTGAGAAGAAATGTGCTAAAGTAGATAGGTTGAACTCGCAGTTAGAAACATCTGGATTCAAATCCTACTTTTTGACATTTATTAGCTGTGTAACCCCTGGCAAATCATTCCAACTTTCTGAGCCTCAGTTTTCCTTCTTATAAAATGGAGATAATCATAGCTGTAGTACCTACTAATGAGGATCCAATGAAACAGTGGGTTGAAAATTCTGTGCAAATATTAAATTGCTAACTAGATAAATATCAGTGATTATCTTTATTGATCCTCACAAAACCCCTCTTCAGTAAGTAAAAGGAGGCACCTTCACCTTAAAATAAAGAAAATGAAGCTCTGACAGGACCAATAATTTGTTCAAGGTCACACTGCAAGTAAGCGAAGGAGACTGGACTCAAATACAGTTTTTCTAACTGAGCCCTCTGCCCTTTCCCTTTACTATTTCTTTTCCTTCTTTTTTTTTTCTTTTTGGAGAGGACAAGGCAGAGCAGTTGGGGTTAAGTGATTTGCCCAAGGTCACATGGCTAGTAAGTGTTAAATATCTGAGGCTGGATTTGAACTCAGGTCCTCCTGACTTCAGGGCTGGTACTCTATTCATTACACCGCCTAGCCACCCCTCTGTGCTATTTCTTAATTAAAAGTGATAATATTAGGAAAAGTAGAATAAGGGAAAGGAAAAACATCAATAGTTCTTTTCTTTGTAAGAGAAACGGAAAATATAACAAAGATTATTAAGTACGGTAAAATCTTCACTAACCATAGTTCTTGTTGTTTGGTCATTTCAGTCATGTCCAACTCTTTGTGATCCCATTTTGGGGTTTTCTTGGCAAGGATACTAGAGAGGTTTACCATTTCCTTCTCCAGCTCATTTACAGATTAGGAATCGAGGCAAATAAAGTTAAGTGACTTGTCCAAGTTCACACAACTAGCAGGGGTCTAAAATCAGATTTGAACTCATGAAGATGGATTTTCTTGATTCCAAGCACAGTGTGCTACCCACTGAGCTAGGGAATAGTGATTGAGGAATAAGTGAATTTCTGGTAAACTAAATTAAAAAAAAAAAACTACTCAAAATGTATGAGTCCTCCAATTGCCTAAATAAGAACATCACATTGAAAAGGTACACATATTCATCACCTTTTCAATATGACTAAAGATTTTCAAGTGCCTAAGGGTGACTGTTTTAAAAAGAAATTTGTATTTTTTCCAGATCTGTAAATAAGGAAGGTATAGGAGGCTGGGCTGTATATGTACTGATCCCAAGACATACTCTGAGAGATTTGCTTTGTTTTAAACATTCCATATATGAATTTTTCTCTGTGTGTAAGTTTTCTACTTTCCCTTAAAAACTATGAAAAGCAAAAAAATCTTGGTTAATTGAGTGTCCCAACTGCTTAATTTCTGGTTAATTGGGGTTTGGCCATAAATGAATAAAATCAAAACTTGATAATTCTAACTGATTGTCCTGTTGCTTCTCACAGAATCATCATAGGCTTATTTAACCAAAAAATGGGGATATTCATTCTATACAGGGAAATTCAATTCAATAAACATCTGTTAGATGCATGTTGAGTGATTAAGTGCCTACTATGCATAATGCTCAGCGCAAAAAGTTCTACTCTAATTCCCCATGATCCTGTGGAGGTGAGAGGCATTCTGAAAGATCATGAACATAAACCCGAAGCTCTTGTAGGTTCTGCGATGCTGGAAAGTCTTTGAGTCTAATCCTGATGACCTACTATTCCTTCTGTTTGTATACGACAAATACTCATCACCCTGATACCACTTGTTCTTCCTCAGTCTTCTTCCTTTGTGGCCACTAGGTTCTGAGACAATGTCAAGGAAATCTGTATTTATCTAAATATTTGAATAAAAACCCATAACTTCAGTTAACATTTGGGGAGAAATTGAATCTTCCTTTGTATGCCTAACTCAAGTCCGACTTAACAGTGACGTTACCACATGTAGTAAGCCACATCTTATTCACCAATCAATCAAAAACAAAAACAAAAACCTTTATTAAGAGCTTACTAAACATCACACTGGGGACAGAAAGATAAAAACAAAAACAGATCGTCCAGACTGGCTAACAATCTATGCTATTGAGGAACTTATCACCATGATCCTTTTAGGCATCATTCCTCCCTCATTCTTTCACAAATGTCACTCAAACATAATTTCTCCCCTGTTGAGATGGAGCTCTTATTATGGTGTTTTGGGCATGTATCAACATAGTGTTGTACCAGCTTAGTCTGAACTCCAGTGCTCTGGTAATGGTCTTACTACACTTGCATATTGATTACTGTATCCGTTCTGTCCTAGTCTCTGCTGTTTCTGTGTCCTGTGGGCTCCACGTACCCATCTTTTCCTCCCTTGGATGTCTGGGGAATCTTTTTGTATATGTCCTTAAGGACCACCATTTATTATTGCTGTTTAGCTATTTTTCAGTCATGGCTGACTCTTTGTGACCCCATTTTGGGATTTTCTTGGCAAAGATACTGGAGTGGTTTGTCATTTTCTTCTCCAGATCATTTTACCAATGAGGAAAATGAGGCAAACAAGCAAAAAAAAAAAAGTGATTTGCCCAGGGTCACATGGGTAGCAAACGTCTTAGACCAAATTTGAACTCAGGAAAATTCATTTTCCTGACTCCAAGTGTGGCACTCCATCCACTGAACCACCTAGCTTCCCTCTGTCATTTGTTCTGTCCTTCCTATTTCCCTCCATAACTTTATGAAAATAGACTTATAATATCATTTTCCTTAAATAAGGCTAAAGGTTTCCAAATATAAAATCAGTATTATTATTAAATGCTATTGAGCAGCCTTCTACTCCATATTCTGGGATCTGAGTCAACTTCTTCCCTTAACCCTTTGGCCACCCATCACGTTGACCAACAGGCAATGAATTCTTTGGCATTGTTAGTCTATGAAACAAAGGAAATTACAAAATGGGCCTCATCTATTCCACAGCAATGTTGGTGATAACAGCAGAAATAGACCAGCAGTTCTATGAATTGCATAACTTTTAGGCATTAGACAGAGAACTATAGTTTTAAAACTGGTAGGCACCTCAGTAGTTATCTAGTCTAACCTCCTGAGGAAACAGTCAAGTCAATAAGCTGTATTAAGCACTTAGTATATGAAAGGCATTATGCTACGTACCAGGGACATAAAGAAAGGCAAAAACAACCCCTGATCTCAAGGTGCTCATAATAAATGGGGGAAACAATATGGAAATTACTCTGTATAACCAAGAGAGATATAGGATAAATTGGACATAATCTCAGAAAGAAGGCACTAGCATTAAAGTGGATTGGACAATTAATTGACTTACTCGAGGTCACATACTAAGTAGCAGAGCTGGACTGTGAAACCAGGTTTTCTGACTCCAAATAGAGCATTACTGTCAATTGTTGATACTAGGAATGTGAGATTCTCATCAAATGCCTGAGATGTTATGTTACTGGAGAAGCTATCAATATTGACATGCTTAAGGAAAATGAAAGAAGAATTAAGAGTTCTGTCATTATAACCACAGGGATAAGTTCCTTCAATGATTTTCTGATTATCTTTCAACAGTTTTCAAAGTGTGGTCTGGGGACTCACTGGGGTACCTGGTATTCTTTAAGGGGGTCTACAAAGGTGTAGTGCAAAGTAATGCAAAGATGTCTTAATTTCTAACATGGTAAATACCAATAGATAGAATGATAACTAAAACAAAAGAAAAACTCATAAATATAAACAAAAGCTCTTTGATGTCCTTAATAATTTTTTATAATATAAAGGAGTTCTGGGGACAAAAGATCTGAGAATTACTGATCTGTATCAAACAAAGCATAAAACATATATACTCACCACAGGAGTTGGTCACTGTTATGGAGGATGCTGTGTGAAGAATACAAATAGGAGAGTTTCCCCAAGATGGCGGGTGCCCCAGGTGTTTGTGGATCACATTTTGCTGGTTTCATTAAACCTTAGTAGCCTAGACTCAAGCAGGGCTTCTTAAACTTTTTCCACTCATGCCCATTTTCATGTTTTGGTAGCATCTGTTGGTGTTGCGTGGCCTGAGGGCCATGCACAGTGCAAAGTTCACATACTTTGTGTTCGGAACCAAGGCTGTAGTGAAGTTGCATGAGGCAACACAGGATAATGCTTCCAGAAACACCTCAGATTCGTTACATGTTTGATTTTTAATTAATTTTTGGTCATTGTGTGCTCCAAAACCTCGTACTATTGCCAAGTTTTTCCCCACCCCATATAGGGTCTCGACCCACAGTTTAAGAAGTGCTGGCTAGAGAGCCTCCTAAACGAGATCCACTGTGGTTCAAAAGGAATTAGTCTAACAATGTACACAGGAAAAATCAAATGGATGAAGAATAGCCATCATTCAAGCCATGACATACAATTAGATGGGCAGCCCATTGAATTACACACCATGGTTCTATATTGGATGGAAAATACAGATGGAAAATAAGCTAGACCCACAAATGAATAGGAGGAATAGAATGAAAAGGATTTCAGTTGGGAAACTGAAAAGCATTTTCAATGACCCCAAGTTATTTTCTGACACAAACACACACTTAAAAAAAAATACTAAAGGTCTTTTAATGATGCAATGTGACTGCAGATCATGGAACACCGTGATTGCTAGAATAAAAATTCCAGGTGACTCAAAGAGCAATGAGAGGTGGATGTAGGTTGTGGCATATAAACAATGACTTTTACACAAAGAAAGACAAAAAAAGTATCATCTAGAAAATGTATAATCCAAATAGGAAGTAGGCTAGTCATGTAAGCAAGAGTGAGAGGAAACAGATGTATAGTGGAGTGCTGTAGTTAACAGTTCTAGAGGAAGGCCTCTAAACCATAAATTCTTTATGGATGCCTTCATCCTGGTGTTTTAACATTTTGTGGGTACTTCTATGAAGGATTTAGGAAAGGATGTGGACCAAAATAGTACAGAATACATTAAAGCCTATGTATAATACACTATGTTGGCTCTGGAAATGTATAAGATGATTTGAGACAGTCTCTGTTGTCAATGAGCTCACAACCTCGATGGTGGAAGTGGAGATGAATAAACCAAATACATAAATGAAGGTATAGAATCTTAGAGTTGGAAGAAACCACTAACATCATCTAGTCAGATCCAAACTTGAATGATAATTACTGTGATGACATCCTTAAAAAGCGGTCACCAATCTGTTTTAGTTTCATCATATTAATTTGTTGTTAGGAAAGACTTCAACAGTGGGGAAGAAAAAAATCATTGGGTAGTGATAGTGATGTAAAAACAAAGAAGAAAAAGACCATCAATTAAATATTTAAGAATATATAGAAGAGAGAAGGAAGTTCAGAAGGGGATGCAGATAAGAGCAAAAGCAAATGTGTTATTAACATGTTAAATTATTAGACACGAAAAAGTTTTTACGTGATAGAAGTTCCCCATTCCACATACCATCTTCTTTTTTTGTTATTCTTTACGCATTAAAATGTTTGTGTTTGTTAATCTTTGTTCATTCATAATGAAAAAGAAAAATTAAATTTAAAGAAAAAGTCATTCAGGCTCTACTTCATGACTTCCAGAGAGGGGGAACCACTACTTTTCAAGGCAACCCATCCTGCTTTGGGGTGACTCTAACTATTAGTCATTCAGTCAGTCATTAAGCATTTTAAAAGCAATTACTCTGTGCTAACCTTGGGATACAAAGAAAAAAATATATATATATGAAATAAAATTTTTAAAAAGAAAAACATAAGCATGATCCCTTCTCTCAAGGAGCTCACATTCTAATGGGAGAGATAATTAGGGAGTTTTTCCTTACTTTGAGCTAAAATCTACCTTTCTGCAACCTTCACCCATTGTTCTTAGTTATACCTTCTAGAAAGCCAAGTAGAAAAATCCAATCTTTCTTCTCTCTAGGATTTCTTTACATATCAGAAGACAGTCATCATATTAGGTGGGTAGTTGGCATGGTAGATAGAGCACTGGACCCAGGTTCAAAAAGACCAAAACCAAAACCAACCAAACAAAAAAACCCCTCTCCCATGCCCCTTCAAAAACAAACAAACAAACCTGAGTTCAAATTCAGTCTTGGACACTTAGTAGCTTTTTTACTCTGGACAAGTCATTTCCTTTATCTCCCTTAGTTTCCTTATATATGAAGTGGGAATAATAATAGCACTTACCTCAAAAGGTTGCTGCGAGAATAAAGCATTACCCAAATTCTAACTATTATTATTATTATTCCTCCTATGTCTTCAATTCTCTAGGTTAAACATTGCTGGTTCCTTTAATTGATCACCATGTGGTGTGGTCACAAGTGCCTGATGCATCTCAGTTGTCCTCTTCTGACTGTATTTCAGCTTGTCCGTATCTTTACTAAAATGTGGTGCCGCAAATCCAATTAAATTCATAGAACATCATTCAAAAACCATAGTCTACAGGTGATTTGACTAAGACAAAGCTTAATGTTACTGTGGTTGAACTCCCATATTTTGATGAATCTGGGACCTCATTCCTATGGGTACGCTCACAGTAACCATTCACACACTTTCTTCCCTTGAAGCTCTTGTTCACCGTCTTCTCTAAATCCTCCAGAGAGTAGACATGAGTATTTCTTAGTATTTTACATATGGAAATTGAGGCTGAGAGACAGTGACTGACCGCACAGCTAATAAGTGTCTGAGGTGGCATTGGAGCCTAGGTCTTCCTAAAACCCTTTACCACATTTGTTTTCTTCTTTATAGGGAGGAATATATCATTCACAGAAAAATATTTGGGACTTAATCAAAGTTCTGCTTCAACTCCCATTTATCTATTGCCTACTATCTATGTTGTTCTTCTCTCTGTGACAAAGTTTTAAATCTCAGGCTGATTTTTCCTCTACGAGCTCATGTGTGTTGACTCCCTTAAGTTACTGTGTTTTCATAATCTAAAATTACTATTGGCCTAAGAAAATATAATTAGAAAGGTAAAATCTTAGATGCATCATGGATTGCAAAATCAAATAGAAATGATGTTGGGATTGATGTAGTAGAAAGAGCATTAGGCTAGAAATGAGAGGAACTGCTGCTTACAATTCATGAAATCGGGGCAATTCAATTAAATTTATCCAAAAATTATTGAATCTATCTTGTACAAGGTTTCTGCTGATAAAAAAATATTTAAATAGTTCTTGCAGTGACATAAGTCTGGAAACTAAGAGGGTGCTCTCAGTTGGGGAATGACTGAACAAATGACAGTATATGAATATTGCAATGGAATACTATTGTGCTTTAAGAAATTATACAAAATATGGTTTTTGAAAAATCAGGGAATGAAATGATGCCAAGTAAAGTGAGTAGGACCAGGAAAACAATTTATAAAACAACAACATTGTACAGACCAATAACTTTGAAAGACTTAAGAACCTCAAACAATGAAATCACTAGAACAGTGCCAAGGGACTGATGATGAAGCATGCAGTCCATCTTTGAACAGAGAGTTGATGGGCTCAAGATGCAGAATGAGACATATATTTTTGGATATGGCCAATATGGGAATTTTTTTTTTACTTGACTATGCATATTTTTAAAAATGTATTTATCTATTTTAAAATTCAATTCATTTTCAGTTACAGTTCTCTCCCTCCCTCTATCTCTCTCCTGTTTATTGATAATGCATGAAAATACAAGACCAATTACAAATATGAAGTCATGAAAAACAAATTTCTGCATTACCCATTCTCCAGAAAGGAAAAAAAAAGAAAAGGAAAAGAAAAAAAAATGCTTCAACTTATATTCTGAATTCATCAGTTCTCTATCTGGATGTGGAAAGCATTTTTTATCATGAGTTTTTTGGAAATGTGTCAAGTCATTGTGTTGATAAGAGTTACTAAGTCTTTGATATTTATCTTTAAAATATTTCTGTTACTATGTTACTATGTATGTTCTCTTGGTTCTTCTCAATTTACTTTGCATCAATTCATACAAGTCTTCTCAAGTCTTTCCAAAAACCATCTCTTTCATAATTTATTATAGCACAAATGTATTCCATCACTTCTTATATAACAATTTGTTCAGTCATTCCCCAATTGATAGGCATCTGCTTGGTTTCCAATTCTTTGTCACTACAAAAAGATTTGCTACAAATGTTTTTGCACATATGGGTCCTTCCCTCTTTCTTTGACCTCTTTGGAATATAGATCTAGCAGTGGTACTATCAGGTCAAAATATGCATGCTTGTTAAAAAGGGCTTTGTTTTGTTGTCATTTGGAAGGGAGATAGGTGGGAAGATAAGAAAACAAATTATTGATAAATTAAAAGAACTAAGAAAAAAAATTAAAACAAGGTATCTCAAAAGGCTTGTTGCCACTTTAAATTACTAAAGCTATCTATCTATCTATCTGTCTATCTATCTATCTATCTATCTGTCTGTCTGTCTGTCTATCTAAAGTTTATTTGTTAAATAAATCCATTACTTAAATTTATTTATTATAGCAATTTTTATTAAAGCTTAAGACTGCACTAAGACTTTTGGGACACCCTGTATTTCTTTTTAAAAGATAACTATAAAAAAATTCTGTGATAATGACAAAAAAGAAAAAGGTCCTGATGTAAAACCACTTATTTGTCTCCTGAGAGATACACTAGTAAGCAGATAACTGTGATATAAAATAGTTTGAAGGTCCCTCAATTAGCTACTGAGGGATTAAAGAAGGCTTTATTCAGCAACTGAGCTGATCTTTGAAGGAAGATAAGGATTTAGAGAGCTAATATTGAAGAGCCAACACATTCCAGGAATCCAGAGGGGGGAAAGTGAGAGGGGGGAAGGCTGGCTTGAGCAAAATGTGTGGAGGTGGATGATAGAATGTCAATTTTGTAGAATAGTGGATAGTCCAAGTTATCATATATATTAGGGAGTCCTGTGAAATAAATCAGGAAAAGTAGTTTGGCATCAGATTGTAGAGGACCATAAGTGATAGGCTGAAGGATCTGCATTTTATCCTAGAGGCATAAGGAACTGCTAAGGTCACCTTGCCTCAGTTTCTTCATTTGCAAACTAATGGGGCTGGAATAGGTTATCTCTAGCTCAAAAATCCTCTGATCCTACATTCTCCTGCTTTACCATTTCTCTCTCATCTCTAATTAGTGTGGGTCATTAGGAGTTGGCTATCTAGAACTTTCCTGTGGTCTGGACAATTCCAACTCAGGATTTAGAATCTGAGTTCTTTCTCATAATGCCTGAAGTTTTCAGCACCATCTCTTACCTTGACATAAGAGCTTCTACCTCAGCGACTTTTGTGGCTAAGCTCCAAATAGCAATGGGAGACTCATTAATTCACTGTATGATTATTCTATCGAATCTATTTTTGGTCAAGGGAGTCAGCCTGGCCTGGTTGAAAGCTCTCTGAATTTACCAGCAGCTGACCTTCGTTTGAATCCTGGTCCTATTCCTTACTGATTTTAACTTAGGCAAATCCCTTCACCTCTGGGGCCCCAGTTTCTCCAATTGTACAGAAAAGGGATTAGATGAGATTACTAAGATTTCTTCTGGTTCTAAATTCTCTGATTCTATTTGTGTGCTTCTCAGTTTCTTCTTTGCTAGTAGAATGACTTTTACAGAGTTTAACTTTCATTTATTCAATAACTATTTATTACTTTTTATGTGCTAGACCTGGGGCAGGGGAATATGAAGCTTACTAATGTACCATCTGCCCACATGGAGCTTATAGTCTAGAAGAAGAAATAGGATAAATTGTGCATAAAAATGTGCAAAATTATGCAATAAGTATAAAATCATTACAATAACCATAATGTAGAATAGAAGCCAAGAGAAATAATAATGATATTCTGTTAAATATCTAAAGAAAGGAAGATAATTTCTGATTTGAAGCTCTCATCCATTCTTACTAGTATTGTCCTTTTTTCTTCTCCTTCTCTTATTTTTGGTCCCTTTTAAAAATGGAGGATTGGCATGACTATAACTGTGAGTAGAAAAGTCATCCTTTACTTTCTTTAGAAAATTACTATTATTATTATTAAAAGTCAACTGTGAGTTATGGAAGCACAAGAAGAAAAGTTGTACAGAATGACACAAACAATTTTGGATGTGGTCAATGAGAGAATTTGTTTTCCAGAACTATTTGTTCTTGTTCAGTTGTTTCAGTTGAGTGTGACTCTTTGTGATCCCATTTGTGGTTTCCTGGGCAGAGATACTGGAGTGGTTTGCCATTTCCTTCTCCAACTGATTTTATAGATGAGGAAACTGAGGTAAACAAGGTGGAGTGACTTGCCCAGGGTCACACAGCTAGTATCTGAAACCAAGCCTTCCTGACTCCAGACCCAGTACTCTATCCACTGTGTCATCTAACTGCCCAGAACTATTCATATTTGTAATAAAGTTCTTATTTTTCTTTTTTAAATGCTCAATGGGGTGGGGGGAGTAGTAGGAGAGAAAGAAAATCAGCACCTTTGAAATGAATGAAGCTTTTCAAAATTTATTTATTTTTTAGTTTTCAAAGTCCATTTCCATAAGATTTTGAGTTACAAATTTTATCCCCATCTCTCCCCTAGCCCCACCCCAAGATAACAAGCCTGCTGAATACCTCTTCCCCCAATCTGTTCTCTCTTATATGCCTCCCATTTGGCCCCCCTCACTTTCTTGTAGGGCAAGATGGATTTCTATACCCCATTGCCTTTATATCTTATTCCCCAGCTGCATGTAAAAACAATTTTTAACATATCTTTTTAAAACTTTAAGTTCCAGAGTCTCTCCCTTCTTCCCCTCCTCACCTACCCCCACAGGGAAGACAAGCAATTCAATATAGGTTATACATGTATAGTTATGCAAAACATTTCCATAGTAGTCATATAGTGAAGGACTAACTATATTTCCCTCCAAACTCTCCTGCCCTCCATTTATTCTATTTTCTCCTTTGACCCTGTCCCTTACAAATGAAATTTTATAAGTAAACAAAACAACAGCAAGGGAAAGAAAAGCCCTGGTAGCTGTGTTCTCTTTCTTCTCCCATCCCCATGAAGAGATATAATTTTGGGGGGATTTCTATTGAAATCCTTTCTAGGTTCGGCATCCGAAAAGGATTACAGGCTCAACTGTCTTTTGGCAGAGTTATAAAAGTTTATTGTTACACTAGGGCAAAGGGGCTAGGAAACCTGCTAGCAAAAGCTTGCAAGCCGCAAAAGGGGGGGGGGGTGTCAGAGAAAGCCTGCAAAGTGTGATGCTCTTCAGTGGGCAGGAGGTGTGATAGGAAAGCCTACCTGCAAAGAGCAGGGGGTAGAGAGGCAGTTTTTAAAGACCTAAAACTGTCAATCATAAGTTCATTAGGCTAATTATGTGTACAAAGGTGGAGTTAGGGAGGGACCTGGGAAGAGCCAGGGAGTGACTAATACTTAAAGGAACACCCACCCTTCACATCAACTGCTCATGTGCCCTGCCCATAATTCCCTGGAAGAAATCCGATGGGAGGGGGAGTAAAAGGTGTGGTTTTAGCCCTGAAATGTCATAAAGTCAACCAGCGGTCAGATTTGAGGTCAAATTCCTAAGGAGAAGTACCTCATCCAGTTTGAGAATGGATGAGTCTGGTTTTGACCCATTACTAGAACAAAAGGAGGTAGTGCCTTTAAGAGAATTTGTTATCATAGCTATAGAGTAAATGTTTTTAGAGGAAATACCTCTAGGCTGGGGTCAGGGAAGGCACAGAGTTAATGCTTTGTGGCTGGGGGCAGGGGAGAGACAGAGTTAATGCTTTACAGCTGGGGGAGAAGGAATGTGGCTTTTACAACTTAACACAAGACTGAAATTACAACAATTTTTCCAAATTATAAAATCACCCCAAAAAATATCACAAAGGCCACTCAGCACCACTTTACCCACTTATGTCAAATGAGGTAATAATTGATAAGTGCTTAGCATAGTGCCTGACACATAGCAAATCCTATAGAAATGTTATTATTATTATTATTGATTATTATATTCACATCAAATTGGCAGCAGAAGAAGCTGCAGAAGCCAATTAACACACAAAATGAGGAATTGTTCCTCAGATTAGAATTTTATTGACTTTTTTTTTCTCCTGCATCAAGATACAGAAACTGGCCTGAGAAGTACAAAATGGAGACTGCCATCCTCTACAATCTATTCATCTGTTAAGGGATTGATTAACACTGGCAAGTCCTGAGAACATTTAGGGGAGATGGATACTGTGTCTGAATAACAAAGGCTTCACATTATAAAAGGCCATGGAACATATCTAAGTCTACCTGTCACACACAGACATCAGCCAGAATCTTTCTATGTATGAGTACACACTTTGGATTATGTTCACTGCCTAGGTCTATTCGTTCAAGCTCATTAGTTCATGAGAGCAGCTGCTTAAGCAGCAGGCTGGGGGAAAGGCCAGCTGCCTATCTCCTACAGCTGTTGACAGCTGAGATGGGTGGAGAGTGCTTAGCTGCTGGAAACCTGAGCTTATGTCCACTGCTATTTGGGGAAATAGTTTTTAACCTTAAAAAGCTGATTTCTGTGCCATGACACGCAGTATTAATATGACACAAGCTTGCAGGAATTGGTCTCCATGAGGCATATCTCCAAACAGAATCACAAACCTCAGCTAGAGGAAGCTGGGGGGTAGATAGGAAGTATATAGAACATTGGACCTGGAGTCAGGAAAGACCTGAGTTCGAATCTGACCTCAGACACTAACTATTAGCTGTGTGACCTTGAGCAAGTCACTTAATTTCTATCTGCTTCAGTTTCCCCAGCTGCACCTACCTCTATGGATTGTTGTGAGGATCAAATGAGACAGTGTTTGTAAAGAGCTTCCTGTAGTCCTTGGCATGTGGTAGACATTTAATAACCATTTCTTTCCTTCCTGGTAACACCTTAGAGATCATTGATCCTAACCTCCATATTTTACAGATGAGATTAATGGTTCCCAAAGAGGGGAAATGCCCTTCCCTATGACAGACTAATTTGACAAATTTAGCTCAATAAATATTAATTACAGGAACTAGGGATACAAACATATGACACAGGTCCTGCTCTCACTGGGCTTACCGTCTAGTGGGAGAAAGGACAAGCATGTAGGTAACCATGAAGGAATGAGGTGGAGTGAGTAAAAAGAAGGGGGTTGAACAAAGAGCTAAGAGAAATTTGAGTACTGAGAGATGATTTTTTCATGGAGGATGTAGTAGCTGATTTGAGTCTTGAAGAAGGTAGGAACATCTACAGGTGATCTGAGCATGTTAAAAAAAATCATTGGTGGGTCCTTATTCCCTCTTGGACACATGTGTCTTCCTCTCTGGGCTACTACTCCAGTCTTTACTCGCCTTCCAGGGTTTGGTCCCCAGAGTTGTGGCTGCTACTTGCAAGTTCTAACTATAGTTCACCAATTCCTGTTGTATAATTCCTACACCAACTGACTAAAAATCAGCCAGTCATCACAATTAACTCATAAGAAGGGCAATTACTAAGACAGCATAGTAAGAACGGTAATGACAAAATGTTGCCCCCACAACCTAGGACATGGTCTCCTATAAACACTTAAAGCATCTGTGGGATAAGTGGTCACAAACTTGAATATAATGGTAGTGAGGATTGCTATTCAGGGAACACGTGGTAAACATAACTCAAAACTCAGGTATTGCAGGGCCCTAATGTCCTTTCTTTCCTTTGACATCCTGGTGAAATTCCTTTCTGTGAGCATCCTTGCTGAGTAGATCACTCACTTGGATTCTCACAGTCTGCTCCCTCCACAACTCACCTCTCAATTTCCAGGGCTAGCTCTCGTGAGTCCAAAGCTATCTCTCTTCTTTACTTCCAGAAGGTAATGCTCCTTGAAACTGCTTCTCACTTGATGACTGCCTCTCCAGGCATATGTTTGTCTGGAAAGCGTCTCCCACTGCTTCCTCAACTGCTCCCTAAGAACTCTCAAACTGACTTCAACTCATGGAAAGTCTTTGTTTCTGAGACAAGCAAGCATTCCAGTGGGGGAGCGCAGCTACTCGTATACCCTTGACCCAAGAATGGTATCTCCTCCATCGGGAAGGGAAGACCCAGCGCGTAACTTTGGGAGGGACGCACATGGAGCGGAGTCGGGGGGGGGAGAGGACAACCCACCTAGCCAGCCAGATCAGCGAATCAAGCCTGGAGATCAATGGGGCAACAGATGTCATAGCCAGATCTCCCTCACATCCAGCAAGCATACTACTAGATGCCATAGTTGATGAAAGGAGGGAGAAAAAAAAGAGAAAATAGTCTCTTTCCTCAAGAACCATTTCACTGTCAACATTTCAGTTCTTCCTCCACTGCTAGAATACTGGATTTCAACATATATTCCAGAGACCCTTCCAGTAGGTAAGATAATAAAACTAAGGTATCATTTTTCTATTCAAATATTTCTCCCTTTCCCAACTACATATCTGTGTAAGGTTGGATTTTCTTAATATACTTCAACCAGAACAACATATCACAACAGATTCAATGCAGAAGCAGATATGAGAATTCAGCTGTCTTCTATTATGCCAGACATTAAAGGGAACTGCAAAAATATGTAAAATAATGCCACCCTTCTATATTCTCTGTTTTAGGAATGATGGTTTTGTTTCATAAAAATGTTATTTCTGTTGATTGTTTGCAAATGAGTCGATAAATACTTTTAAAATTAGTCAATTTTAATTTCAAATATGGTGAATATCAACAAAATAATCCACGTAAATTAAAGCTCTTTGAGGTCCTCAATAATTTTTAAGAGTGTGAAGGGATCTTAAGACCAAAAAATTTGAGCAATACTGCCTTGGAACTGTCTGACTGCAAGTGTGATTGTTTAAATGCCTCCAGTGATAAGGCCAATTGTCTTTCCAGACAGTTGAGTTGCCCCTTCTGATTCAGAGAAAGGTGTTCATATAAAAAAAAATGCACCAAAAGACATAACTGGTGCTAATCATTTGTGATGAAATCCTGTTACTAAAGAAGCTCCTGTACAGGAATTTTGCGTGTGTGTGTGTGTGCGTGTGTGTGTGTGTGTATGTGTGTGTGTGTGTATTGGGGGTAAAGAGTACTCTCCTTTACACATAGAATACAAATTCCTTAGTATGGCTTTAAAAGCCTTTCAAAACTTCCTTGCAGGCTATCTTTCTGAGCATTTTTAATATTGCTCTCCTCAGTATATTTTCCATTTTAGTCAGATTTGCTATTCCCAAACTCAGCATTCCATTTATGCCTCTATGCCTAGAATGCCCTCCACCCTCACTTCTGCCTCTTCAAATCCTTCCCTTCCTTCAGGGGTCTGATCAAGTTCCAATTTCTTCTGAGAAGTCTGTTTGTTAATGGTTAGTATTCAAAAGTACTTAGTACTTTCTCAAAAGATTTTGCATTTACTTCATCTAGTTATATATTTTATCAAGTAGAATATAAGCACAATGAGGGCAGGGACTGTTTTTCACTTTTTTCTTTGCATTGTCAAGCCCAACATGCCTCCCAGATAGTAGGCACTTTATAAATATTCACTTGAATTGAACAAGGAGACTAATCACAACCTTTCAGAGTTGAGAGGTACCTCTTTGTTGTTGTTTCTCAGTCATTTGGACATGACCAGCTCTTTAGGACCTCATGGACTATAACACTCCAGGTCCTTCTAAAGTCTGTCCAAGAAAAGTATCTCAGCGGCTATCTAATCTATACTAGGAATCCTTTTTATAATATTCCTGACAAGTGGCCATTCAGTCTTCTCCTGAAGACCTCCAGTGATAGGGAACCACTTATTGAATCTGGTTTACTCCATTTTTGGATAGGTATACAATTTCCCCTTACATGAAACTAAAATCTGACTTTCTGCCATTTATACCCGTAGCTATTAATCTTGATCTCTGAGGCCAAGCAGAACAATGTGTATTCACGTTTATGCCATCATAATACCATAGTGGTAGATCCAGAAGGTTGAAAAATTAATTTTATAAAGAAATATGGATATATTGATATTGTAGGTAAAGATATACAGAGATAAAAAATTCATTTTATAGATAAAGAAACTGACATAAAGATGGGTTGAATGACTTGTCTGGGTTCACATAGCTAGCAAGTTTCTCAGCTGGAATTTGAACCTAGATATTCTTGACTCTATGTTTGTTATTTGGTCCACTGTGTCAGGAAGACCACTTTAATAGTTTGAACGAGAAGGGATGATGGTATGCTGGAGCTAACTCAAATAGGCTCATGAGAACTGATTGCTAACTTTTCAGTGTGAGCATCTACACCTCTGAACTTTGCAAACATTACAAACCAGAGTTTGATCCCTTATTTCATTGATTGAATAGACCTAAAAGAGGGATAGGGAAAATACTAATAGTGCAGATTAAAAGTGTGTCATCCTAGATTCCCCATCCCACCCCAACTCTCGCACTTGAGTTCTGGTTGTTAAACATTTACCAGCACTGCCTTGGAGGAGATGCACAATGGGAAGGGACATACAAAAGTCATAGTAGGGTGCAAGAAATCATAGGACTTGATAAATGTTTGGATGTGACAGGAAGGAAAAGAGTAAAAATGATTGTAAGACCGTGCATCTTCCTGTGTGCCTAGGAGGACAGGCATATCACCAACATAAATAGATAAAATCACAGAAGGGGAGGATTAGAAAGAGGAAGGAAAGTCATATTCAGACATGTTGAATGTGAGTTTCTGGCAGATGGTCCAGGTGTATATATCTATAGCTAGCAGATAATTGGAAAGATAGGACTAGAACCCTGGGCAGAGACTTGGAAAGGACATACAGATTTGGGAGCCTAAATTAGAATCCAGATCTCCTAATTCCTAGAACATTGTTTCTTCTAACCAGGCAACTTCCCTGTATTTTATCACAAAATAGAAAACTCTAAAATTAAGAGGAAGAATTTGCTCCTCTAACATCCTGTTTGAATTAATGTGTCTGGAGGCACCCATATTTGGGCTCATATTATGTCAATTGTTTTACATTCCCACATTCTCAGATCATTTTTTTTCAGGGAACTGGAGGTCATAGGATTTAGAATTAGGTGAGACCTTAGGAATCTAACCCAATCCCATTCATTTTACAAATGAGGGAAGTGATGCCCACTGAGGCTAAGTGATTTGCCTAACATCACATAGGTCATAAATGGAAGATGAGGGACAGGAACCCAAGTCCCCTGACTCCAAATCCAATACTCTTTCCAATGCCTCTAAATAAGTTCAGAAATATGTTCAGGCAGTAGAGTCCCTTCATTCTAAATACTTAGCATTGACACCCAGTGACTGGTAACCTATACAGGTACCCAAAGTTAGTCTTGAGCTCTGTCTCAAAACACTAATAGACCCCTGTTAACAGTCTTCTCTCTTTCATCAAGAGACACATCCTGTCAAGTATAGCCTTTTCCAGGCTCCCAATGAGAAGACTATTTTGCCCAGATTGATTGATAACCTGATCTATGGAGGTAGAAAAACTCACTGACATAGACTAGGGAGGTAATATGCAATAGGATCATAGGTTTAGCTCAATAAGAAATTATTAGATTAGACCACTGGGTCTAATCTCATTTTACAAATGAACAAACTGAGGGAAGGGAGGTTAGGTAACCGGTCCTGGGTCACATAGCTATTAAATTTCTGAGGCATCCTCTTTTTTTTGTTGTTGTTCAGTCATTTCAGTCATGTCCAATTCTTTGTGACTCCATTTGGGGTTTTCTTGGCAAAGATAATGGAGTGGTTTGCCATTTCCTTTTCCAGCTCATTTTACAGATGAGAAAACTGAGGCAAACAGGGTTAAGTGACTTTCTCAGGGCCACACAGCTGGTCAGTATCTGATCTGAACTTATGCCTTCCTAAATCCAAGTTCTAACACTCTATCTTCCTGGTATCTGCTAAAGAAACAGCAAAGATTTCTACCAGACAAGCCATTGTGTGGGATGGCAATAGATGCATCCATCTGGATCTGCTGATGAAAGAAGTTTTATCTTAGGGAGGCTGTGAGTGGGTTGAGTTTTTAACTGCCACCACATCTTGAAGTGGGAAAGGATGAGAAGAGAGGCTTTCCCAACTTCTATTACAAATGCCTGAAATTAGGTGACTATTTTTCTTCACCTATGGAAACCACAGGGCTTTAGAACTGAAAAACTATACCTTTCTTTTTTAGAAATGCTGTGTCTTGCAAGGACAGAGAAGCAGGAGACTGGTTCTAGTTTTGGGTCTGCCACTAACCCACTTTGTAACCTTGGGCAAATGATTTCTCCTCTTGGGATGCCTCAGTTCCTATGAAAAGATGGAGTGACCAGAGAGATCCCACCCAAGTCTAACATTCTATGACGTACAGATTCCATCTCACTTCCTTGTTTCTCTGACATGGTGATTGGTAAACTGAGTCAACAAACATTTGTTAAGTGTCTACTGTGTGCCAAACACTGCACTAATGCTGGTAATACAAAGAAAGGCAAAAACAGTGCGCACCCTCAAGGGACTCACAATCTAATGGAGTAGGAGGGGAGACAACATAAATAAAAAACAACTAGTACAAACAAGGTAAATGTAGATTATGTCAGTTATGACCTCAAGGGGATGGCCCTACCATTAAAGGGGTCCAGGAGAGTATTCCTGAAGAAAGCGGGATTTTAGCTGAGACTTGAAGGAAGCCAAGGAAACCAGGAGGCAGAGGTGAAGAAGGAGAACTTTCCCCATACGAGGGCAGTCAATGAAAATGTATGGAAAGGAGAAAGAAATAAGCAATAAGCAATATAGGACCTATGTGCTACTTTTTTCTCAAATGTTATCTCAGTTGACCTTCACAACAACCATAAGGTCGGTGTTGTCATTATCTTTATTTGAAATATGAGGAAACTGAGGCAAAAAGGAAGTTAAGTGACTTGCCCAGGGTCACAAAACTGGTAATTATCTGAGACTGGATTTGAACTCATATCTTCTTGAGGCAAGGCCCAGCACTATCCATTGCAACACCAGCTGCTTCTGCACTCTGGAGAGAGAGTATCATGTGCAGGAAATGCAAGGATAATCAGTGCATGATAGATTATGTGTGGGGGAGGGGTGAAATAAAGTGTAAGAAGACTAACAAAGTAGGAAAGAGAGGATAAAGCATTGAATTTGGAGCTGGGAAGACCTAGGTTCAAATTCTACCTCAAAACATTTAATAGCTGTGTGACTGTAGGAGAGGGATGACCTTCTTGGGTTTTAGTTTTCTCATTTGTAAAATAAAGGGCCTAGACTTGATGTCCTTTTTAGTTCATAAACCTATTATCACTGCACCCTACAATCAACTTCAATCCACTTGATTCCCAGTTAAATACTGACAAATTTGATTACATTCTCTAAATGAACTGCATGTGAGCCATTCAAGAAGGTGGAAGTAGGGACTCAGGTTTCAGAACCTTCTGAATCTGTCCTGTATGCAAGGGAAGGAAGGTATTTTTAGCAATTCATGATTCCTCAAAATTTTCTTAAAAATTTGTTTATTCACAGTATGTTCAACAAAGAGGTATCTTTCACTATTTCTCATGTTCTATGATTCAGATACTCTACGCCAGAGGTGTCAAACATAGGGACTGTCCCATCCCCCCCCCCCCTCCAGTCAGATTAAAATGTAATTGGGAAACATTTAACAAAATAAATAAAATTACAATAAAACATAATGTTCATATGTTTCTAAGTCAATATGCAGCTCACAAGGATCTTTTTCATATGGGTTAGTGGCCCCCATTTTGATATGAGTTTGACTGTACTGTTCTACACTATACTAAGAAGGCATAGTCTCTGATTCCATGAGGGGTAAGGGAGAAAGGGGGGCTTTTAGTCCTAGTGAAACTAATCACCTAGAATATTCCACAAATCAAGCTTTGCTATACATTTAGTCAACCACAGTCTTAGGATTGGAGAAAAAAAAAAAACATACACAAGCTAAGTCCCTTAATTGTAAAAGATCCTTTGAGTTTAGGAACAGAAAGACCATCCTCTCCATCCCTACTTGAAAATTCTTTTCTGTGTTCTCTTCCCCTATTAGCACGTAAGTATCTTGAGGGCAGACTGTCTTGCTTTTTCCTTGTGATCTCTAGCACTTAACACAGTGCCGCACGTAATAATTCTCTCTCTTTCTCTCTCATTAGTCATATCTGCTTTGTGACTTGTGTATGTTCATTGCAAAGAGGGAGAACCATTGAAAGCTGTGCAGTGAACAGAGATAAAACAGTACAGAGACTCAAATCTTTGTCTGAAAAAACAAGATTGGAGCTTTTCTCTCTAATTGGATGATGACCCAAATAGAGAGAATCCTGTGGTTTTTATTTATTACTAAGTTTTATAAGCTTTCCAATACTAGAGGAGGTTAAGCAATGCAGATCAAAGTCCTCCATTTTGTTTTCCCTTAAGCTAAAACTACGAACCGTGTTGTTGTTTTTTCCATTGCTTTTTCTTCCAGCATGTTCAGTGAATGATATGAGAGGAAGACTAGCTCCACCCAGCGAGAGAATAAAGGTGTGGTTCAGGAAAAAGTGACTGTGCTGACATTCCGAAGTTGAGGTGAGAGGAGAAAGTGGGTACCTCTTCCTTTCTTTGTTGCCTCCTACCTTAGACCTGCAAACCCTGCCAGACAATGTTACTTCCTGGTATAAGTGCTTTCTTTGTTCATTAATATAGATGCCAAATGCACTAAGCAAAAAATATTAAAATATATACCATATGGGCTATGTGTTCACAGTTCCTTCAAGACCCAGACAGCCCTTAACCCATGCATAAGCATACTCCCAACTCAGGAGTTCTAAGAATAGAGTTTAGGTGCTTAGACTCAGATGTCTCTTCAGTTACTCTCACTGATTGTTACTGTTTTCAATGCTGGAATTAGCAAGAGTCCCCATTGTTGCTCTTCTGTGGTCTTCCATTAGAGAAAGTCAATATCCAGTCAATTGAGAAGTAGGGAACTGACTTTCCTTCTTGTTGCTTTTCCTGTGAAACACTGTTGCTCACTGGTACTTCTAATCTTGCCCTCTAATTGCTTCCTGCAGTGACTAGCTCAGTGGCTGGGCTGTATGGCATCTGTATGAGATCTATATGGGGTATTGATTATTTTTTGCAGCTTGTTCTTTTCTAGTAAAGCAATGGTAGACCCAAGTATGGAAGAATACTTCTCCCACATCCATCATTCCTCTCTTTATTCCTTAATTCCTTAAATATCCCCTGCTACTTCCATCCTGTTTTTCATCTTAGATTCCATCGTTTGATGGGTATTACCGCCTTTGACTTTCTCTGAAGTTTGTTTACTTGATTCCTCCTCTCTTGCCTTCTCCTTCTGCTCTTGTGAAGTCTCTCCCTCATTAGTCACAGAAAGAAGAAGGGAATTAGAGTGAAGAGCGAAGAGGGGGAGCCAAGCATACAGAATTTCATATTGAATATTTTAGAGGTGAATATATTACTAACGTATAAGTTTTCTCATCCCTGTTAACATTACATTGAATACTAAGAGATGACGGAACATGTTGGAGTACTCTGTCCTGGTCCAAACTTCTCATTTTACATATGACAAAACTAAGGTCCACCCTCCTCCTATGTTCTTACCAGCTGAAGAAAATACAGTTATCACTTCTACTTCATGACTTTCCCCATTGTGGTTTCTATATGTCATGGGTCAGCATAAGAAATTAAATGGGAATTTTGGGGGAGTTTTACAGAAGCCACAGACAACACATGAAACCTAGCAGATAACGCAGAAAAAATTTAGAAACTCAGAAACATATAAAATATATGTATACATATTGTGTATATGTATATATACATAGATATGTATTTTATAATAAGGTACTATAAATACCCCATAAAAGACAAAGAAAAAATTCAGACTGCTTCTCT
>CM053587.1:106936328-106999640 GCA_028646515.1 Pseudochirops corinnae
TTAATCCATGAAGTTTCAACTTGGCACCTAGAAAGGGGCTGCTCTTTTTTTTTTTTTTTGCTTTTTTTGGAGGGGGGAGAAGGCAGGGCAATTAGGGTTAAGTGACTTGCCCAAGGTCACATGGCTAGAAAGTGTTAAGTGTCTGAGGCCAAATTTGAACTCAGGTCCTCCTGACTCAGGGCAGATGCTCTATTCACTGTGCAACCTAGCTGCCCAATCCTCTTTTCTTAATTAAAAAAAAAATTTTTTGCCCTTGGTCTTCCAATAGATTGTGGGGCTTGATGATCTTTCCCTATCCTCTCTGGCTATAGAGATTGCACATCTTCTCAAATGCTTTGTCTTTCTGAACTCCTTAGCCTGTCTTCCTCCCTTTCTTCTTTTTTCTGAAATTATCCAACTCTTCCATATTTCCACAATGACTGATGAAGAACTTTTCAACGTGGTAAATTTGTTTGGAACAATCCCAACAAGGCTAGATTGGACCTTTACTATACTCTCCAGGGACTCTCCAGGTTATTCATTTCATCTCTTTGGAGAGAATTACCCTTCCTTTTCTTGTGATAGATAGACAGATAGACAGACAGACAGACAGACAGTTATCTATCTATCTAGCTAGCTAGATAGATAGACAGATATGACATTTATTAAGCTCTTACTATTTGTCAGGCATTGTACTAAGATCTAGGGATGCAAATGCAAACGAAAAAAAAGATATTCTTTACTCTTCCTACCCTAAAAGATCTTGAATTCTAATGGGGGAAGTAAAAATATGACATGAGGTTAGGAATTAATCCTTCCCTGAGTGCCGAATAGAACAATTGCTAGTAATCTGAAGACCCTAGTTGCAGTTGCTGCTCTTCATTTATTGGCTGTATGATCTCAGCAAGTCATGAATAAATTAATGGAATGAATGAATAATGAATAAATAAAAACATTTATTAAGTACTTAACTATGTGCTAGTCATTGTGCCAAGCACCAGAGATACAAATATATACAAAAAAGATAATAATGAGCTCTAAGAATTATCTCATAGATGACTCCAATTTTAAGAGTACCTAAATTTGGGAGTGCCAGGTATCTATGTTTTCTCCAGATTCTGAGATGCTTTGTGCTCCTCAGAGAAGAAAGAAGACAGTCCAGATGGTTCCTGTGCCTTGTTCTACTTGGAACACAAAACCACTAAAGAATTCTAACAACCAGAAGCTGGAGATGGTGGAGAATACAGCCAAACAATGTTCAACAGTAACTATTGGGACAGGATCCAGTGGAAGCCGTAAGACCAAGAGAATTGGATTACATTGGCAATTACAAGACAAAAATTACTAACAGTGAGCTGATTCTCAAGATAAAGTAATGAGAGAATACAAAAGTATTTTCTGCCTTTGGTGAATTCAAGTCACCTGGTCCAGATAAATATGCTTGGATTCCAAAAAAACTGGTAAATGTAATTGTTGACCCAACATCAGTGATATTTGAGAGATCACAGAAGATGGGAGAGCTACCGCAAGATTGGAGAAGGACAAATGTTTCTAAGGGAGATCACTCTGAGAGCTGAGTAGAAGGTGGATTGAAATAAGGAGAGATTTATGGAAGGCAGACAAGCCAGTAGGCTTCCTGATTTTTTAAAAAAAGAACAGGAAACTGAGGATCAGAAAAGGGACCATCTCTCAGAGACAAGGAGCAGACATGAGAAGTCATCCCTATTCTGCAGATTGCATACCCAGTGCTCTTTCCACTGTACCTTACCTTATTTACATAAAAGGAAAAATGAATCCACAACTGTGGAGATAAATGGACAGCAAAAGAATGGGAGAGTCTACAGAACTACTATGGATATATTACAAACGGAAATTCACTTTAAAATGTAAGTGACTTTAACATATGTTTAATTGGCTTGTTATTGTTTAAAAGCAAGTGCATAATGAAATCATTTTTTAAAAATAAATTAAACTCCATCTAAAGGCCAAAGAAAAAATTATAATAGCCCTTCAGGAGCTTATGATCTAATGCAGCGATTCTCAACCTATGGGTCGAGACCCCTTTGGGGGTGGAACAACCAATTCACAGGGGTCACAGGGGCTGCCTAAGACCATCGGAAAACACATTATTTCTGATGGTCTTAGGAACCGAGACACCGCTCCTCTATCCATCTCCAGGAGGTCCGCCCACATGCAGATATGCCCACATATGAGCATTAAAGGGTCACGGCATTAGGAAGGTTGAGAACCACTGGTCTAATGGGATAAGGGAAGTGGAGGCAAGGGAAGTCAGAGGGAATGATTGGGAACCTTAGGGATCATTTAACCTAATCCCATTTACTTTACAAATGAGGGAAGTGATGGCCAAAGAGGTTAAGTGATTTGCTCAGGGTCATATAGGTAGTAACTGACAGAAGTGGGATTAGAACCAATGTCTCCTGACTCCAAATCCAACACTCCTTGCTTTTTTTTTTTCCCCTTCCTTCCTCTTCTCTAGAGACGGCTACCATTAGACACAAATAGGTATATATACATATATATGTATATGTATATATATATATGTATATGTGTATATATATATATATATATACATATGTATGTAAAATTATTCTAAACATACTTCTATTGATCAATTCTCTCTCTGGATGCAGATAGCACTTTTCTTCACAAGTCCTTTATAGTTAATTCAGATATTTATAATAGTCAAAATGACTTATTTGCTCAGTCATCCTTAAAAAAATATTGCTGTTACTATATACAGTGTTCTCTGGGTTCTGCTCATTTCAGTCTTCATTATTTTATTTAAGTCTTTCCATATTTTTCTAAGATGATTGAGCTCATCATTTCTGGTAGCACAATAGTATTCCATCACAATTCTATACCACAACTTATTCAGTCATTCTCCAATTGATGGACAACCCTGCAGTGTCCAGTTCCTTGCCACCACAAAGAGAACTGCTATATACATTTTAGAACATATAGGTTCTTTTCCTTTTTCCCTAATCATCTCTGGGAATAGACCTAGTAGTGGTATTACCAGGTCAAATAAACTCTGAAACATGTTCAAACAATAAAATCTTTTCATCATAAATACTTAGCATTTAGTTAGGGCATAGGTCAATGTCCTTTCCAGGAGGAGTGTTGAACAGCTCTCATAAGTACATTTGGAAGTGGAGCTGGTTGGGGGTAGGGGTTGGGGGGAAGAGGCAAACTTATTTGTGTAATTGACCACTCTCACCCAGAATGTGCTATGGGAATCAACCAAGCTGCTTATTCCTCTGTAGCAAGAGATTAGGGCAATTGGTTGTCATATACCCATTAGCTCTGCCCTACCCTAGCCTTGATATTGGATGTGCCGGGATCCACCAGGCAAATCTCTTGGTTCTAGGTCCTACTACTTATTCACTTAATCTTTTCAAGGTATGAGTGAGAAGTATGTGATCCAAGTTTTTTGAGTTCCAAAGCCAGCTCTCTATTCACTACTCAACCACACTGCTTCTATTTCTAAAGGGAAGCAGCTTATTAATATCAGAACATCTACTATTCACATCATTGACCACAACAACATTTAGTCTCTTTTCAAACAGCACTGAGGACAAAGTCTTGGAAGTTCAGTTCTTGGTTACTAGGTGGGTGGAGCTGAGCAAACACAAAGGACTTACAATGGGTGTAGTAGTTAGACTGCAAAGATCGATCAACAAGTATTTATTAAGCACCTACTTCGGGCTCAAACTATTCTAGGCCCTGGGGATACAAATGCAAAAAATAGAACAATCCCTACTTTCAAGGAACTTACATTCTAACTGATGACAAGAGGAAACTTGACCACTTTCGGTTTACTCCCTCACTTTAGATTAGATAAATCATTGATCTACCTTGGCACCTTTGGTGCTGGAACCAAGGCTATTGAGTTTTTCCAAAGGGAGATATTGTTGTCCATCAATGTCCCTCCAAAGGAAAACAGAAGAAAAGGACAATGTGAATTGGCTCCTGCCCAACCTCTATAACCCATTTCCTCTCAGCATTCTCATTTTCAAAATCTCCTTTCCCCAATATCACACTTTATTGACACTTTCATGTTCATTATTACTGGATATACTCACCAATGCTGCTTAGCAACATTTAAATTCCCTAAATCTCAGTCCCCTCATCTGTAAAATGGAAATAACAACATTTTCTCTGTGTGTGCATGTGTGTGTGTGTGTGTGTGTGTGTACGTGCATTTATGAGGTGAGGAATTTCCCAAGATATGAGGTTTTTGAGAAGTTAGAAGGGTGTTTTTGTTGTTAAGTCACCTTAATGTTTTCTCCTTCTTTATATTTGATCTGAGAAGACATAACATTGTGAGTGAAAGCACTTTGTCACCTTATAAGGCATGACATAAATGTCCATCATCTGGAGGATTTTTGCCCAGGAGGAAGTCCCCCACTGCATCCCTGGTCCATATGGGGTTTGCAGAGGCTGCAGAATCCTTTGTTCTGATATGTTTCCACCAGCCAAGGAAAAAAAATTAGGATCCCTCTTGCCCTCATTCTTATTTAACAAATGGCACTTGGGGACCATTCTCAGGAACTGTTTGTGAGTCATCACTTTCAGGGGTCCAACAGTGCTTAGCAAGGAACCGTCTGGACAAGACATAGGACTGAATATTCTAGGAGTAAATGAAGCAGTTACAACCTCTACTCTCAGGGTTTCATGCTCGCTGGACAATAATAGTCCTGGACCATTTTCAGGGCACCGCTGAGTTGTATATTTAAAGAGCTTCTTTGGGGAATTGTTACAGTCTCTTTATTTTAGGAGAAAAAAAAAATCCCAGCCACGAAGATGGTTGCAGAGTTATTTTAATTCCCTCCATATTATTTTTGGATTCTGTCTGATGTACTGTGTAGTATGTTTTTCTTTCTTTTTCCACTTTTGCCCCTTTGGTTGAATGCTGAATTCCAGACCAGTGCAGAAAACTATTTCTCTGCAGTGTCCTGTATAAAAGACTTTGATGTCTCCTAGGAAAGATCTGAATGTCCCTCAGGTCTCTCTTCCCAAAGAATCCCGTGATCGCATTAGGCCTCTGCATATGTGTGCATTTGTGGGGCGAGGAATTTCCCGGGAGACAACCATTTGACAAGTCGGCAGGGTGTTTTTATCGTCATGTCAACCAAATGTTTTCTTCTTCCACGCCCCAAGGACCTTGGGAGCTTGCAGCATCTTCACAGGCTTGCAAAATGCAGACAAATTCTCAACCCACCAGCCGAATTTTGTTATTCCCTTTTTTTAGCTACATAATGAAAAAGTAAGCAAACAAAAATCTGCTGATACTTAAGTTTACTCGATTTTCTGAAGCAATTTAATTTCTGGGCTTTGATCAGATACCAGAACCCAAAGGACTTGCTATTTCTAAATAATGAGTCTAATGTTTATTCTCTGAGCCTGAACTTTTCTGGTTTTGGAAAAAATGTGACTTGACATAAAAGTCCTTTGATGAACAGATCTGCAGTCAGAGGGGTTTTCAATACAATAATGAAAAGGCCTTTCAGATTATGGGCTTAAATACAGCTCAGCATGATAGTCCTCAAAAAGTGAGGAACTCTTTGGGACAATGACACGATTAGTGTTCTCTCTGCCCCTGGTCCTGGTCTTGGAGGAATGCAGGCCACGGGGCAAAAAGAGGTGTTGCCACTTGGCATATGAGAAGGACTGGGTCCTTTCTGGGGTGGTCCTAAGGATTCAGCTCCTTTCTGTTTCATTGATTCTCTGCCCTGCTCTCTCTTTCTAAAGAGAAAAGAGTTGGGCCACTGCCCTGATGGATTGTTATTTCAAACACAAACTATATCTATCACTTGGCTTGTAGGACCTGGCTTCTAAAATACCCCATTATGAGACATCATAAGGTTTCTCTCCACCCACCCCAAAGTAGATCTTCTCAAAGGTTGTCTAAGCCAAAAGGACAATGGAGAGTCAAGGAAGGAGTTGTGTGTAGTTCATAGCCCAGTCTGCCATGACCAGATCAGATCTGGAATATTGTTTATAGTCCTAAGTGTCACCTTTTAGGAGGGATATTCAAAAGTAGGAGAGAAGCCAAGAAATGATGAACAAGAAGGTAAGGTGTCTTGAAGTCATGTAATATGAAGATCATTTGAATGAGCTGGGTGGTTATTGTCCTAGAGATGAGAAAACATATGGGAGCAAGATATAGGTCTTTAAGTACTTAAAGTGTCACCATATTGAAGTGATATTAGACTTGTTTTGTTAGGGTCCCAATGGCAGAACAAGAATCAGTAACTGGAAGTAGAAAAGAGACAGGTTCTGGCTTGACGTACGGAAAACCTTCCTAATAATTAGACCTGTCCTAAAAGAGAATGTGAAATGATTTGGGAGGTAGTTGGTTGCCCCTCATCAAAAGAGGTCTTCAAAAAAAATAGACCTTTGAAAAAATTAAACTGTCAGTTCCTTGAAGGGCTACCTTTTGTTTTTCATTGTATCCCCAAGCATTGAGGACAATGTCTGACACATAGTAGGTGCTTAGTAAATAGTTGTTGACTTGGATGACCATTTATTGGGTATGTTAGAGAGGATTCTTATTCAGGTTGTGGTTGAACTAGGTAGCCTCTGAGATGACTTCTAGCTCTAAGGTTCTGTGATTCTGTAATTTGATTTGTATTTCTTTTACTTACTCATGACCTGCCCTCCCTGCTCAGCTCACTTTCTGTTATTCTTCTCCAGATCCTCATTGTCAGTCTTCCAATTCTGGACAAGCCTCCTCCTGAGGCCTGGCCCTGCTAACTGGTGACTCTCCAGCCAAGACCACTGGTTCAGGAGGCATGCTACACGTTCACACTATTACCAGCTTGACTCACTCTCTGGACTTCTTCCCTTCAGGGAACATTTTCTCCCTCTCCATTTCCAGCTCCTCTTTATCTATGGTCTTCTCCCATGTGACTACAAACTTCTTAAGAGCTGAGAATGTTTTACTTGCTTACATCTGTAGTGCTCAGCACACAGCCTGGTACACCGGGTTTAATAAATGTTCTATCTGACTATGTATGTATGTATGTATGTATGTATGTATCTTTCTATTTATCAAGCTATCTCTATCTCATCTCTCTATCTCTTTCCATTTTTTCTCCTTTCCTTTCATTTCCTTTCCTCTTTCCTTTCCTTTTTCCTTTCCTTTCCTTTCCTTTCCTTTCCTTTCCTTTCCTTTCCTTTCCTTTCCTTTCCTTTCCTTTCCTTTCCTTTCCTTTCCTTTCCTTTCCTTTCCTTTTCTTTCCTTCTTCGTTTCCTTTCCTCTCTTTTTTTCTATTTGGTAGATCTGTCTCTTTTTTCTGTTTCTTTGTCACTGTTTGTGTCTTGTAAGTGTTATTGAGTACAGAATACTATGATGGGTGCCGGATGATAGGGAGAAATGAAATAAAAATTAATAAAAAAGGATCCTTTTCTTACCTTTGCGGAGCTTTTAAGAGAGTGTAGTAGTAGAGTATTGAAGGGGGCATAGAAAAAAGTGCACTGAACTTGGACATAGGAGACCATCTGGGGGTAATAATACTTATCCTGTCTTCCTCAGAGGGATGTTGTAAAGATTAAATGAGATAATGGATGTTAGAGTCCTTTGTAAACTGCAAAGTGCTATAAAAATAAAACATATAGCTCATATTGTTATGAAGAGCTAAGGGGCACAGGAAACACACTTTTCCTGCTACTCAGAGCCACATTTAGAGTCACAGTAAAATTAAGACAAAAGTGGGTTGCCTTTGAAAACCTCTGTACTCTCCTCCTCCCTCCTCTTCGTTTCAGTTTTTCCTTACTCCTCCCTCCTCCTCTGGCCTCCATCCTCTTCTTTCTCTTCTTCCTCACTCGTCTTTCCCCCTCTCTCCTTCTCCTCCCTTTTCCCCTCCCTCTTTTTCTCCTCCCCTTTCCCCTCTCCCTCCTTCTTCCTTATTCTCTCTCCCTCCTTCTTCCTCCTTCCCCCTCCCTCTTCCTCTATCCTCCTCCACTGTCCTTCTCCTCCCCTCTTCCAGCTTCTTCTTCCTCCTCCTCTTTCTCCTCCCTCCTCCTCTTTCCTCCTCCCTTCTTACCCCTCCTTCCCTTCCTTCTCCTTCTCACTCCTTCTCTTCCCTTCTCCCCCTCCCCCTTCTCCCTCTTCCTCTTCCTTCATCTTCCTTCCCTTCCAACACTTTGCTAATATCTATTTCTGTTTATTCAACTGACTTGTTGCACTTCAATGCTTGTACTTGAAAATCAAGCTAACCTAGGTGCAAATCCTGTCTCTTATACAGGGATAGACTGGTAAATGTTTAATGACTGTCTCTCTGGAAAACACACAAAGAATGAATTTTTAAGTTTAATCTGCATTATTAACACTTTCTTAAGTCTAGATAATCAACAAAACAATAAATCGAGCCCTGACTGAAAATTTAACAATTGGGGAGAGCTGCTTACAATATTCCCCTGCTGGATAGTTACTAGCTGTGTGACCCAGAGCAATCTTTATCTCTGAGACTTAATTTTCTCAACTGTGAAATCATAACACAATTCAGCTTGTCCTACCTTGCAGGTGTTGTGAGGATCAAAACAGATGGAACATATCAAGTGTTTCATAAATGTGACCTAATTTTTTTTTTAATGTGTGAGGCATAGTGCTAGCCAGTGAGAACTTACATTTATGTATTCATGTTCTCCATGTCACTCTGTGCACTGCCCCCATAAGTGTCCAATGGCCCCCACTACTCGGCTAGCCATGACACTTCACTCAAGGTTCCCAGGCAGAACCCCATGATCCAGACTGGTTTTTCCTTTTTTCTCACCACCAAAATTTCTTGTACTGGATCCCAGATGAACTGCCTTTTTAATCTCTAAATAAATTAATTTCTGTTAAGATGTTAATGGCTTACAATGTTTGTCCTCTTCCAGGGGTCTTTTCATTTTAAACAGATAACTTAAGCCAAAAGAAGAACTTTCTTCAAATAATGAGACTTAAAAGTACCATGCATAGCTGTAGGAAGTTGATTTTTTGGTCAGAAGACTGAACAAAAATTGTATTGGTATAGGGCAAGGACACTCTTTTTTACCAATGCATGCCAACACTTTCTATGAAACTTCTAGAAATCTTCCAGACAACCAAATCATGAAATTGTAGTTGTGGGCATCCATGAAATGGTCAGAAGTACAAAACTGTAACCCCTTTTCCCTCCCAAAATAATGAGTCAAGGGTGTCGTTGTTCAGTCATTTCTCAGTCATGTCCAATCCTTTGTGACCTCATTCAGGGTTTTCTTGGCAAGAGTATTAGAGTGGTTTGTCATTTCCTTTTCTAACTCACTTTACAGATAAGAAAACTGAGGCAAACAGGGTTAAGTGACTTGCCCAGGTTTGCAAAGTAAAGTGTCTGAGGCTACATTTGAACTCAAGGAAGATGAGTCTTTTTGGCCAGGCCCAGCACTCTATCCACTGTGTCACCTGGTACTGTATGAAGAAGTAAATAATCCCTAATCCACCCAACAAATTGGAATTTAAATGTTGGTACTCGTAATATACAATGAACAATGAGATGACACGCTAATGCAGGGATAGAACCATATGTAGATTAGCATTCTCCCTCTAAATGAAACTATAAGAAGTCAAAAGTCATAAAAAGTCATCAAGGAAATATATGACTAGAAAAGAAGGTGAGCTGGTCACATAGTGAAAATGAAAGACGGTCAATTGATCTTCATTAGTTTTGGCCCAACATTCTAATCCATCTTGTTCCTTTTAGATCCTGACTCTGTCATCATACATGCTAGCTATTCATCCTCATTTATGTCATCTGCAAATCTGATAAACATGTCATCTATACCTTAGCCAAGCCATTGATAAAAAAATGCTAAGCAGGCTGGTCATGATGGTACATTCCTGTAGTCCTGGTAGCTAGGGTATCTGAGGTTGTTTGGTTGAGAGAGTTAAAGAGTTCTGAACCGTAGTAGGTTGATCAAATATCAACCCTAAGTCTGGCATAAATTTAATGAACCCTTGCAGTGAGAGGACCATCAAGCTATCTAAGGAGGGGTATACCCACTCAGAAAAATAGAGCAGGTTAAAACTTCCATGCTGATTAGTTTTGGAACTGGGCCCACCAGTGGTCACTGCACTTCCAACTTGGGAGAGGTAAGACGACTACTCTCCAATTTTAAAAAAATGTTAAGGGGCAGCTAGGTGGCACAGTGAATAGAGCATTGGCCCTAATCTAACCTCAGACACTTGACACGTTTACTAGCTGTGTGTCCTTGGACAAGTCACTTAACCCAAATTGCCTTGCCTTCCCCACTCCAAAAAAAAAAGTGTTAAGCAACACAATGCCAAAGATAAATCCCTGGAGCACTTAAAACTGGAGATCTCCTCCCAATCTGACACTGAGCAGTGAAAGAATATGATTTAATTTGACAATTCAAGCAGTTCTGAATCTATCTACCTATACTATTAGCTCACTAGGATCTCTTCACCATGCACACAAAAATAACATAATTATCTCTGTGAAATTATTTTTTAAATAAATTTATTTGTTTTTAGTTTTTACCATTGGCTTCCATAAGATTTTGATTTTTTAATTTTCTCCTCCTCCCTCCTTCCTCTCTCCCCAAGACAGTGTGCAATCTAATATAAGCTCTACATAAACATTCATATTAAACACATTTTCACATTAGTCATGTTGTAAAAAAGAATTAGAACCAAAGAGAGAATCCACCAGAAAGAAGAAACAAAACAAAACAACCAAAAAAAAAAAGAGCAAATAGTAAGCTTCCATCTATATTCAGACTCCAGGCTTATTTTTCTGGACATGGACAGCATTTCTATCATGAGCCTTTTGAAAGGAGTGTCTTAAACTCTTGCATTGCTGAGAAGAGCTAAGTCTATCAAAATTAGTCATCACACAATGTGGCTCTTACTGTATGCAATGTTCTCCTGGTTCTACTCACTTCATTTGGCATTAATTCATATGAGTCTTTCCAGGTTTTTCTGAAATCTGCCTGCTCATCATTTCTTATTGCACAATAGTATTACATTACATTCATATACCTCAACTTATTCAGTCATTCTCCAATTGATGGGCATCCTTCAATTTCCAGTTCTTTGCCACCACAAAAAGAGCTGCTCTAAATATTTATTTACATGTTGTATGATCTCTTTGGGATACAGACATAGAAGTGGTATTGCTGGGTCAAAGGGTATGTACAGTTTTATAACCTTTTGGGCATAGTTCCAAATTACTCTGCAAAATGATTGGATCAGTGTAAAGTCAATCACGAGAGGCTCTCCTGAAGACTGCTGCTGTGAATAACTTTAAGGGTCTAATTGCATAGTATATTGAGTTCTCTATTTATTCAACAATAAACTAAAGTATAACATTTAAAAAACTAAAAGGATAACATTCACAACAACATAACATAACAACTTATTACTAAGGGGACCACATCGTCTTATAGTCATCTTTAAGGTGTAGTAGAAAATACAAATGCCATCTTCCCCTATAATGGTAAAGGGAATTTGAAGATCTTCTCTGATCATTAATAGGCCTAGGTGAACTTGAGGACCTTTCCTCATTTGAAAATATACTCTGCCTCCTAATAGGCTGCATGGGGTCACATGGAGCCTGTGGTGGGAGGCTTGTTTTTCAGGAAGGCACAACTTTTGTTACTTTGCTGTCAAGTGGGTCACGAGGATTGCGATGTTCTCTGACCCTGGAGAAAGTTATATATACCCCTGAGGGGAGGTTTTGCTGACTTTGGGAAGAGTTGTCTGATTTGGCCAGAGGAGACTTTGGGCAGCTGTTGAGCTTTGAAAACACTATGCTGGTGCTTCTCTCTCTGGTGACTAACTGTATGTGTGTGATGGTTAGGTAGCTAGAAGCCCTGTCTGTTGGTCTCCCAAATTGTGTTATTTTCTCTGTCTGTATTTTTGTCTGTTTGTAACTCTGTTTGTATTCCCTGAAGTTCAGGGTGCTGACTTTTCCCCCTGAACTAGGTAAATGATATATGTTTGATTAAAGTAAGATTGTTAACCCTTTTGGAGTTACTTTCCTTTAGAAAAGCAGATGAAAGAAGCTGTGCTAGCAGCCATCCTGGGTATGCTAGGGTGCTTGCTGCTACAACCCCTAGGTCACAGTAAGTTACAATCTCCTCAGTCAATACAGAGTATCCAAGTAAAGTCCTCTTTCTTCTTGACTTGAGGCTGGCTTCCAAACCTAGGGCTCCACCTCCACTTGTTGACTGGTCCTAATTCTTGCCTGGATTCACACTTAGGCAGCTCTTTGCTCCTGTTCCATATCTCAGCTGATGGGTATTGCTCCATTGCAAACTGTTCATGGTTTTTGTTTCTAGGAAATCAAAGCTTGACAGGGCTACAACAATATTTATACACATTACCAGAGCTATCATTGCGATTCACTTTCTGTCTGAGAAACCAGTACAAAATAACAGATAGATAGGACTTCTATCTAAGAAATCAACACAGAACAATAGACAAGGCTTCTATCTGAGAAATCAACACAGAACAATAGATAGGACTTTTGTCTGAGAAAGTAACACAGATCAACAGCAGAGTGCCAACATCACAAACATTCTATCTCTCAGTTCTGTTTGCTCCCAGCTCTGTTCGTGCTTTTCTCTGCTCCATTCCTTCCTGCTCCACCCTTTCTGTTCCACCCTTTCAGCAAGCTTCTCCCACTGTGGCCTCCCATGTGATTACATTCAGCCTATTAATGGGCAAGGGAGAGCTTCAAAATCCCTTAGACCTATTAAAGGCAATACAATGTATACTGTTTCCAATCAAAGACTCTTGATATAATCATAGGCAAGGCTCAAAGGCACTTGATTAGCTAAAACTCGATCTAGAAAAATAGCAAAATATCTTATTTTGCTTGCCATTACAATCAGTTCACAACTTCACAAACAATGCATTAGTATTCCAATTTTCCCACATCTCCAACATTTATCATTTTTCTGTTTTGACATGTTAGCCAATATCATAGGTGTGATGTGCTACCTAAGAATTGTTTTGATTTCCATTTCTCTACTCAATAGTGATTTAGAGCATTTTTTCATGACTATAGATAGCTTTACTTTCTTCCTCTAAAAACTGCCTCTTCATATCCTTTGACCATTTATTAATTGAGGAATGACTTGTATTCTTATAAATTTTGCTCAGTTCTCTATATATTTTAGAAGTAAGGCCTTCATCAGAGACACTGGTTGTAAAAATTCTTTCCCAATTTTCTGCTTCCCTTGTAATCTTGGTTACATTGGCTTTGTTTGTTCAAAAACTTTTCAATTCAATGTAATCAAAATCATCAATTTTGCATTTTTTAAGGTCCTCTATTTCTTGTTGGGTCATAAATTCTTCCATTCTTCACAGATCTGACAGGTAAACTATTCCTTACTCTCCCAGTTTGCTTATAGTTAACAGCCTTTATGTCTAAATAATGCACTCATTTTGACTTTATCTTGGTACAGGGTATAAGATGTTGGTCTATGCCTAGTTTCTGCCATACTATTTTCCAGTTTTTCCAGTAATTTTTGTTAAATAGTAAGTTCCTATCCCAGAAGCTGGAGTCTTTGGATTTATCAAACAGTAGATTACTGCTGTCATTGACTATTGTGTCTTGTGTACCTAACCTATTCCACTGATCCACATTCTATTTCTTAGCCAGTAGCAAGTAGTTTTGATGATTGCTGTTTTATCATACAATTTAAAATCTGGTATAACTAGGCCACCTTCTCTTGTATTTCTTTTCATTAATTCCCTTCGTATTCTGGACTTTTTGTTCTTCCAGATGAAATTTTAAATTATTTTCTCTGACTCTATAAAATAATTTTTTGGTACTTTGGTATGTCACTGAATAAATAAGCTAATTTAGATAGAATTGCCATTTTTTCTTTTTTGGAGGAAGGAAGGTAGGGCAATTGGAATTAAGGGACTTGACCAAGGTCACATGGCTAGTTTTTGTGTTAAGTAGCTGAGGCTGAATTTGAACTTGAGTCCTCCTAACTCCAGGGCCGATGCTCCATTCACTGCACTACCTAGCTGCCCCTAGTATTGTCATCTTTACTATATTAGCTCAGTCTACCCATGAGCAGCTTTTATTTTCCAAGTATTTCCAAGTGACTTTATTTGTGTACAAAGTGTTTTGTAATTGTATTCATATAGTTCCTGGGTTTGTTTTGGCAGATAGACTTCCAAATATTTTATAATGTCTACAGTAACTTTGAATGGGATTTCTCCTTCTACCTCTTGCTGTTGGTCTTTATTGGTAATATATAGAAATGCTGATGATTTATGTGGATTTTTTTCATATATTTTATATCCTGCAACTTTGCTAAGTTTGTTGTTTCAAGTAGTTTTTTACTTGTTTCTCTAGGATTCTCTAAGTACACCACCACATCATCTGCAAAGTGTGATAGCTTTGTTTCTTCTTTGCCTATTTTAAATCCTTTAATTTCTTTTTCTTCTCTTATTGCTAAAGCTAACATTTCTAGTACAATATTGAATGACAGTGGTGATAATGGACATCCTTGTTTCACCCCCAATCTTACTGCAAATGCTTTTAGCTTATCCCCATTACATATAATGCTTGCTGATGGTTTTTGATAGATGCCATGTGTCATTTTCTTTTTTTCTTTTTTTTCTTTTTTTATTGATTTGTTTGTTTACTTTTAGTTTACAAGATTTAGTTGCACAATCCCTTGAATTTCAAATTTTCTCCCCTCCCCCCACCCACGGTAGCATGTAATCAAGTATAAGATCTGTAAATACTTTCCCATTAGACATTAGTCAGGTTGTAAAGAAGGGTTTTAACTGATGGAATGAACAATGGGAAAGAGGAAACAAAACCAAACAAGAAAAAGAAAGAGAACAGGTAGTTTGCTTCAGTCTGCATTTAAACTCTGTTCTTTCTAGATCTTTCCCTGAATATAGACATGCTATGTATCATTTTCACAAAGACTCCATTTATTCCTATATTCTCTAGTGTTTTTAATAAGAATGGGTGTTGTATTTTGTCAAAAGTTTTTCTACGTCTATTGAGATAATCATATGATTTCTGTTAGTTTTGTTGTTGATATAGTCAATTAAGTTGATAGTTTTCTTAATATTGAACCATCCCTGCATTCCTATTGTAAATCCTACCTGGTTATAGTGTATTATCCATGAGATAAGTTGCTGTAATCTCCTTGCTAATGTTTTATTTAAATTTTTTGCATCTATATTCATTAGGGAAATTGGCCTATACTTTTCTTTCTCTGTTTTGGCTTCTTACCTATATCAGCACCATATTTGTATCATAAAAAGAATTTGGTAGGACTCCTTCTTTGCCTATTTTTCCAAATAGTTTATATAGTATTAGAATTGATTTTTCTTTAAATGTTTGGTGGAATTCACTAATCCATCTGGCCCTGGAGATTTTTTCTCAGGGACTTCATTGAAAACTTGCTCAATTTCTTTTTCTGATTTGGAGTTAAGTATTTTATTTCCTATTCTGTTAATCTGGGCAATTTATATTTTTGTAGATATTCATCCATTTCACTAAGATTGTCTTTTTAAAATCAAATTAACCTAAGGTTTACCTATTTTATTATTTTTTTTCCTTCACAAAACCAGCTCTTAGTTTTATTTAGTAGTTCAATAGTTTTCTTGAATTCAATTTTGTTAATCTATTCTTTCGTTTTCAGAATTTATAATTTGGTATTTCATTGGGGATTTGTAATTTGTTCGTTTTCTAGTTTTTTTAGTGGTATGCCTAATTCATTGATCTCCTCTTTTTCTATTTTATTCACGTAAGCATTGAGAGCTATAAAACTCCCTTTAAGAACTGCTTTTGCTGCATTCCCTAAGTTTTGATATTTTATCTTATTATTGTCATTCTCTTGGATGAAGATATTGGTCATTTCTATGATTTGTTGTTTGACCCACTCATTCTTTACGATTAGATTATTTAGTTTCCAATTAATTTTTAGTCTATCTTTGCATGGCCCTTTATTCCATGTAATCTTTTATTGCATCTTGATCTGAAAAGGATGCATTTAATATTTCTGCCTTTCTGCACGGGATTGTGAGGTTTTTACGCCCTAATACATGGGCAATTTTTGTGTAGGTGCCATGTACCACCAAGAAAAAGGTATATTACTTTCTATCCCCATGCAGTTTTCTCCAGAGGTCCATCAAATCTACCTTTTCTAAAATTCTATTCACTTTCTTAACTTCTTTCTTGCTTATTTTGTGGTTAGATATATCCAGTTATGAGAGGGGGAGTTTGGGGTGTCCCAGTAGTATAGTTTTGTTGTCTATTTCTTCCTGTAACTCCCTTAACTTCTCCTCTAAGAATTCGGGTGCTATGCCACTTGATGCATATATATTTAGTAATGATATTACTTCATTGGCTATGGTATCTTTTAGCAAGATGTAGTCTCCTTCCTTATCTCTTTTAATTAGATCTATTTTTGCTTTTGCTTTGTTTGAGATCAGGACTGCTACCAGTTTTTTTTTTTTCTACTTTAGGTGAAGCATAATATATTCTACCTCAGTCTTTTACCTTTGCTCTGTGAGTAACCCTCTGCTTCAAATGTGTTTCTTGTAAAGAACATACTGTGGAATTGTGGTTTTTAATCCATTCTGTTATCCACTTCCATTTTATGGGAGAGTTCATCCCATTCACCATCATGATTACTATCTGTGTCTTTCTCTCCATCTTATTTCCCCTGACCCCATTTATGCTTTTTTCTTTCCTTTTTCCCTTTCCCTCCTCACTAGAGTTTTTCTTTTGACCACCTCATCCCTCAATCTGCCTCCCTTCTATTACTCCCTCCCTTTTCTTTCTATTTTCCAAGACTACTTCTTCCCTCCTTTCTATCTACCTTCTCCTTTTTCTTTTCTCTCTCCCCTCCTGCTTCCTATAGGATAAGTAAGATTTCTGTACCTGAGAATGTTATTCCCTCTCTGTCATAGGATCAGGGTGAGAGGGAGGAAAAAAATAGATTTCTTTTAGTCAAAGTTCAAAAAAAGAGATGTGAGATGTGCTACAAATACGGAATGTTGCATAAACTTTCAGATTAGGTCACTGTATTATTAATTTCGCTTAATTGTTTTCACTTTGTAACAAGATACCTCTCATAGAGTGGGGGTGATCTATAAATGTTCATATTGTAAAAATAAAACATGCCAATACATTTTTTAAAACAAAGTTTATTGTATCTTTCTTCATGACATCATACTTAATTCAACAACAATCATTCAACAAGTACCCACAGTCTATCTGACACTGTGCTAGATATTAGGGATACGAAGACACAAATGAAACCGTTCTTGCCCTCAAGGAGCTTACATTCTAATCAAGAGGGGGGATGCATTATGTACACAGATGAGTAAATACGAAATATAAACAAATCAAATATAATCAAAAGTAAATTTGAACAGGTACACCAAAAACTAGGAGAGAAAAAGAAAAGCCTCTTGTGTAGAAAGTCAGCCAAGCAGAGCCTTGAGGAAAATTTGAGATTCCAAAGAGGAAGAATCGAGGAAGCAGAACAATCCAGACCATAGATGGCCTATAAAAAGATAGAGGGGCAGGATATAGAATGTCATTCAGTTTGGCTGGAACATAGTTATGAAAGGAGGACCAAGGTGAAATCATTCTGGAAAGAGAGGTTAGAGCCAGCTTGTGGGAGGATTCAAATGCTAAACAAAGGAGTCTATATTTGATTGTAGAGGCAATAGGGAGCCACTGAAGCTTCTGGAACAAGGGCGTTATATGGTATGCTTTAGAAGGGTTGTTTGCTGACTATCTTAAGTCTTTTGTACTAGGGCATCAGGGTCTCCATCTCTTTAAGCATTGTGAAATTAACCAGTGGTTCTCCTTCAGGAGGATAAGGCATAGCTCTAGACCTTGATTCCTACTAAGTCTATCATCTCTTTGAACAACTAGTTACCTTTTAAAATTTCTTTTTTTTTTTTTGGAGGGCAATTGGAGTTAAGTGATTTGCCCAAAGTCACATGGCTGGTAAATGTGTCAAGTGTCTGAGGCTGGATTTGAACTCAGGTCCTCCTGACTCCAGGGCCAGTGCTCTATTCACTGCACCACCTAGCTGCCCCACCTTTTAAAATTTCAATCCTGATCAACATAGCTCCTAGCAGGGAATCTCTACAAAGTACTTCCAAATGACTTATGCTTCTTTGAAATAGTCTGGCTCCTAATTTGTTAGGCTTGGGCATATTGGGGGGATATAGTTTATTACCACTAGGATATTGCCTTATGTTTTTTCTTTTTCCTTCCAGAGAGAAGGAATCTATGCACATCAAAGGGCTGCTAATGCTTATGCTCTCCAGGTAAACAGTACAAGTTTTCTTGGAATGCACTGAGTATAAGCCTCACATTTCTTACATCCTTTAACTGCTACCTTAGGCCAGTAAAGTCTGAGTCATATCAACTCTAAAGTTGTCTCTTGACCCAAATGTCTAAAATTATCATGGAGAACTTTCATGGTCATGGCTCAATGGGCTTTGGATTGTCCCTCTCCCTCTTGCTTTTTCTTTGCTCCTTCCCCTGGCTTCAGGCTGCCTAGATTCCATCTCAACCACTTGGCTGCTCACACTGCCTGCAGTAGGTGGGAACTACTAAGTCTCTTCATTTCAGTGAGATGAAGGACTCCTATACTTTTCCATCTACCCTGCCATTGCTTCCTAAGATCCTCCTGGCCCTTTTTCATGTTCTGCATCTATGCCCTGACACTCATTTGATCCCCTGATGGGTGGGAATTCCTGTGCATCCCTGTGCCTTGTCATCTGCTTTGCAGCTACTCTTTGTTTCATATGTGCCACTCCCCCCCACCCCCAATTACAGCATGAGCTTTTTTGGAGCAAAGACCATCTTATTTTTTTTCTGTTCGTATCCCCAGAAGTTGGCACAGTGCTTGACACAAAGTAAGTGTTTGATAAATGCCCTTTGATCTATTTTATTCATACCAACTCTGTTTTGGTCTTTTACATCTTCTTAAAAGGTATCTAGGTGGTCCAGAGGCTATAGTGTTAGTTATAGTGTCAGTATATATATATATATATATGACCTGGAGTCAGAAAGGTTTGAGCTCAAATTCAGCTTCACATGCTTCCTGGCAGTGTGATCCTGGATAAGTCACTTAATCTCAGTCTCTCTCTTTCTCTTAAACTATAAAATGGGGATTTAAGGTAGCACCTACCTCACAGGGTGGTAGTGAAGATCAAATGAGATAATATTTGTAAAACCACTTAGCACAATGCCTAGAACATAATTGGTTCTTAATAAACGAATATTCTCTCTTTCTCTCTTTTATGATACCTCTTAAATTATTTCTGGAATTGTCACCTGTACCTTTGTGAAACATCAGGAGATCATAGAAACTTCTAAGAAGGACATTGATGATTCAATTTAATACTCATTTAGGGCCCTACTATGTGTCAGGACCTGTGCTAGGCACTGGAGATGCAAATAAGACAAAAAGACAGTACTTAACTTTAAGGAGCTTACAATCTAAAGGGAGAAGATGACATACCAACAGAAGCTGGAAAAAAGGGTAGGAGGACACTAGGGAGTCCCTGTATCTTGTTCCATGGAGTTGAAACCAAACAGAGCTACAGAGGGAAAGTAATAAGCTGATGAATATCAAGAAAATGGAAAAGGGCATTGAGATCATCTCATATAAAGGCTAGTTTTTTTAAAAAATGAGGATATGACCTCTGAGGTCAGAACCAGAAGTAATTTGTGGAAGAGGCAACTTTTGGCTTAATAGAAAGAAAAAATAGCCCTAAAAATCAGAAACATATAAAAGTGGAATGGGCTACCTCAGAAAGTATCTAGTTTCCCTTCATAGAGGTCTTCAAGCAGAGGCTGAACGCCATTTATTGGGGTTGTTACAATGGAGATTTGATTTGGGTATGAATTAGGCCAGACTGCCCCTGAGTTCCCTTCCAAACCCAAAGTCCATGGCTGTGAATTATCTAGGTAATGGAGAGTCTATACTTTAACAATATACTATCTTTGTAAATCCCTCTTCCCACTTGTTAGTAGATAAGGAACATTTTTGAAATCTCCACTCACTCCCTATGTGACCAAAGACACTCACTTGAATGCTGACTGGTGGGGATTAAGAATGGAACGTGGGGGCACTGGATGGAAGTTTATGTAGATGGTAACTGGTGTTTATGGAGAATGAATTTGTGACCTTGACCTCATTAGCATCAAGCCCAAACCAACTGTGCAACCTGGTCTAGACAATAAATATTAACCAGGCAGCCACCAGACCACAGAAAGGCTACTTATGCACCATGAGGAATTCATGGAACATCTCTAAAACTTCCTTCTCTCTTATAGACTACAAAGGAGGTGACTAGGGATGGGAAAGGTCTTAACAAAACTGTGAATTATACAGATTATATCTTCAGAGCCCCTTTTCTTTCCATATGTTTCTTGGCTACCTATATGACCTTTAGCCTGGTCCCAACAGGATCATTCAGTGTCTCAGTTTTCATACTTTCCTTTCTCATTCCCTCAAGGAAGGAAGGAAACAAGTATTTCTTAAATACTTGTACTTAGAGCGTTACAAATGTTATCTCATTTCACTGCACAATAATCCTGAGGTAGGTATTGTTGTTTCATAGTTGAGCAACCTGAGGCAGACAGAAGTTAAGTGACTTAACCAGGGTCACGCAGCTAGGAAATGTCAGAGGCTAGATTGGAACTTAGGCCTTCCTGACTTGATACCCAGTGCTCTATCCACTGTACCCCTTACCTGCCTCAAGACCAAGTTAGACAAATAATAGATAATTTGATAACTCATTCGCATTGTGATTTTAATTTTTGATAAATTTTAATATTTGATTTTAATTTGATTTAATATTTGATTTTAATATTTGACAAATAAATATTTGACAGTTTGTATTCCACCAATGGCCTTCACTTTAGCAAGCCAATCATATTTGAGGACAGAAGTGATTTCAGTATGTTTCAAGTCAAATCATGTGTGTGGTAGTTTGCTAAATATATCTACCTGTCATGAGGATTGAACTGCATGGAATATTCAAGGGAATGGGCTTTCAAAAAGAAAGCATTAGGATACTTCTTTGGACATGCTTTGACTCTGTCCTGAAGGACTTGATTCTTTGGTATGATGAAGCAAATTCTGAGTGGTCTCTTAGTTTTGTCTCTCTTCTTTAATAGTATATCATTTTAAAAAGGGAAATTGCTTCCAACTCACTATCTTCCTCTGACTTTTCAGGTAGCATCATATAATTCTTCAATCAGAGGTAGGGAAGGAGTAGTCATCTCCACCCCAGAAGTATCTAGCCTGGAAGCAGCTAGAGCAAGGACTCAGTGAGACTATTGAGCCTGGGCCCCTGACTTCCTCTGGTTTCTGTTTCCCTCTCCCAGAGAGGGAAGTCTCCATGTTTGGAGCAGCCTTACAGGATTGAGCAGTCAGGAAATTATGGGTCTTCTTGTTGTTGTTCAATCCTTGTCATGTCCAATTCCTCATGACCTTGTGGACCATCACATGCCAGGGCCTTCTGTCCTCCACTATCTCCTGAAGTCTGTCTAAGCTTATGTCCATTGCTTCCATGATACCATCTATCCATCTCATCCTCAGTCATCCCCTTTTCCTTTGCCTTCAGTCTTCCCCAACATCAGGGTCTTTTCCAATGTGTCCTATCTTCTCATTATGTGGCCAAAGGATTTAAGCTTCAACATCAGTATTTGACCTTCCAGTGAATAGGCTGAATTAATTTCTTTAAGTATTGACTGATTTGAACTCCTTGTGAATCCTCACTTGATGCCAATTGAACTGCTACAGCTCCTCTTGGAAGAGATGACAGCAAACAGAAAAGGACTATGACCTTGTTTGACTTGCCTGAAGAAAAGGACTTGAGGAGAATTATTTGCATAGTGCCAAGACAAGATGAAATGGGATTTGTCGATTGAGTGGTCCCTCAAAGTTATTTATATTTTGATGGTTTTAAATCTTTATGTCCCAAAAAATATAGCAGTACCCATAAGTTATTATGATTGATTTTACAACATATCTTTCAATATATTGCTTTGTCAGTGCAAGTTTGTGAGTATTGGGTGTTTAGCATGTCTTTTGTGTGAAAGAAATAACTCACTTATCATTTTAGTCATGTCTGACACTTTATGACCCTATATGGAATTTTCTTGGTAGAAATACTGGAGTGGTTTGATATTCTCTTCTCCAGCTCATTTTTCAGATGAGGAAACTGAGGCAAACAGGGTTAAGTGACTTGCCCAAGATCACACAGCTAGTAAGTGTCTGAGGTCAGATTTGAACTCAAGAAGATGAGACCTTCTGACTCCAGGCCTAGCACTCTGCTGTACCACCCTATGCCTATTCTGTTCCATACATTCAGAACCTTTCTACTCTGACCTTTGCTGAAGTCCCTGTCATGAGCACAAACCTAAGCTTTAAGTATTTTTTCTAGGGATTTAGGGATGGGAAGTATCAAGAGTCAGCAAGTCAACCAAAATTTATGACTAATTACCAGACACTGCTAATCACTGAGGGTACAGAGAAAGATAGTATCAATGTCTCTATGAGATGTAGACAACAAGGAGCTTAACTGTTTTCATTAAAGGCCAGCATCCACCAACATAGAACCTGCTCAGCATGCATGCGTCCAGAACTGAGTGGCTCCCATTAGTCAATCAAATAATGAATTAAATAACTTTCATTAAGTGATTACTTCATGCTGAACACTGTGCTAAGTGCTGGGGATACGAAGAAAGGCAAAAATCTGTCCTGCTCTTAAAGACCTCACAATCTAATAGAGGTAACAGTATGTAAATAACCAGGTACTTGAGATATATACAAAAATAGGTGGAAGATAGTTTCAGAGCATGTTGTACTAGCTGCTGCGGTCATGGAAAAGCCTTCTGACAAAGGTGGGCTCTGATCCCCGAGACTTGGAGCAATTCAAGGAAACTAAGAGACAGAGGCGAGGAGGTGAAGGGTCCTTACGTGTTCTTGTTAGATATTTACAGATTCTCCCTGTGTAGAAGAATGTCTTGTGTTTGTACTATTGAGAGTCCTATGCTCATAGAATCATAGAATGTTAGATCAGGAAAGAAATCTGGAATTTTACTAGGTCAATCCCCCCATTTGACAGATAAGAAAGCTGAGGACCAGAGAGGACAAATGACACAAAATTAATCAGTTGCAGAGTTGGGACTAGAAACCAGATTAGATCCTGAGAGATGAGGAGAAAAGGAGCCCTACCAACCCCCTGGCTTCCAGGGCTATATTCCTATTGTCAGTGGGGAATGTTGTGACCCTGATGCAGGCTCTCATGAAGGGCTTCCAGCCTTACTTCACTGGGGAAGGGAGGCAGAGTGGTACCCCTCTAGGACCCCCACCTTGACTGAATCCCTGTTGATCTAGAATATTTTTTTTTCATAGGTTAGGTCTTAGAGACCACTGCAGGAATGACCCTCCCAAGGAGTAAAAAGCCTTGGATGGGGGCCAAAGCAAGTACTCTTTTGAGTTCTCCCCCAAACCTCTCTAAAAACCTGTAAAAAAAATTACTCTCATAAAATTCTAGAGCAGCAGAACACACAAAATGATAGAGTGAAACAAATTTTCAGCCCAAAAAACCCTGGAAGATTGACAGGAAAGGTCTGTTGCACCAGTCTGAGAGAAGAGGGCAGTCTAACATGGGCTACACTAGCACAGACTGGCCTCAGGGCACTAAGTCACTGGAAGCTGTGGCAGTTTCCAGACTCATCCCACGAACACCAGAGGTATTTTTTGGTCCGTTGGACCTGGGGGAGAGAGTAGCCTGTCCCGGTTCCAGCCCTAAGGCAACAGCAGTGGCTGCTTTTAGAGCTCTCAGCCTATGGACAGTGAGGGGATTGAGTGGTTGATTGGAGGGAGATTGCAGGGATCTTTTTGCTGATACTAAGAAGGGATTCTCTTTGCCCATGCAAATCTGGGTCACAGTCTTGGGTGGAGGTCCTGGGGCCAGGAAGAGCACTGGCTTGGTGGAGGTTGTGGTGGCAATGAAGAGGGAGCCCTCTTCACAGTCCCAAGGCAGAAAAGAGTGCTTGTGGTCACTCATAGAAAAGAGCACAGACCAAGAGAGGAGTAAACACCTATCCTTTGATCAAACAACCTTGGGAAAGCTTAAAATTTAGAGGTCCCTAGAAATATCTTTGAAAAAAGCTGCACAAAACCCTTGAAGATTGGAACAATACATTTTCCACTCTGGAAACAGAGCCCCACCTTAACATAGAGCTAAAAAGTCAAGTAATTGACTGGAAAAATAAGCATATGGGAGAAAAAAAAAATCAGACTAAATAATCTTAGTTTGATAGAAAAAGGGGAGGTAAGAGAGCATAGTGAACCTTAAACTCATCAGATTTGGCTTAAGGAGGGAATAACATACACACTCAATCTTGTATGAAAATCTATTTTACCCTACAGGATAATAGGGTGGAAGGGGATAAGAGAGGAGTGAGGGATGATAGAAGGGTGGGCAGGTGGGAGGAGGGGGTAATCAGAAGCATACACTTTTGAGGAGGGACAGTGTCAAAGGAGAGAATAGAATAACTGTGGGGCGAGATGGAATGGAGAGAAATATAGTGAATTTTTCACAACATGACTGTTATGGAAGTGTTTTGCATGACTACATATGTATAGCCTATATTGAATTGCTTGCCTTCTCAATGAGAGTAAGGAGGGAGGGAGGATGGGAGAGAATGTAAAACTCATAGTTTTAAAAACAAATGTTAAAAATTGTTTTTACATGCAATTGGAAAATAAGAAATACAGGCAATGGGGCATGGAAATTTATCTTGCCCTACAGGAAAATAGAAGGGAAGGTGATAAGGGAAGAGGAGGAGGGTGATAGAAGGGAAGGCAGATTGGGGGAAAGGGTGATCAGAATGCTCACCATCTTGGAGTGGGGAGAAGGGAGAGATGGGGAGAAAATTTGGAACTCAAAATTTTGTGGAAGTGAATGCTAAAAATTAAAAATAAATTTATTAATAAAAAATAAAACATTAAAATTTAAAAAAATTTAAAACATTGGATGGAACATATCCATCATCTAAGAATGACTTAAATATATTCTATAAAGAAGGAGGAAATCTAGAAAGATGACAGAACAGATAAGTACAGTTTCCATATCTACCTAAACTCCTCAAATGTCATTGCTACTAAAAGGGTCTGTGTGCCTTCTATGGCTCATGTTTCCATGGCTCCAGTGTAAGAGCTTCAGTGGGATTTGCTTTACTAGCCCACAGCCCTGCTACTCTCTGGATATCAGTGACACAGATAGAGCCCTGGGCCTGGAGTCAGGAAGACCTGAGCTCAAATCTAGTCTCAGATACTTACCAGCTATATGACCCTGAGCAAGTCACCTGACCCTGTTTGCCTCAGTTTCCTAAAATAAGCTGGAGAAGGAAAACGGCAAACCACTTCAGTATCTCTGCCAAGGAAACCCCAAATGGGGTGACAAAGAGTTGGACAGGCCTGAAACAACTGAACAATAACAATAACAAATAGGATGCTCATGCCCAAGCAGAGGAGGAGCTTGAATTTACCTGGGATCTGGGGGAGAGGATGGGGAAAGGTAATAGATATTTTACAGAGACATCTAAACTGCCTCGTGCATGGTGAAGTCAGCAGAATCAGGAAAACAGAAAAAGATGCAATGATTACAACAATGTAAGTGTTGAGAAAAAAACATGACAAAGTGAAAGAAATTATAATTTGGTCCCCAGGAGGAGTCCAGAAAATGCACCTCTTTCCTTCCTTGTCAAAGGTGGGGGCCTATAGGTAGGGAAGACTGCATATGCTGTCACTACTTGTGTTCGTTCATTGCTCTTTCTCCTTTCTTTTCAATTATATTTATTATAAGGGGCAGGTTTCTGTGTAGGAGAGGAGAGAGGGATGTATTTGGAAGCAAAGGCAATATAAAAACAAAATATATCAATAATTAGAAAAATAATTCGTTGAGGGAAAACTCTTTTACTGATGTTTTTTGGTTCACCCCTGTGCCTATGAGCAGATAATGATCAGCCACCACCCCCTCCTCCAGCTCCCTTAAATTGAACGTTTCTGAGGAAATCATAACTAAGAAAATGTTCAAGGTCATGCTCTGGATGAACTTGGAAGTGGTTCAAATATGTTTCAGGTTTGCAATCGTTTCACTGAGATATGCCCAAATGGTGATGTCATACCAAAGGCATGACTAATTTCATACTTCAGATAGCACTTTCCCCTCCCCAGGAAAACAGCAAAGCAGAAATTATTTAAGGGCAAAAGTGACCTGAGAAACATAATCAGTCATTAGACTAGATAATCAGAGATCAAAGCCAAGGCACCAGCAAGCTAATGCTGTTTTCATGAGCTTGTATTTTATGCTGTATCATGAGATCAACTGGCTGGTAGGAAAACATCGTGTTTTTTTTTTATTAGAGGGAATGGTGAGCAAGGAGCAAGGGAAAACTGGAAGCAAGGAGGAGTGTAGTGAAGTGGGAAGAAGACTGGATTTGGAGTCAAAGGGTCAAGGATAGAGGCTGCCCCTTTGTGTGACCTGAGATAATTTACTGTTCCTCTTTGGGATACAACTTCCTCAAGAATACATAATGGGAAACTGCCATTTCAAATAAAATAGGAGGGTTGGGTTAGAGGAATTAAAAGGCCCCTTCCACTCTAAATTATCGTTCTTGATTAACCTGTATACCCATAATGCCCCATGGAAACTTCATGGAGTTGGTACCCATCATAACTCAGGACTACAACTCCCAAATTTTCGGCTTTGTCTGCAGGAGAAGGCCTAAAAGAAGCAGCCTAGTAGTAGGCTCATCTCATCAATTCAACGCAATCCAATAAGCACTTAGTACTTTCTATTCACCAGGTAGTTAGTGCCTAGGGTTGTATCCCTAAAAAATGACGGAATAGGAGATTATGTTCACTTGGATGAGAGATTTAGAGCTTCTTATGTGCAGAGTTTGTATCCCAAAGATCCCTTCATGGACCCAGAGAGGACAGGGATTTAGCCAAGGCCAGGATTTGAACCCAGGCCCTATGTCTCCCAATCCAGAATTGCAGTGTACGGATTAGACTTCCTGGAGGTATACTTCGTCTCCATTGTTGCTGATTGGGTTTGCCACCTAGATAAGCTATTGAATATTTCTGGGCTTTGGGGGTCTGCCTCTGACGTCTATTGACATTAGCAATAAACTATAAGGAGTGAAGATAAAAAAATTATCTAAATGATAACTCTAGTCAACTCAGCCAACAAATTAATCAGCAAATGTGAACTGAAGTCCTTTTATGGTCCAGGCCTCACGCTAAGGGCTGAGGGTTGGATACAGACAAGCCTCAGATCAAAGGGTCCTTCCTTTCAATGAGTTTATAGTCTGCTTTGGTAAATAAAATACATCTACATGGAGAAATGACTAAAACCACCAACGGAAAATAAAACATCAATTCGGCTATGAAAGTTCTGGTATCTATAATGGCCAAGGAATGAACTATTTTGGTTAATTAGCAAATTTGGTTAAACTATACTTACTATCTGGGCCACATATGAACAAGTAAAAAACCAAGAGGTAAATCTGGTTCCTGAACCTTATTTTACACCAATCATTTCCTCCTCAACACCCCTCATTGAATGCTTCTTCATGATAAAGAAAAAATATTAAACCAAACCAACTTATACTGGAACTGTGTCTGATATTATATACATAATTATATACATAATATCTATGGATACCTCTATTTCTGATTTTCAAAGAATTTGAAATGCAATAAAATGTTTTGTATTAAACCTTTGCTGAACATAATTTAATCTTTGATGAATCAGAAGGGGTTGTATCTTATATGTCCCACACAGAACTGAATTATGAGACACATGACATTATAAATACTCAAGACACTGAGAAATAGTGTGATATAGTGGATAGGGAACTGGACTTGGAGGTAAAAGATCTGTGTTCAAATCCTGCCTGTGACTTTGAACAAATTATTTAACTACACTAGACCTTGGTTTCCCCATTTGTAAAATGAAGGGGATGGGGTAGACTTAGGTGGTTTCTAAAATCCCTTTAAACTCTAAATCTATGATTAAAATGTTTGTGGAATAAATGACTTATTACTATTATTGTCTGGAGCCAACAGGCTCCCCAGGGAAGTCTTCAACACCAGGGTCACTGAAACAGCCAGGGTTAATCCAGCCACACTCCGACTGGAGACAGACCCACAAGGGCCCCCAGAGTCCCAACCCAGTGATGCTTTGAGCCGCTGGGGGTATTCATAGCCCTATACAGCTGTTGCCAATTATGTCTTGTCAACAAGTTTTGGTTGTAAATAGTTTCTTGTTTTGCTCTGTGTGGGGATCCTTTCTTCCCTTGCTCTCCTTCATCTCTCAGTCCTCTCAGATGATAAGCTCTTTGAGGGTAGAGCCCATACCTTCTTTCACATTCCTGTACTTCAAGGTGGCACAGTGGATAGAGTCCAGAATTTGGAGTCAAAGACTATCTGAATCAATTCAAATCTGGCCCCAGACACTTATTAGCCATGTAACTTTGGGCAAGACTTTTAACCTCTATCTGCCTCAGTTCCCTCAACTATAAAATGAAGATAATAGTGGCATTTACTTCACAGGGCTATTATGAAGACCAAATGAGATAACACTTGTTCTGGCACATTGTTGCTCAGACATTCAGTCATTTCCAACTCTGTGATTCTTTATGGGGTTTTCTTGGCAAAGATACTTGAAGTATTTTGCTGTTTCCTTCTCCAGTGGATTAAGTCAACAGAGATTAAGTGACTTGCCCAGGGTCACACAAGTAGGGAATATCTGAAGCCAAATTTGAACTCAGGTCTTTTTGACTTCAGGCCCAGTGCTCTATCTACTTGAGCCATCTAGCTGCCTGTTTTGGCATATTGTAGTCATTTAATCAATACTTGTTTCCTTCCTGTTCCCTTCCTCTTGACAGTGCCTGGTGGGATAGGGATAGTGCAGAGATGGGAGAACATGTATTCAGTCAATATGTCTGGTTAGCACATTTAGTCCGTTTCATATGAGTGGGAAGGATAAAAAATGCTCATGGTCATCAGTGTCTCTAGGGAAAAGAAAAACCTAAGTCACAAGAATGACTCCAGTCTCAGAAATATTTTTTTTTAAATTTCAGTTGAGTCCAATCTGATGGACTTGAGACAGATGGCTGTTGATGAGTTGGTCTTTCAAAGTTCAAGAAACACATTGGAAGAGAGTGTGATAAGCTTGGACTTTTACCTCTGATAGTTCTAGGGGAGAAAGAGAAAATTTTGGAGATTTCTGTTGGTTATTCTTATTTTCCTTGTCCCATACTTACACAGCATTGCCACGCTGGAGTGAGATTTGGAGACCAGATTTGACAATCATCACACAGGCCAGGCAGATAACCAGAGTGTCAGGCCACTTAGACATTCACACTATATTGGTTGATTAAAGGAAATGGAGATGTTTTATCTAGAGAAAAGATGACTTTAGGGGAAGCATGATAATTGCGTTCAAGCTCTCATCTGGAACAGGGAACAGATTAGTTCAATGTGGCCCAAGTGGGGCCATTGAAAAAGGCAAAAGCTGCAGAGAGCTAAGTTTAGGCTTAGTCAGAGAGAACTTCTTTACAATTAGAACTGGATGCCCAAAGAGGTGGTGGCTTATCCTTCTTTAGACATTTTCAAGAAGAGGTTGGATGAACATTTGCCAGGTTTGTTATAATAAAGATACTGTTTTGTACGAGTCCGACTATCAGATTCTGTGATTTCAGACTATCAATGAACCTTTTCTTCCTAGAAACATTTCCAAAATACAGGACATCAGACAGAGATTTTGGAATTGTTAAGAATTGAAAGCTCACGTGATGCAGAGCAAGAAGGAACCTCAGAAATCAATCAGACCAACTTTATTTTACAGATGAGAAAACTGAGGTACAGACTGACGACTCCCCATGGTCTATCTCCCTCCAACATTTACCATTTTGATGTTTTATTATCTTTGACAATTTGATCATTCTGAAGTAAAAAATCAGAATTGTTTTAATTTACATTTCACTTATTATTTGTATCATTCTTTCTTGTGGACGTTGATAGCTTGTATTTCTTTGTTTTCAAATTGCCTATTCTTAGACTTTGATCTGTTGGGGTCTATTTTCATTCTTACATATTTATATCAATTCCTTCCATAGCTTGGCTTGTCAGAGATATTTGTGGTAGTAATTTTTGCTGATTGACGGCTCCTCTTCTAATTGGAGCTGCAGTGATTTTGTGCATGACAGAACTTTTTGATTTTATGTCTTCAAAATTGTCTCCTTTATCTCAGATGATCATCTCCATCCCTTAATTAGTTAAGGATTTTCCAGACAGCCACAACGGTACAAAGTGTTTCCTTAAATTCTCCTCTATTTTTTTCATTGTGTCATGACTTTTTATCTCTATTTACTATCTATTTTGAGTTTATTGGGGTATATGGCTTAAGACGTTGGTCCGAATCTAATTTCCGTTAGACCGATTCCAGTTTTCTCAACAGTTGTTTGTTTTTAATAGGGAGTCCTTATTTCAGTAGCTGGCATCAGTGTGAGTTATTGAAAACTACATAAATATATTGGACACTTCTGGGTATTACTTACCTACTTTGTTCTACTGAACAACTTTACCCTGTCTTAAAACCACTGTTTAAAATTTTTTTCTTTACAATTACTGCTTTATTCTATTTTGATATCTGGTCAAAGCTTAGTCCTTTTTCCTTCTTAATTATATTCATTATTTCTCTAGAGATTCTTGACCTTTTATCTAGACAAATTTAATCATCTTGTATTTTTGATAGCTTCATTGGTATGGCCCTAAATCTGCAAATGAAATGAAATGGCATCGCCATTTTTATTATCTCCCAATTATGAAGAATGAATATCTCCAGTTATTTGTTTTCCTTCATTTTTCTGAAGATTATTTTGAAGTTATATTCAAATAAGTCATGAGGATGACTTTATAGACTATGTCACAGATAATGTATGCATTTTGTAATTATTTTAAATAGAATATCTTTTTTCTATGTCCTCCTTTGGGATTTTGTTTGTGCTACACACAATGTAGAAAGATATTACTGGGTTGTTAAATCTCTAGGATTCTCTAAATAATTCTCTAAGATTCTCATTAAAACATCCATAAATGGAGATAATTTTGTATTTTTGCCTATGCTTATTCTCCCACTTTTTTTGTTGTCTTATTGTTATGATTATCATAGAACTACTTTAAATAATTATAGTGACAATGGGTATCCTTGTTTTATCCTGATCTTAATGAGAAGGTTTCCAGTATTTCTCTATTAAAAATCATGCTAGCTTTTGGTTTCAGATAAATATTGTCTGTCATGTAAAGGTCAATTTATTACTACGCTTTTAAAATGTATTTTTAACATAAAGAAAACTGTATTTTATCAAATGATTTTCCTTTATCTGTGTGACATGGTCATGTGGACTATATTTTTATTATGCTACTATTTTTATAGCCTTTTTAATGTTAAATCATACATGCATTCCTGGTATGCCTTGGTTTTCCCTGTGGTACATGTTTAATAATCATTTGGCCATAAGTAGAAGCCTAGTGATTGTTGATCAGTCTAACTGTGACCTGGGTTTTCGTCTTGGCTCTGTCATTTCCTCTCTGTGTGATGACAGGCAAGTAATTTAATGTCTCTGAGCCTAGACTGAATTACCTGTAAAATAGAGCTAATATATAGGCTTATTGTGAGGAAGATACTTCAAAAACTGTGGTTCTTCTGTTGTTTAGTTTTCTCAATCAGGTCCAACTCTTTGTGACCCATTTGGGGTTTCTTGGTAAAGATCCTGGAGTGGTTAAGCATTTCATTCTCCAGCCCATTTTACAGATAATCAACCTGAGGCAAATAGGATTAAATGACTTGACAGCTAGTAAGCATCTGAGGACAGATTTGAACTTAGGAAGGTGAGTCTTCTCTGACTCCAGGCCAGCACTACACCAAATAGCTATCCCATTATAGTGGTAGATAAATCTAATATATTATTGTCACCTAAGTCCCCCTAAACCACTAACATTGTGTGATTCTATCACTTGAAAAGAAGGCCTCTAGATCTGTATCCTACCAGGTAACAACAACAAACAGAGGTTGTTTTGGCCAACACACTTTATGGGGAAGAAACCAAATGGACGAGTTCAGGTAATGACCTTTAGAGCATTCCCTAAAGATAACAGGCTAAACTGGAGAGCCAGGAATTTTTATGGCTCCTTGGTATGCCTGTCCCCAGATATTGTGGTGGTGATGATCCTCTTCCAAAGCCTTTGATGCATAGCCGGGATGTTATGTAAGCAAAATCTTGGAACACTGGAACACAATCGTCGGGCTTGAGTGATGAAAGTTTTGATGTTGGATGAACTGGCTGAGGCCCAGGTGGGATTATACCTGATAAGCGTCAGGTACTTAGTAACAGTATGGGGTGATGGAAAAAGATTTGGCCCAGGGGTCAATAAACCTGGGTTTACATCCCCGAAACATACCATTAACATTTTGTAGTACCCTGGGCATATCACTTTATTCCTTTGGGCTTCAGATGCCAAATGAGAAGCTTTCCAACTCTAACAATGTATGATAGTTTCCCAAGTTTTCTCAGCTTGGGCTGCAAAGTGTTAGGCATGAAGGGACTCAGCATAAAGCTAAATGAATACATTATTTTTCTGTTTCCCTCCAGAGTAGTTGGATAAATGAGCTCCTCCAAATTGAGAACTCCAGTAAGGAAGGTGTGGGCTCAGTTTCTCTCTAGAGTTGTACTATAGTCTTGGACAGGTCCTGTTTCTGAAGATTTTAGGGGCTAGTCAAATCTGTGTCTAGAATGATCCATTCTCCCCAGCAAATCCATTCTACAGACTCTCTCTCTGTGCTTTGTTCAACTAACCACTGCCATCTCAATGATTTTCCACAACCAGAATATTTTATTTCTGTTCTTTATTCTATCTGGTCATTAAATCTGGCAGTAATTTCCATTTCTCTTCCATTTATTTCTGGCCAAACAAGCTTCTTCTCCCATCCTTCTTAACAAGAAGAGGACTTGCCACCTATGTGTACAGCAGAAGCCTCTTTCCCTCTCTGACAAAAGGAGGAGAAAAGACCTACCCATAAAATTGAATAGATAGGACAGTCCCACAATTCCAGGAGCCTCTGGCAACAGATAGAATCCATTGATAAATCAAACATCCGCCATTTAATAAGAGCCTCCTCTGGGCTAGGCACTGTGCTAAATACTGGGGATACAAAGAAAGACAAATGACAGTCCCTGCTTTCAAGTAACTCACAGCATAATGGGGGAGACAGCGCATGTACAACAATATACAAACAAACTATATACAGAATAAATTGGAAATAATGCAATTTATCTAATCCTTCCTTTTTTATAAAAAATGCATTCTATAGAAGGTGAAATTTTAGCTGAGATTTGAAAGAAGCCAGGAAAATTAGGAGGCAGAAATGAGGAGGGAAAGCATTCCAGGCCATGGGGTCAGCAGATGAAAATGCCCAGTCTGAAGATGGAGAGTCTTGGGTGAGGAACAGCAAGGAGGCTAATGTATCACTGAATGATAGAGTATGTGGGAGTAGAGGTTGTTGTTGTTCATCCTTGTTTTTGAAGAAGACCAGTGATGTCACAGGGTGATGTCTTGCCTTGTATGTGAATTGGATTTAAGTGAGGCAGAATTGTGTGCAAAGCTGTCAGTCTCACTCTCTCTTCCAGAGTTATTGGTCCAGTGGCAAGACAAAAGTCAAGATGCAGTGGTGTCTTCAATGTCTGAGCAAGATCTAAGCATGCCACAGCACCTGCTTCAGCAGCCTTCATGGCCCTTGGAACAAAATGTTCTCATCTACCCATTCCACTTGGGGAAAATCTTTATATGTTTGGGGTAGACACCCCATCTAACTCACCAACGGGTTTGAGACCTCTTGGTTACTCTCAGCCTGGTTTAATCCATCTGCTGAGATGGTTTTACCATGGTGTGTCCATGGTGTGTGCACCAAAAGTGCAGCCCCAAAAAAGGTTCAGCAAGGCCTCACACCAGAGGTTCTAGTCCTTCTTGAGCACCCCATACACAGGGTTGGGGGTAAGGTGTAGGAAGACTGTAAAGACTGGAGGGGGCCAAGTTGTGAAGGACTTTGAATATCAAACAAAGGACTTTATCTTCTTCACAAGAATGGCTTGCTTCATATCATATAACACTATATTTCTGTCAGAAGCAAAACTGCCTAAGATATTAGTTTTGATTGAGTTAAATATAACGTTGCTTCTGCTATCAGAGCCCCAAGTCACTGAACACAAGAGGACTGATTTTTTTGTTTATCCCAGATGTCCACCTATTTTCCTCACATAGCAAAAATAGCTTTTTTTTTTTTTTTTTCTGGTAATGGTCAATTCCTGTATACACTGTCTTTCTTAATATTGTATAAAATGGATCTCCCTATTCCGGCCCACTCATTTTCTACTGCTTCACAGTCTTGTCACCACCAATTGTGTTGGACAGAAGTGGGTACACATCCTTCTACAAAAAAAATTTTTTTAGAAAGATCCCTCATATATTTGTAAAGCATGAATGCATTCTTTCCACATTGTAACCTTTCCTTCACATTCTCCCAGAAGCACAGCAGCCAGCTCTTTGGATTTTTACAGTGGTGCTCACTCCATCTCTATGGGCATCAAGGGAAGCAAGGAACCGCTTTGCAAATACTCATTCCAATTTGACAGCATTTAGAACCTTTGCGTACTCTTCTGGGACTTCAAAAGGATACATTGTAGGATCTTGTTTGGTTTTTATTTTATCCTAACTTTAAATTCATTTATATGAATAAATATAAAGAGAATGAATACAATGTTTTTAAATAAAATTCAGTTTTAGAGAGAGGGAACCAATAGTTGTTGGATTCAGGAAATCAATTGATCAACCACTAATTTATTAAGGAGCTGTCATTTTCCAAGAACTATACTTAGCACTAGGGATGCACATACAAAGAATGAGACGATTCTCTAATTACAAGGAATTTATATTCTAATGGGAAGAACGATTAGTACATATATGAATACATGCAGCATAAATATAACATGAAAAATTCCACGTGCTCTGACTTCTACTGAAGCCCAAGGCATTTTGTAGGCTGCTACTTACAAAGGGATACGTGACTCCTGATTGACAGAGAGAATGCTGAGCTACTGCTGTATACTTGCAAAAAGAGATTTATAAAAATATTTCCAGACATTCTTCAGAGTGACACATTCTGTGAGCCTGCGGAAAATGATAATGATTTTGGAATGGCAGACATGCTTGGAAAGCCAGCCACATCATGTCTCTGGACTTGAGATTTTAGAGACTGCTGAGAATGGACCTCCTGTGGGTGAGATTGTTCCTTATCACTCCAGATTTGAGCTCAACTCTCATTTCACTGCCAGCTGAAGAGCTCATTCATCTTATGGATGCTTTGGTATATTCTAATCAATAGAACTCATTTCTGTTGGCTGTTTTGTTTGGATAAATAAGTTTACTCAGTATTTACTATCTATACTGGTCTCTCGTGGAACAAAAATTTAGTGGGAAGAAACAAAGTTGGGGAGTGTAAACTAAGGGTGACCCTCCTTAAGAGTGATTAGGGAAGTGATCTTTGTTCTGAACTCATCATACCCTAGACTACCAATATTTGAGGGGGGCAGATAAATATATTCATACTCCTCTCAGAGACTAAATGGAAGAGTACTCAGACTTGGGTACTCCTGGGTCATACCTGCCTCCTCCCCTCTGCCCCAGCTAGCACAGTTCATCCCTCTCTGAAGAGGTAGACCAAACCTCTGATCTTATCTCTTCATGCCACCTATGAGCACCATGTCTATATTTAGATAATCCACATGGGCACATGTATTATACACAAACATATACAAAGTAGTTAAACACAAGGGAGGGCACTGGCAGTTGCAGAAAGGTGCTACTTGAGCTAAGAGAGGAGGAAGGAAGAAAAAAAATGAAAAGAGAAAATGGAGAAAAAAATACAAAAAAATACCAAGGATTCTTGTTCCCATCACCTGAAACTAGAGGAATGGGTAGAGGAGAATTCAAGAGCAGAGATCCTGTAAGAAAGGGAGGATCACCTGTCTATTTACAAAGCAGATGTTGTATTCCTGTACATATCCCTAGAGGCCAACAGTGACTCTGAATGTCAATAGTATTCGGGCATTAAAGAGAAAAGCCTTGTTAATACCTCTGTAATATGCATTTTATTATTTAATAAAAATTACTCTTTGGAACTAATTCTGAAAGGGTGACTTCCCTTCAGGGCAATGCTGTGTGGGGCTGGCTATTATTTGTCATGTCTAAATTGCCCATAAAAATAATCGTCCTTGAAATTGGCCATTTGTGTTATAATAAGGCCTTGCTGATGAGTGACCAACTGCCCTTGAAGCGACTGCTACAGGTGGATTGCTTGAGTGCGGCTTTGAGTGCCTCAGACCCTCCTGGGAGGGAAAAAGAGAAAGTCTGGAGGAGAACCCCTCCCGATGGATCCCTCCAACAAGTCTGTCCTCTCTATGTGGGGTGTGGGGGGAGGAAGTTGGAGGGGCGCTGCTGCTTTATTTAATCGAATCACTATTGCCTAGGGGAAATAACACTATGAAGATTTAGGACAAACTCTCTATCTCCCTCAGACTTCTGTACTTTTTATCTTCTAAAGAAGTCAATATTTGCAAAAAAACACTTGGAAGAGGAAAAGTGCTGAGTATTACTGAGAGCAGGCACAGGTTAGAAAGCTGAACAAAAGAAAACACCCTCCAAAAGAAAGAAGGGTGACTCTGAACTGGCTTTTTCCAGGTAGGTCCTAAAATGTCCCCGAATGTCTGGGCTCGAAGGGATTAGAGACACTGAATTTGACCACTTCCGTTTTTCAGATGAAAGGTTTTCACAATCTAACTATGGCGCAGTCTCTAAAAACCTTTTCTCTGAGAATACCTTCCATATCCTCCATATACACCTGTGAGGGGCCATCTCCAGTTGGCCTAAGCTACATCTGACCGCTGGGCCCAGATGACTTCAGAACAGAGAGGGAGGCTGGTGACTGTGCAGCCCTCCCTCGCTTAAATACAATTCACTTACAAGTCATGGCATCACCTCTCTGATCTCATGATCTTTTTCAAGAATGAAGGGCAGACAACAATGTATGCAGGGGTATGTTGGTCAATGTTTAACAACTGGATCTCTGGGGACAAAATGACTGCATAACACACTTTTAAGTTTAACCTTCATTATTGATATTTTCTCCAATACTTGCTTGATAAAGCAATAAATAAAGCCTTAGTTTTCAGTGTTTGCCGATTTCTGATGTGTAAATGCTTACACTGAAAATTTAGCAATTGGCAACTCTCTGCTTAGATCATCTGTCCCTTGCCTTTCTCAATGTCACCACTCTGGTTCAGACTCTTGCTACTTCACAGCTAGATTGTAAGTATCATCTTCTCATTCATCTTCCTGCTTCCAATTTCTATATCTATTATCTGTTCACAATGTGCTTATGGCATAGGAATCTTCCTGCTGACTTTGTATAATGTCTCTACCCTCAAGGCTTAAATGACTATTGCCTAAAGGGTAAATTTTGTTGCTGTTGTTCAGTACTTTTAGTCATGTCAGACTCATGACCCTATTTGGTATTTTCTTGGCAAAGATACTGGATTAGTTTGCCATTTCCTTCTCCAGGTCATTTTACAGATGAAGAAACAGAGGCAAACAGGGTGAAGTGACTTGCCTAGGGTCACACAGCTAGTAAGTGTCTGAGGCTGAATTTGAACTCAGGTCTTCTTGACTACAGGCCTCGGGCACCACCTAGCTGCCCTGTAATCTGACATGCAAGGTTCTCTACAATCCAATTTAAAAGTAGCTTTCCTATCTACCACCATTTCCCTCACTTAGCTGGTTTCCTCATTCTCCCCCATGCCTGACCAAATCTTATCTAATTTTCAGGACCCAGGTCAATTTTTACTTCCTTTGGGTAACCCTCCCTGTCTGCCCAACTTATCCTTCTTTCTCCCTATTCAAAATTCTGAAAGGGCATAAGTGTCTATCGCACCCAGTTGAAAATCATTCTTAATTAACTTCAATTGACTTCTTCCATTTAACATGCCAATGTCCTATCTCTTTAACAAGGTTGTGAATTCCTCAAGAGAAGGTTCTGTGTTTTATATATTTCAATTCAATTCAATAAATGTGTGTTGAGTACCTACTATGTCCTAGGCACTGCTCTAGGGATGCAAATGCAAAACCAAAACATCCCCTGTCCTGTAATACAGATCAGAGTCTACACATCTACTTCTTTATTGTCCATAGCGCCCAGCAAAGGACTAGACATGCAGTAGGTGCTGGATGAATATTGTTTGATTGAACACAAGAGTTACTTGGTGAATACCTCTGACTTCCCCTTATCTGAATACATACCCATACACATCTATCTCTCAGGAGATTTCTGAATTTAAACTTAAGCCCATGAATAAAGAGCATGAGTGGGGCGGCTAGATGGCACAGTGAATAAGAGCACTAGTCCTGGAGTCAGGAGGACCTGAGTTCAAATCCAGCCTCAGACACTAAACACTTACTAGCCGTGTGACCTTGGGCAAGTCACTTAACCTCAACTGCCCTGCCTTCCTCCTCCAAAAAGCAAAAAAACTAAAGAGCAAGAGAAAGGCTTCTAGAAACCATTTCTGTGTCCCAAAAGGCTACAAACCATAGTTTGTGGTACAGTATCACCCAATTTGGGACAGCTAGATGGCACAGTGGGTAGAGTACCAGACCTGCAGTCAGGGAGACCCTGAGTTCAAATCCAACCTCAGGCAGATACTAGCTGTGTGACCCTGGGCAAGTCACTTAACCCTGTTGCTTCTGTTTCCTCATCTGTCAAATAAACTGGAGAACAAAATGGCAAATCATTCCAGTATCTTTGCCAAGAAAACCCCAAATGTTATCACAATGAGCCAGACGTGACTGAAAGACACCTGAATGACAATTTGTATTTTAAATCTCTGGATTCTAATCCTAACTCAATCGTCAATTACTTGTAAAATTCTGGGCAAATTATAACCCCTCTGGGCCTCAATTTATTAACTGTAAAATAAGAAGGCTGAACCAAATGGTCTTGAGTGTATCTTACGGCTCTGAATTTATGCTCCTATGATTCTATGTAAGCTGGCATGAGGGACAACAATTGGTCCTTACTTCTCCTGTAGGTAAATTGGATTTAAAATGGCACCAAAGCTGAACCTGAAAAAGAGAGACATTCAGAGACAAAAGGGGTGACAAAGATCATCCAGTCCAAGCCCTTAATTTTCTAGATGATAAAACCAAAGCCTGGAGAGATTCAATGACTTTTCTAGAGTCAGATATATAGTAAATTGAAGAGCTAGGATTTGAGCCAAGTTTCCTCAGTTTCAAATCCAAAGCATTTTTTTCGATGCACTTTCCATTATACCATACCAAGCATCATTTGAATTCTCTGTTCTGAGATATCCTTCCTTTCATGAATCCAAATCAATACCCAAGCCCTACACCAAGTCAACATCTCCTTCTTTCAATATTTATCTCCTCTCAGTCTTATTGCATTCTAACTCTTAAATATTCCTTAGTATTCCATGGTAGGTTTCCAGGAGCATAGCTATAGTCATTGAGTTCATTTATTATTTTTTTCTATTTCTAACCTTGCTCCCTCTCATGACTGTGTGGTACTTTTCTGTGGAATAGAGGCTAATAAAGTAGATACCAAGTATCTACTATCCAGCCACTATCTTCAGCGTACAATTCCTTCATCCTGTGGCTCAGTGGTGGCCATCACACCATTTGGTTCTCCATTGTTACTTAAAGTTTCAGGATATCTGGTCCCCATTGTCTGGTCTTTTGGAAAAACACTCTTGTTTATGCCCTTGAACCTTTGAACTGTCTATTCAAAGAAGGATCACAGGATCATTTGAACCCAAAGCCTCACTTTTCAAGCTTCAGTAGAAATAAAGAGGTAGTTCTCATCTTTTGTGCGATGATCATGCCCTAAGCTGCTGTTGCATTTTGAGATTCCAAACTACTCACAATAATTCTCTGAGCCCCCACTCATTGGTCTTCCCCCTTTAAACCAGCCAGATGTCATCTCATTTCTTCATATCATAGTGAAAATAAGAAAAATTTGCTTAGGTTGGGACATCAGCAGGCATTTATTTAGTATCCCTTTCTCATGTTATAGATAAGGAAATTGAGCTCCAAAGGGGTTAAATGAACCTCTTTGAGTTACACAGAAAATAACTGGCAGAATCAGGATTCTAATATAGATCCTCTGGCACCAAACATGGGCTCTTCCTACCCCACCAGTCTGAGCACCCAAGAGCAAAGCCAACATTCAAGCGACCTGCTATGGACCAAAGATGCTTCTCTACTCTTCATTACTCTATGGAAAAGAAACTGAAATAACCATCTAGTTCATCCACCCCATAAGCAATAGCAATCCTTGCACCTCTGCTCATGGAACTTGTTCTTACTTGTGGGTCCAAACAGAAAAAAACACTTCCAGAGGCCAGCATTTCCCATTCTTTCTCCCTCCCTCCCCCTGACCTCACCTACATAAATTAAAATCGCTCTAAAAACAGAAGAGTTGAGGCAAAACCCTGTAATCATCCACTTGTGAAACCACACAAATTAACCAGGTTAATAATTAATACGGGAGAACCCAGTGCCCAAGCCTTGAAACTGGTAGCTGCCTAGGCTGGTTTTTATGGCTGCCCTTTGAACAGTCAAAGATTCCATTTTATTGGGTGGCAGCCTGGCGGTGGTCTCCCTCTTTGTTTTTTGAACTCTGGAATTTTTATGTGTATGTACACACACACACACACACACACACACACACTCTCTCTCTCTCTCTCTCTCTCTCTCTCACACACACACACACACACACACACACACTCTCTCTCTCTCTCTCTCACACACACACACACACACACACATTCTTTTTTTTTTCTTCTTATTTTTTTTCTTCTTTCTGCTCTGTGGAATATAACGAAACCCATTTATAGCAATGAGAGAAATGCCTTGCTAAGGGTTTTATAGTTACAGTGGCTATAGGCCCCAAGCTGCACACACTAATAACACTCTAATTTTATGTCATTAGTTAACAAGAGTTCTTAGGTTTTTCTTATGCAACATCTCAGATTTAATTACACAGCTAAGTCTCAAATGGGCATGTCAAACATGGATTATGTATTTTTAAAATACATATGGTATGTAATTACTATTAACACTGGCCTCTCCTGCTCTTAATGGTATCCCAAGATAGAGTCTGCCGGCAATTATAAGTAGCCCTTATTAAAATATGTGCTGCCTCCCACATCAAATAAAATTAATCAGTAACAAGCTGTCATGGTATTAGGTCATTTCCCCACATATGGTAACTCAATGAATGCCTTATCTGATGGGCTGCTATGTAAGACTTTAGGAATTCTCCTCATATGTATCTCTATGTCTCTTTTGGTTTTTTTTGTTATTTTTGGTTTTAGTAGTGCATCTGAACTTGCAGTCACCGACCCTGAGTTTCAGTCCTGGTTTTGCCTGCTACTAGTCATGTGACCTGGAGCAGTTCACTTAAACTCTCTAGCCCTTAGTTTCTTTGTCAGGAAAATGAAGGGCTAGGTTAGATGGCTTCCATCTCCATAGAGTGGTATCTGATACTTGTTTCTATTAGTTCTGAAGGATAAAGATGCTCTGAGAGAATGCATGGAGACCATTAGAAACCTGCTGATGAATCTACCCCTGCCCCAAGCTTGGAATGTTCAGTCCTCTCATCTTTAGCTTCTTTGGATCCTGAGACTCCTTCTATAGAAGGCTTTCTTGGTCCTCTCAGTTGCTACTCCCTGTCCCACTAAGTATCACTTTGTGTTTATTTTGTAGATCCTTTTATAAATGCATATTGTCTCTCCCAGTAAAATGTAATCTCCTTGAGAGAAGGTACTGTTGTATTTTTCTCTTTATATCTCCATGTCTAGCATAGTGCCTTACTCATAGTTGGTGGTTGTCCTTTGTTCTCAAAGAGGATCTAAATCACATCACTACGTTGGAGTCAAGGTACAGTGTGTCCGACTATGACTGATCAGAACGATGGTGTCCATTTCTAGTTATCTTGATCTATATCTCGCCATTGGATCCAGATGGCTCTGGAGTATAAAGTGAGGCTGGTGACCTTGCACAGTCCTGCCTCACTTAAATCCAGTTCAGTTACAAGTCATGGCATCACCTCCTTGATGCCATGGTCCACTTTGAGAACAAAGAACAAACAGCAAGATCAGAACAATATGAGCTTGGAACACTCTACTACAGTTGGGTACAAAGAGTCCATAGATGGATTCACTTATAGTAGATGCTTAATAAATGTTTGTTGATTGATTGACAAATGATTACTTAGAAAATATGAGGAAAAATCTGATGATGACCTTTAACTGCATTTATCATGGGTATGACTGATACACACAGTCCTCAGTTTCTGTGAACTGTGTTTTCTAGTGAATGGTTTTAGTGGATACCTTTCGGCGGAGTTCCAGACCCCACCTATCTTGAGATTTGCCAACTGGGTTGGCATAAACTCATGAAAAAGAAAAAACTGAGAAGTGCTAAGGTTAAGAGAAAGATGTGGGAGATAGAGTGTGGAAAGAGAGGAATGGCTGTCAGGCAAGGCGCTTCAAAATGTTGGTAGCTAACGATATTTCCTCTCAAGCATAGCCCTTTGAGTCTTGGTTACATAAGGATTTGGAAATAGGGAATATGGGAGAAGGTGACTTCAGAGAGTGATCATGTTTTGCACATTGTTCGTTATTGTAGTTTTGTGTTTCCTTGGTATCAATATGCTTTCTATTTTGAGAAAATTACTCTTGTACTTAGAATATGAAGTCACATGGCAAATTTTGACTGGATCTTTTGATGGAGCTGAGGTCTAGGGGAAGAAATAGGTGTTTAGTGATGGGAAGATGGCTAAACAAGCTGCAGCACATGGATGTAGTGGAATGTTACTATGCCATGAGAAGCAACAAATACAGAGAATCCCCAGGAAGACGTACAAACTGATGCAGAGGGAGATAAACAGCATCTGGAAAACAATGTTCTCCATGACACTAACAATGAGAAATGATATGATACTTAATGATGTGTGATTGTAGTGCCTAAGTTTAACTATGGAAAAGAGTTTAGAAAATACATATTTAATGCCACCTATCTCCCAGGGTTAACGTGAAGATCAAATGAAATTTCTAAAATGCTGAGCACAGTGGCTGTCATACTTAACAAATGCTTATTTTCTTTTTCTTCTCTCCTTCCTCTGTCCTTTCCTTCCTCTCTCATTGACTTCCTTTCTTCCATTTCTTCCTTCTTTCCTTCCTCTTTCCATCTCTCCTTCATTCTTCCTTCCTTCCACTTCTTTCTTCCTTCCTGCCTTCCTTCTTTCCTTCTTCTAGCCTTTCTTCATTTTTCCTTCTTTCTTTCCATTCCTTCCTTCTTTCCATTCCATTCCATCCCATTCCTTCCTTCCTTCCTTCCTTCCTTCCTTCCTTCCTTCCTTCCTTCCTTCCTTCCTTCTTTCCTTACCTTTGCAAAGGTAAGGGACAATGAGGGTGAAATACTGCAAATGAAAGTATGTATTATTGCCCTGCTATGCTCCCAAAGTGGAGCTATAGGTTCTAGTTGCAATGTGAGAGCTTTTAAGTCACACATCAGAAATTTTAAGTAAATAGACAATTTGAGGTGAATGTGGAACCTCCTCTAGAGAGTTTCTAATTAATCTAGTCACACATATGTTCAAGTTGACAAATATTTTAAAACATTCTAGTGTGTGCTCAGCACTTGGTGGCTTATACAAGGAAAATAAAAGCCTCAATTCCTGCCCAGAGAATCTTGCCATCTAATTTGAGAGATAAGATCGAGGATAAGATGGGTAGGAGGGAAGAAATGATCTCTCAAAGTCTATTTAACCCTAATACTAAAACCCTTTAGCTAGAAGAGATTCATGTGCCATTTAATCCAGTCCTTTTCATTTTACAGGTGAAGATAATAAGACCCAGAGAGGCTAACTGGGTGATCTGACCAAGGTCACATAGGCAGCAAACATCAAGAGCTCACTTTCTTCTGTTTAAAACTCTTTCCTCTATGCCATCTTCCCTTCCTATATAAAATATAAACTGAGAAATGTAAGTGAAAGGTCATGCTTGTTAGCACTCACTCCTCTTGAAGGGATTTGTCTTTTGACACATCATTTATATTCCTACCGAGAGACAAAATCATTTCAGTAATTTTCCTTCCAACCTTGTCCAGCCCAGACCTTCTGGACATATTGAGTGACCCCTACCCCTAGAGCACAGGTCTCTTCTGACTTGTTTTCCAGAAACCCCTTGGTCCCCTCAGACCAGCTCTGTAGCAGAAGAGTAGTAGTCCTGATACGCCCAGATTTGTGATCCCCATGGGGTCTCTTAGATTGTTGGTTTTCAGGATATTGGCCACATGGGCCACAAAGATAAGTCTGCATCATTAAGGTTCTCATACAGAGCCAGGAACTGTCACACTGCTCAGGATTCACCAGCCATGCAGAAGAGACAAATTCCAGAACACTTTAACAGAACTGAGGAGTATCAGAAGGTGAGAACTGTTCTCCCATTTAATTGTTTTCCTGTTTCAAAAAGTGCCTGTCAAGGTCAGACTCCCCCACAGAGCAGTTGGCATGTGCTCAGGGACCTGTGGGGGAACCTTTGTTTTTTATACTTTTCCAGGGAAAAGGAGAAGCCTCAGCCTCTGGAAACTCAGCCTAGTGGCTATTTTATACATTATGGGAATCTCCCTTAGCCTCCTTTGTGAAACTCATTCAATCAAGATGTTGCCTGTATGTTTCAGAAGTACATAGGAAACTTTTTCACTCAACTCTACAAATCTTTGTCCAGGGAGGAAAGACGTGACCTTGAAGACAAATTTGATCCATATCCACAGGGAAAAGGAATTTGTCATTGAAGTTTCATAACTGCAGTGAGAATAGACTTTAAACCCAAAATTTCTAGGTTGCTTTCCATCAATCAACAAATCAACTAGGAATTTATTGAGTGTCTATAACATGCTTCAAACCGCTGTACTGGGCACAGTGGGTAATGCCAAGAATCTGGGTGTGGAGATAAGACAGAGAGATATAAATATGTATATAGCATCATAGCTCTAGAACTGCAAGGGCCCTCAGAAACCATTTAGTCTAATCTCCTCTTTTATGGGTGAGGAAACTGAGGCCTGAGGAGGTTAAGACATGATTAGACAAATCACAGGAACATAACTTTAGAGTTGGAAGGGTTCTTAAAAGTCAATTCCCTCATTTTATAAATGAGCAAACTGTGGCCCATGGAGAGGAAAGTAAGTTACCAGTCACCTTGGATTTTGTAAGCATCAGGATATTGGGGAGTATTTGAACTTAGATCCTCTCACTCCAAAGCTAGTGCTCTTAAGTGAACACACAAAGGTAATTCTGAAAAGCAATGCATGGTTGCATTTGAGTGGTACGGTGGTGACTGTAGATTTCATATTTCTCTTCTTAAGTCATCTCCTTTCTTCTTAAAATGATGCAGTTAAGAAATGGGAGAAATCGTTGTGTTTTGTGTTATGTTTTGTGTTTTGTGGTGGTCAGAAGAGGCTTGATATTAGAAATGAAACTTGAGCTGGGCTTTGAGGGAAATGTGAGACCAAGAATGGCAGTGGAGGGTGTGGGAGATGGGGAAATTTCCAGTGAAGAAGAACATACGAGCAAAGGCAGAGGAGAATCAATCCACCTCTTGGTGGGAGAGCTGGGTAGAAGGTTCCTGCCTACAAGTAATGGGATAAAATCTTGGAAGAATGAGTTGAGGTCAGACTGTGAAGCGTCTTCAATGACAGGTTAAGAATTTGGACTTGATGGAGAAACAAGGACAGATTCTGAGCAAGGAAGTTGTCATGATGTTGTTCATCCTTCATTCTCAAACAAGACCAATGACATTTCAAGGGTTATGTCTTAACTTGCATGTGAACAATACTTTGGAGAGACTTATATGGCTTCCCATTTCCACTGGCAACTTATGCCCTGTTGAAAAACTCCATAGGGTCAGATTTGTACATTGGAGAGAATGAGGAATATAGGAAGGTTATCTGGAAAGCCCAGTGTCTGTGGAGTCAGGGGACTTCAGTTCAAATCTTGCTTCTTATTCTTATTAGGTATGTGAACTTGGACAAGTCACAACCTCCCCAGACCTTAGTTTTCCCATTTGTAAAAATGAGGGAGGAAGCTAGGCAGTTGAGTGGATAGAGTGTTGGGCTTGGACTCTGGGCACACCTGAGTTCAAAGCTGGCCTCAGGCACTTACTAACTGTGGAATGTTGAAAAAGTCATTTAACCCTGTTTGCCTCAATCCAGTGGAGAAGGAAATGGCAAACTACTCCAATATCTTTGTCAAGAAAACCCCATGGAGAGTGTGGTCCACAGGGTCACAAAGAGTTGGACACAACTGAAGGACCGAACAACAACACAATGAAAAAGTTGGTTCATGTGATTTCTGAGGTTTCTTCATGTTCTAGATCTATGAAACCTTCCTATTAGATAACTAGTAGCAAAAGTGATGGTGTTTTCCTCCAATGAAGCAAGCAAATTGTGCTGTGGAATCAGCCTGTCAGAAAGGAGGAGCATGGTTGACTATTGGTGTAAAGGGGGGGGGGGGTGTCATTGGGAATACAGAGTACTGTTCTGTTTTATTTGTTTTTAATCTTGTTTTTAAAGACTTCCTGCTTAATCTCCCTCAGAACAGAAGTTAGTTCTAAGGAAACAAGGAAACAAAGGCCCCAAAGACAAGATGATAAATGGGTCTGGGGAGTCCAAAGCTCCTTGCTTAGCCAAGTACTTCACTCGGAAGCTGAGAATTAAGTGAATCAACTTTTGAATGAGGATGTGTAGAGTGATAACTAACTCAAGACAGGTAAGTATAAAAGTGTCTTATGTGAGTCTCAAAAACATGGTGAAAACACACTACAGATTGTTATGCCATAAACACAATCACACCATCCATTGGAAAGTGCGGTGCATTTTCTCTGTTGTGTCTTAAAGATGCTCACCACTGGCCAATCTTCTCTAATGATGGAAACTGTAACTAGGGAGGAATAAGTAGTGTTTTGTCTCAGGACACCAAAATGTATAGTGTGCTGACATCGGATATACTCTTTTAGTATTATTTTGAATCTGTTTGTTTTTGTTGATACTTGTGATTTCATGTATATGGAGAAATGTCAATGAGGAAACCCTCTTCATCACAAATCTACCTCTATTCCTAGGGGTCATCTCCAGTCATCCTGATTTATATCTCACTACTTAACCCAGGTGGCTTAGGGGGAGAAAGCGAGGCTGGTGACCTTGTGCAGCCCTCTCTCTTTTAAATCCAATTCACTTGCAAGTCATGGCATCAAAGGACCAACACCACCACCACCACCAACAATACCCTCTATTCCTAACTGCTCTATTTCTATCAAGGGCACCACTATTGTTCCAACCATCTTGATGTACAAGTTCACAAACTTAATGTCATTCTCAATCACTCATTCTTCTTCATTTCCCAATATCTAATCAATGACTAAGATTTTTACATTCTACCTCATTGATAGCATCTTGCACAAATCTACTATTCTGGGATGGTTTCAAAGAAACCTCAGAAGACTTATGTGCACTGATGCAGAGTGAAGTGAGTAAATTTGGAGGATAATTTGTAAAATAACAATATTGTAAAGACAAATTTGAAAGACTCTTGACTCTTGAATTCTGATCAACAAAATGACCAACCACAATTCTAGAAGACTCATGATGAAATATGACACCTACCTCATGATAGAGAGGTGATGCATTTGGAGTCAACTTGAGATTTTTTTATTTGGTGGTCGTGGTGGGAATGAAAACACTTTGAGGAATTTCATTTATTTGGTTTTTTTTTTTTTTTTGGTTTGTTTGTTTGCTTGACTATACAAGTTTATAACTAGGGTTTTATTTTTTTGCTGTTTCCCTCTTGTGTTTTTGGGAGTTGGGGGAGGCAATGGAGAGAGAGAAGGACAATCTTTATGAAAATAAAATGAAACTTAATTTTAAAAAATAACAATCAAATGTCCCTTCTTTCCATTCACACATCTGTCACCCTGGTTCATCACTTCTTCACTTCTTTCCTGGAGTGTTACAATAATCTTCAACTGGCCTTCCTGCCTCAAGTCTCTCCCTATTCCAATCCATCCTACATCCAATGCCAAAGTCATCCTCAAAGCACGCGTTTGTGCTCCGCTGCTCCAGGGCTTTCATATCGACTGTGATCAAATACAAACTCCGCTTTTGGGCATTTAAAACCCTTTATGGGGGGCGGCTAGGTGGCTCAGGGAATGGAGCACTGGCCCTGGAGTCGAGAAGACCTGAGTTCAACACTTAACACTTATTGCCACATGACCTTGGGCAAGTTACTTAACCCCAATTGCCCTGTCTTCCCCCCTGCAAGAAAAAAAAAAACCATTTATGGGCTAACTTCAGCCTACTTTTTCAGATGTTTTATATATTACTTCCCTTCATGTACTACATACTCAAACTGGCTTTTGTTTTGTTCTCCAAAGCCAGCATTCCATCTATAGTTTGTGTGCTGTAGAGTTCTTTAAACTATGTGGTCCTAATGGCCATAGAAAACTAGTGGGCCTTAAGCTCGTATCTTCTATCCTTCCTTGTGATTCACCCAAGATAGTACATGGCTCTCAAATGTAAATGAGCCAACCTCTAGAAAAGGCTGCTTGGATAAGGCCAACCTTTTTATCCTAGAAGGATCCTTTTGCTTGACCCTCATGTCCAGTAAAATCCCTCAATGTGGGCATCCTGAGACCTTGTACCTTGTGCCCTGTTCTCATGTGAATGGCCCTTTGTGGTGGAGATTCTATGTATCCTCCCTACTTAACTATGCCATCCCCTATCCTAACCTAGCCTTGCTTTCTTTGTTTACACTATCCTCTTTGTGGTAATAAATCGAGTTACAGTGAGTCCTAAGTATGTATTCTTCCTAAATCCATGAGGCCCAAGTTGGCTTCTTCCTGAGCTTAAGGCATGGAATCACAGTCCTATGTCCTAAACTCAGTAGCCCACTGACTCATTCTAATGCATCATCTCCCAAAGCTATGCCTTTGCGCAGACTATAGTCTATTTTTAGAATGCACCCCCTCCTAATTTCTACTTTAAAAAATCTCTAACCTTCTTCAAAGGGTAGCTAGGCTGTGCAGTGGAGAGAGCTCTGGGCTTGGAGTCAGGATGACTCATCTTTGTGAATTCAAATCCAGCTTCAGACACTTACTAGCTGTGTGACCCTAGGCAAGTCACTTAATCCTGTTTGCCTCAGTTTCTTCATCTGTGACATAAGCAGAAGAAGGAAATGGCAAAACACTCCAGTGTCTTAGCCAAGGAAACCCCAGATGTAGTCACAAAGAATTGGACGAGTCTCAACAAGAAGATCAACTTTCTTCGAAGGTTTGCTCAAAGATTACTCCTCTGTTAGGCCTATCTAGATTTCTTCCCCATACTACCACCAAAAACAAACCAAAAAAAATCCCTAAACCCCTTACTTCCATTTACTTTTCTGTGCTTAAATTGTGCACACTGGTAGAATGTTATTTTCTCAAGTTTTATCTTTGCATCCATAATGCTTAGCACTGTGTTCAGCACACAGTAGAAGCTTAACAAGTACTTATCAACTAATCAGTGTAAACTGACAACTGATTTGTCATTTATAGTTTTAGAAAGTTCCAGGGCAGATAGGTGGCGCAGCAGATAGAGCACCAGCCCTGGAGTCAGGAGGACCTGAGTTCAAATGTGACCTCAGACACTTACTAGCTGTGTGACCCTGGGCAAGTCACTTCACCCCAATTGTCTCAAAAATGAAAAGTTCTCCAGACATTGAGAGGTTTATAAATAACTTGTCCAGGGTCACACAGTGTACATTGAAGGTAGAGCTTGAACTCAGGTCTTCCTAACCCTGAGGTTGGCATCTTTCTTTTATAGCCCAATCTATAACAGGAAGCTACCAGATTATAGACTTCCTCAGCTTCCTCTCACATTAACAGACATATGAGTTCCTGAACAGACCTCTTATCCAGAGCGTATCAGTCAGATACATGGGAAACAAAACAGAGGAAGATGGGCCAGAAAACAGCAGCCCACCACAGCAGAGATGCTTTGAGGTTCTTAGAGTTTGTTATATCTCTCTATCTGTCTGTCTGTCTGTCTCTCTCTCTCTCTCTCTCTCTCTCTCTCTCTATCTATCTATCTATTCAATGCATATATGTGTATGTATATCTGCACATAAATATACATAGGTATATATAGGTAGGTATATATGTGTAAATACATGCATATTTTTAATTTTCCTCCAATTACATGTTAAAACCATTTTTAAACTTTTTTTTTAAGTTTTGAGTTCCAAATTCTATCCCTCCCTGCCTCCTTCCCTTCCCTCCCCTCCCACTCCATGAGACAGTAAGCAATCAGATATAAGTTATACATGTATAATCATGTAAGACCTGTCCAGATTAGTCATTTGAGAGTTGACTTTTTATTCACTCCCTGACGCTCTTACACATAGCTATGTGATTCCTACAGAAGGATGTCCTGGATTAATCTTTTTGGTTCTTTTTGTTTTTGGAGGGGGGAAGGCAGAGCAATTTGGGTTAAGTGACTTGCCCAAGGTCACACAGCTAATAAGTATTAAGTGTCAGAGGCTGAATTTGAACTCAGGTCCTCCTGACTCCAGGGCTCATACTCTATTCACTGCGCCACCTAGCCACCCCCACCTTTAAGAGCTCTATAGTTAAGAAAGCACAAGCTGGCTTTGGCAAAGTAACGTGGGCTTTGGAGTTGAAGGATTTGGATTAGAATTCCTGCTCTACCATTTACATCTCATGTGACTTTCAGAACGTCTCCTAACCTCCCTTAGTCTCAGTTTCTTCTGCATCTGTCAAATGAAAAGGTTGCACCAGATGACCTCTGAAGTTCCTTCTTGCTTTAAATCTAGGAGCATATGAGCTGCTGGGGTACAGTCTCAGCTGTGTGCCTCTGCCCCTATGCCTTTTACTAACAATAGAACTGAAAACATGGGCATCATCCTCGTATCCTGGCAACAGCATGATGATGGAATTGTGCTGTAGTTTTCAAAAATGGCTTGGCTGTAAAAATTATTTTTGACCAGAAGAATGTACATGGCCCCACCCATGCTTGCTAAGGCATTCCTCCCCCTTCATCAGCTTGATGGATGAGAGGTATACATATCTTACTGAAGCAAACATGCTCAGTGCTCCCCAGGAGCAAAGATCCCAGTGAAAACACACTAGATGGTGCCAGCAACAAGAAGCCTATTTTCTTATTCCTATGTATCCATTTCTATGCTCTCCTGGAACTCCTCCCAAACATAACATCAACCCCAGCACTTCAGTTACAGTGAGGCACACCAGAGAGATTCCATGGATGTGTTGTTATTAAGAACCAGGTTCAAATCCTATGTAAGAAATTTGCTAACTCTTTGATTCTCACCATCCACTTACCCACTCTGATCCTCAGTTTACTCCTCCATAAAATGGGAATAATAAAAGCACCTAACTCACAAGGTTGCTGTGAGAAGATCATGAGATAATGTCTATAATGCACTTTGTAAACCTTTTTGTTTATTCAATTAGTCAAGTCTCACTCTTTGTGACCCCATTGGGAGTTTTCATGGCAAAGATACTGGAGTGATTTGCCATTTACTTTTCCAGATCATTTTACAGATGGGGAAACTGAGACAAACAAGGTTAAGGTACTTGCCCAGGGTCACGCAGCTAGGAAATATCTGAGATGCATTTGAACTCTGGTCCTCCTGACCTTAGTGCCAGCTGTCTATCCACTGAGCTGCCCTTGTAAACTTTAAACCCTAATTTGAGCTACTATTAGTATTGGTCTGGAGGAAATAAGCTTATTACATCCCAGCCATTCTTAGCTCTAGCTAGCATATTTATTCTTTCCCCCAGAGGATAAGTTTTTGATCATTTTTATCAGGAACTTTAGTAACATCCACAAATATGAATATTCCTATGGTAAAAAACAGAAAAGGATTATGTATGAAACCATGGATATTCTTTACAAACAGCTTGTTTTTTAAGTATATATACACAAACTTATATGTATACATCAGTATTTCTGAATGTAATTGACAAAAGTCTGTAGGAAAGAAAGGAAGAAACATTCTATTCAAAGGAACTCTAGAATATATAAAATACTTGAGTGTTTACTTACCAAGACACACACAGGAACTATAAGACTACAGCTACTAAGCATTCTTTATAGAAATAAAGATAGACTTAAATGTGTGGGAGAAATGTTTGTTGGATAGGTAGAACCAATATAATATAAATGGCAATATTCCCTAGATTAATTTGTTTATTCAGTGTCATTCCAATCAAAGCACTAAAAAATTACTTTATAAAGATTGAAAAAAATAATAAAATTTATCTGGAGAAGCAAAAGATGAAGAAGCTCAAGGGAAATAATAAAAAAGTGGGAAGGAAGGAGACATAAAAGTATCAGATCTTAAATTGTACTACAAAGTAGTTATCATCAAGACTATTTGGTATTGGTTTAAAAAAATTGGAGGGGGTGGAGTCAAGATGGTGGAATAAAGGCAGGGACTTGCTTGATCTCTCCCCCAACTCCTCCAAATACTTTTAAAAATTACTGTAACCAAATTCTGGAGCAGCAGAATACACAAAAAGACAGAATAAAGCAAATTTCTAGCCCAAGACAGCTTGGAAAATCAGGAGGAAAGGTCTGTTGCACCAGGGTGAGAGTGGAGTACAGTACAGCACAGGCTGCACCAGAATAGTCTTGGCCGCAGGAAACCAAGAGCAGGCCTTGGGAGTGATTGAATAAGTAGTGGCAGTGGCAGGAACAGTGGCTGCTTTTGGAGCTTCTAGCCCACAGATAATAAGGGAAGAAACTGGGAAGACCTCTATGTACTGATACAGAGAGAAGTGAGCAAAAAAAGCGAACTATTTATACAATAGCAACATTATAGAGAAAAACCAGTCCAAAAGACTTTAGAACTCTGATCAACACAATGATACATCATGAATCCAAAAGAATGAAAATGAACTTAAAATGTAGAAATCCACATTTTGAATATGGTTAATGTGGATCATTGTTTTGCCAGATTATACAACAACAATATTTGTCATTTAGTTCAAATATTATAATATTTGAAAAGTGCTATACATAGGATATTTGCTCCTCACAACAACCCCAAGAGAGGTGCTATTGGATTTTACATTTTACAGATGAGGAAACTGAGGCTGACAAAGTGACTTGCCTAGAGTCAAATAGCTAGTAAGTGTTTGAGATAAGATTCAAGGGTCTTCTTGAATTTAATTCCTATGTTTTATCCATTGTACCATCTAGATGTTATTATGCATTGATGCCTTTGTTTTAGGGGGTTTTCTGTTTAATTTGCTTGATGTGGAGAAGGAGGTAAGAGGGAGTGACAGTATAACTTTTCAAAAAATAGTTGTTACTTAAAATAAAACTAATGAACTATTAAAATATAACATTCCTCTGGAAAGCTGAGCTTCTCCAAGACTTTTCTGGTCACCTGGAAGTCCACCAGTGATGTTTTTTGATAGACCTGGAGAGAAGAGTAGAATAAATGCTATTCTATAACTGACTAGGGGAGGTGGACATCCTTTTATGCAACAGCTCTGTTCCTCTAAAAAAATGTGTATAAATCAAATTTGGTCAGATCCCACCCTTTTTCCCCATTACTTCACAGTGTAATTTCTGAGATGCTTGATCTTTAATGGATGATACGGTGGATGATATGGCATACTCTATAAGCCCATGTGTGATTGCAGCAAAGTGTCTGCTATCTTTTATATATCTATGTCGAGCAAGCTATTACTGATGTCACAGAATTTTACAGGAGGAAGGAACTTCAGAACTTACCTGGTCTAATCCATACCTGAACCAGGATCCTCATCATGCTTTAGCCTACAAGCATTCGTTTTGTATTTTTCTGAAGACTTTTAATGAAGTAGGGAACCCACGACCTCCAAAGGTGTTCATTCTACTTTTGGATAACTCTGATCATTGGAAGGTTTTTCCTTATATCAAAGTTAATTTTATTTTCTTTTTTGTAACTTTCACCCACATTGCTTTTGATTCTTTCTTTTGGACCCAAACAGAACAAATCTCATTTTTTCCCATAAGACAGTCCTTTAATACTAGAAAGCAGCTATTTAGTCTTCTTCTCTGCTTCAAGTCTTCACTTCTTCAGGCTAAATGCTCCAACTAATAAAGAAGTATGTGTGTGTGTGTGTGTGTGTGTGTGTGTGTGTGTGTATCTGTGTATGTGTGTGTGTGTACTTAGAAGGGGGATAAGTTTCCCTTCCTCCAAGCTCAGCTGATAGGATATAATCACAGATGATAAAATATGATTGTGTTAACAAAATATTAACCTCCTATTTTCCCTTTATGAAGCAGGAATATCTTTCTTTGATTAATACAGAAGGTAGGAAACAATTGGATGAACAATGATTGACCATGCCCTAAGGTAACAGTCCAATCAGCTGGAGGGAGTTAGTAAAGAGCTATCCCAGGCAAGAGACAGACTACACAAAGAGAGGAAGGACACTGAGGTCTAGTAATACAGGACCTCAGTGTCCTTACCTCTCCAATGAATGGGTGGGACTAAATGATCTCTAAGGTTTCTGCCAGTTCTAAATTTATTAATCAGTATGGAATGAATAATAATAATAATAATAGTGATAGTCAACATTCATATAATACTGTGTTCAGTGCTTTACAAATGTTGTCTCATTTGATCCTCCCAATGACCCTGCAAGGTGGTGCTATTATTACCCCCATTTTACAGATGAGAAAACAGAAGCAAATAGAGGTTAAGTGACTTGCTCAAGGTCACACAGCTAATGAGCATCTGAGGCCAGTTTTGAACTCAATTCTTCCTGACTCCAGACCCAGCACTCTATTCATTTCCCTACCTAGCTGCATAGATATGAATGAGAGGGCTCAAGGTTGAGAAACTAAGAGTAGAGTTTCTGAGAATGAATTGAATTTGTCTTTCCAAAATAACATGCATTTTAGAGTTGTTAGTTACCAAGTGTGACACTGAGTCTAGAGATAAAATAGGCTTGATGATGTTAGGAACAACAGAAGAACAAAAGAAAGAGAAAAAGGAAGGAAGAAAGGAAGGAAGGAAGAAAGGAAGAAAAAAAGAAGGAAGATTTGTACATGTTGTCAGTTGGAGAAATGAGAGTGGCATTGTTTGTATATCATGTCAGTTGGATAAAGAGTAATATAGTGGTTTATCCACAGATATAGAATAAATTAAATATGCATTTTTATTTATTAGATTCATTTATTTATTAGATATTTAATTAGAAATAAATACAATAAAAAGTAGAATAAATAAATATATTAAAAGGCAGTAGGAGGGCTCCAAGGACTCTTGAAAACAAAATGGGATGGGTCTCTTCCATCCCTGACAGTCTATCATTCCAGGAATCTAAACATCTCACCTCTCCCTCTTCCTCCAGGAGGCACTAGCTGAAACTACTTCTGCTCTTTAAGCAGAGAAAGATCTTTCAGTCCATGTTCTTCTTCAACGATCTTTCCTTTTGTGCACAAAACAGTTGTGAAATGTCGCCCTTCAGTCCTGACATAACAAATGCATCATCATCCAATGGACCAGTCATGGAGTCTGCTGGCATCCACAGTGATGGGTAACGGCAAGAAGAAACAGCCAACACTCCAAAGTCCCAAGTGCTGAGTCACCCTACAACTCAACACCTTCCCTGCCCAACTGGGTGGCAGGCTGTTAATGAGATGTCCATCTTACTTCAGAGTCTCTATTTCATGAGAGTAGATAAATACCTCTTGTTTTTATTTTTTTAGTGGCTCTATTAACTAGAGAAGAGAGGAAAGAAGTCCTTTTAGGCCAACGCCTTATAATGACTCTTCCTCACTGAATGGGGGAAAGGGAATGACTTTACTTTTGAAATTGAGACTTGGCAAAAATTAATGGGAGGAAGAGCCAGGATAAAATTAGTCTCTCTGACTCACTTCTTCCTCCCCCCCCCAAAAAAAGCTTCTGGGAGCATTTTATATACATCTTTTATGGCTGTTGTTGTTCTTCTTCTCCTTCTCTTTGAATTTGAAGCAAGAAGAATCTTCTGCAGATGATATAGGTGCTGTTTTGGGCAGAGAAACACCCAGATCCACTGCTTTCTGAAGGAAAGCTATGGAAACCAATGTGAGTAGGGAAAAATGAGGCTGCTTTCCAATTTCCAAAGGAGGGATGAAACAAGAATCCTGGTACTCTTCTCTGTGATGAGATAGCAGTTTTCAGAAGAGGCTCCAAGTAAAGTCCTATCACTGAAACCCTTCCTCCCATTGGTGGGAATAATAATTGCTCACATTTGTATATTCTTTAAATTTTATAAAGAGTTTCCCTTATAAGAACCCTGCAAAGTAAGGTACTACAAGTACACTTTGCTCATTTTATAGATGATGAAATCTATGCTCAAAGTTTTAAAATGACTTGGCCAAAGTGAAACAGCTGGTACGTGTCAAAGTCAAAATTTCCACCCAGGTCTCCACCTCCCCTCAATGGTTGTCCCGTACGTTGCCTGATTCCTTGATTTGGCCAATAGAAGGGAAAATAAGTGGGAAGAGTGAAAAGAAAGGGAAGGGAGTGCCAATTGCTATGGGTTAGAACATTAGATTAGAATCAAGAGACCTGAGTTTTTAATTCTGCTCTGCCAAACATCATCTGTACTGTGAATATGCACAGAGATGCTTCTGTTCGTCCTTGGTGGGGGAAAAATTGTCTTAGGAGATGATTATACCGATGGAAATCAGCATCCAAGGCACTAGAATCAGAGAATCTCAGGGATGAATGAGACCTTAGGAATTATCTAGCACAACTCTGATTGGATACATAAATCTTCCCTATGACATCCCTGTTGAGTGATTATCTGGGTTCTGCTTTAATGCTGTCACTTCAGCCAACAATTTCATGAAGTTGGGAATTCCCTATGGCAATGAAAGCACGGGTCTGGTCCTTATCCCTTTTCCTTTGAATACATTCCCCAAGGTAACCTTTAAGGAGCTGAAAATTTATAAGGGTTTGCCTTCCTTATTTCCTCTTGATTTATATCTGGATCTAATTTAGTTGAAAGTCAGAAGCAGACATTTTGTTCTCAGAGGGGAAATAAAAACTATGATGATGACTAGCATTTAGATAGGGTTGTAAGGTTTGCCAAGCGGTTTGCAAATATCTCATTGAAACCTCACAAGAACCCTGGAAGGGAGGTTTATCCCCATATTATCCCCATTTTACAGATGAGGAAACTGAGATAAACAGAGGTTAAGTGACTTGCCCTGTATCACAAAGCTACTACAGGGCTAATACTACTAAATTTCTCAGACTTGTGAACTGATCCAAGCATTTTGGAGAGCAATTCAGAACTATGCCCAAAGCGCTATAAAAATGTGCATACCCTTTGATCCTGCAATACAGTTTCTAGGACTGTATGGCAAAGAGATCATGCAAATGGGGAAAATGTACAAAAATATTTATAGCAGCTTTTTTTGGTGGTAGCCAAGTATTGGAAATTGAGAAGATGCCCATTGACTGGGGGTGGTTGAACAAGTTGTGGCATATGAATGTAAAGGAATACTATTGTCCTATAAGAAATGATGAATAGATGGACTTCAGAAAAATCTGGAAAGACTTATATGAACTGATGCTGAGTGAAGTGAGCAGAAGCAGGGGAGCATTGTATATGGCATCAGCCACATTGTGCAATGACTAACTGATAGATTTGGCTCTTCTCTGCAAAGCAACGTTTTAAGACAACTGCAAAAGCCTCATGATGGAAAATGCTCTCCACATTCAGAGAATTACTGAGTCTGAATGCAGATTGAAGCATACTAGCTGCTCTCTCTCTTTTTTGTTTAATTTTGCTTTGTTTCTTCTTTTTTGTGGCTCATTCCATTGGTTATAATTCTTCTTTGCAACATGACTAATGTGAAAATATATTTAATGTGAATGTATATGTACAGCCTATATCAGATTGCATGTCGTCTTGGGGAGGGGAGAAGAGAGGGGAAGGTAGAAAATTTAAAACTCAGAAGCTTGTGGAACTGAATGTTGTAAACTAAAAATAAACAAATTAATTAAAAATTTTTTTCTACACATTCACAACATAGATCATGAAAATGTTTGTCAAAGCCAGAACCAAAACCCACGTTTTCTGATTTTCAAACTAATATTCTAATCACTAGAAATTGGCCTGCCCCTCCCTCTTTTCACTCCTCTGGCTTTGTTTCCCTTCCAATGACTAAACAAAGGAATTAGGATATGAAGGCAATGTGCAGGATAAGGACTGAGGGTAAGAGACCTAGGTTGAAATTTTGACCTTGACACATATTAGCTATTTCACCAGGGCCAAATCATTTTACCCTTTTGAAGTACTAAGTATCTGAGGCGGGATTTGAACACAAGCCTTTCCAGTTTCAAATCCAGTGCTCTTGCAAATATACCGACCAGCTGCCTAAGAATGTAAGCTGCCACCACCATAACATAATGAGGAACTTGAAAAACTAATCAAATGAAATATCCTTGAACCAGCACGAATATACAGGTCATAAAAAGTCAAGAATTTGTGTAGACTCCAAGTATACTGTAAATAAGGATCTTAAACACACATACACACGTCTTTTGCCTGTCATCGATCAATCCCTTTCTGTTCTCTTTTGGGGGAAGTTCTTGACAAAAGTACACATACTTCAAGACGACTAACAGCTGATTGCCAATAGTGTCATTGTGGCTGACCAGACAACTATCATTCATGGAAGGGCATTCTGAGTAAACATTTTTACTTTGGAATTTCTTTTGCCTCCAAAATTTCCCAGTGCTTTATGTATTCTCTGATTTCTAGGACTCCAAGTAGGCTGCAGTATATCAGTGATGTCTTGATGAGAAGAGGAAGAAATAGAGAAAAATTTCAGGAAACTTTACTTCAATTCAATATACCCATTTTCCAAATGAAAAAGGAGAAATATGAAATTACAGCTTCCATTAATTCCTTCTTAGGTTATCCAATTAATTAATTCATTCAAAAAGCATTAATTTTTATGTGCCAAATACTGTAGTAGGCACTGAGAATATAAAGACAAAAAAAATTTCCTTGTCCTCAGCCATCTGACATTCTATTGGTGGAACAGAACACATTTGTTTGTTTGTTTTCCTTTTGGACCAGATTTGCTGTTTATTAGTTGAGGGAATTTTTGAGCAGAAAATTCTTTCTACTAATGCAAATTGTATCTGCTCAGTAAATTATGCTCTTACATAGTTTTGTGTTAATGAAATCATAGATCTGGTCCCATTTAATATTATACAGAGCAGTGCAAGGAAAGGTTTGGAGTTACTACTCAAACAATAAGCATTATTGTATGCCTACTATGTGTTAGGCACTGTGCCATGTATTAGGGACATGAAGAAAAAAATGTAACATTCTCAAGTTTTTCAAGCAAGTTTCCTTCTATTGCTTTGCTTTAACTGAAACTTGATTCAATCCTGAGAATCTATTGGCTAAGATAGGACTAGATTAAATAAATCTGCCAGAAAGCTTGAACTTGTATTAATGGCCAAGATATTCATCACCTGCTGGCCAACTTACTGGTATTCAGCTCCTCTGTACTTAACTACATTAATTGGACAAATACATTAATTTTTGTTCTCTATGTGTATATATATATAACACATATATATCTATATCTATATAATCTATTACAATCACCTCCTAAAATCATAGTCTAACCCTTCCTTTTTTAAGGAAGAAAAAGACACTTGGAGAGGTGAAAGGAGCCCAAGGTTACATAGATATTTAATACAGAACTTATGTTAAAGGGGAAAATAAGTGTCTTCAGGAACATAACTAAGAATTATTTTGCCAGGTACAAATTTAGTTGGGGCCGGGGGGAAGGAAGCAAAGGCACAGAGAACAGTGAAACAATTTGTGTCATGAGGTGGGGAAGTCTGGGGATAAGCGTCAGGAGAAAAATATGACAACAGAGCCCTGGATATACAAGTTTAGGGTAGTGGCATGGGGCAATGGGTGTAGGATTCCTATTTCAGGTAGGTAATATACTTCCTGCTCACCAGAAGCACTGCCCTCTCATGAAGGAAATATTCCTTTTCCCCAATGTTGGCACCTCGGCACAAAGCCCATGTTGTCCCCAGATAGTTATAGCTTTGAGTGTTCTGAACAGTGGTCAAGTGCCTGTTCCATTATTCCATATTGCTTTAAGTTTGGATGAACTAATGTCACTTCCCAGTCACTGACTACAAAATAACGGGCCATTATTCCTACCTCTTCTCCACTAGAAACTTTTACTCCAACCCTGGAACCATCTTGGATTCTGATAGGCTTTTGATAGGTTCTGAGGTTTTGCCATGTCTTATCCAGAACCAGGCCTTTATCTTACTTCCTGGCTATCAGTACCACCAGTCCCATAAATACCCTTCCCTATTGTAACTCTCCTTTCTATGCTTTCTTTCTGTGTGTCTTCTCTTCATGATGTCATCTTATATTAGAATATAAACTCTTAGAGGGCAGTGACAGATTTGCTTGATTATATTTGTATCTCTACTTCTAAGTACAGTGTCTGTCACATAATAATAATAACAAATTCTTAAAAAATACTTAATAAAAAAGTCTTCTCTCTCTTTCTCTCTCTCTCTCTCTCTCATCATTATTTGTGCTTTTCAGTAAGTGTTAATATGGAAAATAGTCAACTAGTATAATATTGAATAACCAACCAAATGAATTAGGTTGGAAAATCTTCTTGAATGCAGGAAATAAATCATGAGCAGAATAGTCAATAAAGGAGGCTCATTATATGGCCTTGTATCCAAGTCTTGTCACCTCTTTGGTTTTCTTCAGTGAAATTAATCAGGTAGATTAACATAATTATTCCTATTTATCAATTTCTCTATTGATGTTGGGAGTCCTAATATGTCAAATAGTTTGTGTCTTATGTCATAAAGTGATTCTTATCTTACCATCCCACAAAAGGTCAATAGATAGATGGTGGACACAAATAGGCTATAGTGTACATCTAATATTGATCTATGCATAAGAAGCCACATGAAGAAACAACATTAAGAAGACGTGTGATTGGAAAAGGAGGCAAGGTAGTAATGAGAGATGAGTGTGGTCCAGTGAAAGGAACACTGATGCTAGAGTCAGAGCACTTGGGTTCCAATCCTGTCTCCAATATTTATGATCTGTGAGACTTTGGGCAAGTCACTTGACCTCCATGAGTCTCAGGTTCCTCATATTTAAAATAAGGGGGTTGGACTAAATATGTAATAAGAGAAAAGAATTAACAAACAGCCAACCTACATGAAGATGAAGTGTAAAATGACTTAGAACATCAGTCTTCAAAGTGTTATAGAATCATTGTGGGTCTCTGAGACAAGAGAGGACCTATAAAGTAAAATAACTATTTTCATAAAAGTCCCTTTATTGTTGTCCAGTCATGTCTGACTCTCCATGACCCCATATGAGGTCTTCCTGCCAAAGATACTAGAGTGGTTTGCCATTTCCTTTTCTAGCTCATTTTTACAGATGAAGAAACTGAGATAAACAGGGTTAAGTGACTTACCCAGGGTCATATAGCTAGTAAATGTCTGAAGCCAGATTTGAACTGACTGTAGGCCTGACACTCTATCCACTGTGCCACCTAGTTGCCCTATTATACATAGCATAAAAATACTAAGACATTCTATTATTGTAAATACTTATAGATACAACCAACATAAACAAAAGCTTTTGGGAGTCCTCAATAATTTTAAGATGGTAAAGAGGGCAAGAGATCAAAATGTTTGAGAAGAAGGCCTCTAGCATAGTGGTTGTCAAACTTTTGGATCTCAGAACCTATTTACCCTCTCGAAAATTATTGAGAGAGGGTGGACCCAAGATGGTGGCATAGAAGCAGGAAAACTCCATGAGCTCCCCCCATAGCCACCTCAAATACCAACAAAATATGACTCTAAACAAATTTTAGAGCTACAGAACCCACAAAGTGACAGAGAGAAACAAATCTCCCACTGAAGGCAGCCCAGCAGGCAGACAGGAAGGGTCCCTCACAGCACACTGGGAGCCTAGTCCAGACCCTCAGGGGCCCAACTAACCATGTGGGAGCCTGAAATTTTAGCTGCAGGGCAGCCCCAACCAGCAGTGGCTGGGGAGGTCCTTGAGATAGTGGATCACCAGCAGTTGTGGCGGTTTCCCAAAATAATCAACCCATAAATGCCAAAGACAAAGTAAAAGGTCAGTGAAGACCTCTGTTGGAACTGGGGAGGACGGAGTGTGGTCCAGCCTCTGCTCCTGGAGCAAGAAGTAGCAGAGGAGCCGTGGCCATGCAGCCACCTCCACGTGGCTGCTTCAGAGCTCCTGGCCTGCAGATCATAAGAAGACTAGGCAGCCATTCACAGGTCAATCACTCTTGCCTTAAACTGCTGGGATCTGGATCATGGTCTTGGATGGTGGTCCTAAGGTGTGTGACCAGTGAGCCAGAGCTTGTGGGGGCAGCAGAGAGGGCACCAAACTAATAGCTCTGGCAGCTATGAAAATCCCAGCAAATCTCCTCTTTGGAAGCATAGTTCTACTGTGACAAAGAGCTCAAAAGTCAAGTGATTGAGTGGCAGAATGATCAAGCAAAGAAAGTAAAGCAAGAACAGCAATCAAACCTTAGATTCCCTTTTTGGGGACAAAAAGGATTAAAGCATGGAATGAGAGGAAGACAATGAAGTCAGAACTCCTGCACCAAAAGCTTACAAGAAAAATATGAATTGGTTACAGGCCAATGAGGGGCTCAAGTAGGTTTTGAAAATCGAGTAAGAGAAGTGGAGGAAAAATTGGGAAGAGAAAGGAGAATGATGCAAGAAAATCATGAAAATAAAGTCAACAACCTGGCTGAAGAAAATAACACCTTAAAAAATAGATTAACTCAAATGGCAAAAAAGGCCCAAAAAGCCAATGAGGAGAAGAATGCCTTAAAAAGACAAATTTGCCAGATGGAAAAGGAATTTCAAAAGCTCACTGAAGAGAATAATTCCTTCAGAATTAAATT
>CM053587.1:107000140-107016890 GCA_028646515.1 Pseudochirops corinnae
CTTCTACGTTAAGGGATTAAAGGGCTTGGAATATGATATTCTGCAGGTCAAAAGAGCTAGGACTAAAACCAAGAATCACTTACCTAGAAAAACTGAGTATAATGTTTCAGGGGAAAATATGATTATTCAATGAAATAAAGGACTTTCAAGCATTCTTGATGAAAAAACCAGAGCTGAATAGAAAATTTGACTTTCAAATACAAGAAGCAAGAGAAGCATGAGAAGGTTACCAGGAAAAGAAATCATAAGGAATTTATCAAAATTGAACTATTTACTTTCCTACATGGAAAAATAATAATTGTAACTTATGAAATTTTTCTCAGTATAAGGATAGTTGAAGGGAATATAAATGTATATGTGGGTATACTTACATATATATGTCTATATAGGAGGGTATATGTGCATATGAATACATTTGTGAGTGTGTATAAATGTGTACAGGTTTACATAGACAGAGGGCACAGGATCAATTGAATATGAAGGGATGATATTTTAAAAATAAAATTAAGAGCTGAGAGAGGAATCTAATGAGAGGACATAGGGAAAGACAGAATAGGGTAAATTACCTCATATGAAAGAGGCAAGTGAAAATTGTTACAGTGGAGGGGAAGAACAGGAAGGCAAAAGGGAATGGATCAGCCTTACTCTCATTGAATTTGGCTTAAGGAGGGAATAACATACACACTAAATTGAGTATCTTACCCTACAGGAAAGTAGGGGGGAAGGGGATAAGAGGGGGGATGATAGAAAGGAGGGCAGATTGGGGGAGAGGGTAGTTAGAAGCACACACTTCTGAAAAGGGTCAAAGTAGAAAATAGAACAAGTCAGAGGGTGAGATAGGATGGAGGCAAATATAGTCAGTTTTTCACAATATATCCACTATGGAAATGTTTTGCATAACTATCCATGTGCAACCTTATCTTCCCAGTAGGGGTGGATGACAAGGCAAGAAGGGAAAGAATCTGGAATTCAAAGGTTTAAAATAAAATATTTAATACACACACACACACATACATACACCTATATTTTACGTGCAACTGGGAAATAAGATATACAGGCACTGGGGTACAGAGATCCATCTTGCCCTACTGGAAAGTCAGAGGGGGAATGGGGGAGGATATAGGGGAGAGCAGATTGGGGGAGGGGGTATTCAGTGGGATCGCTGTTTTGGGGTGGTGGGTAGGGGAAAGATGGGGAGAAAATTTGTAACTCAAAATCTTGTGGAAATGAATGTTATAAACTAAAAATAAACATAAAATTTAATTTAAAAAAGGAAATTATTGAGAACCCTAAAAGGTTTTGGTTCATGAGAGTTATATCTATATTTACCATATTAGAAATCAAAACACCTTAATATTCTTATAAAAATTGTTTTGAGTTTGAGAACTGCATGAAAGCGTCTTGGATACCCCGGGGGGAGGGGGAATGTCCCCAAACCATACTTTGAGAGCTGCTGCTCTCAGGATAATCTTTGAAGGCCCTTGGGGGAGAACAAGAATAAGAATTGCATGGGATGAGAAGGTATGAATGAGATATAGCCCACGCTAATGGAAGATACACTCACAAATGACTGTAGACTTGGAGCTAAGAGAAATGTTGGAGGTGATTGAATCTCATCCTCTCATCTTATAGTGGAGAAAATTAAGGCCTAAAGATGTTAAATAATTAAAAAAAATAATGGGGCAGCTAGGTGGCACAGTGAATAGAGCACCAGCCCTGAAGTCAGGAGGACCTGAGTTCAAATTCGACCTTGGACACTTGACACTTAATTAACTGTGTGATTTTGGGCAAGTCACTTAACTGCCTTGCCTTCCCCCCTCCAAAAAAAATCATAATAAATAACAACAGCTAATATCTACACAGTTCCTGCTATCTGCCAGACAGCGCTAAGGACTTGACAAATATTATCTCAATTGATCCTCACAACAACTTCTGGGAAGTAGGTGCTATTATCATCCCCATTTTATAGATGAAGACACTGAGGCAAGCAGAGGTTGAATGACTTGGCTGTGATCATATAGATAGCAATTGTCTGAGGCAGGATTTGAACTCAGGTATTCTTGACTCTAAAACTAGCACTCTATGCGGCAGAATTGAATGGGGGCACCTTGCATATCAAACCCAGGCACTAGAACACTGCATGTCATCTAGCCACCTAAACCAATCCTGACCACAGATTAATGAATTATATGGGTCAATAACCACAGAAAACCATTCTTGCTGAAGTCAGAATAGAACACCCTGCATTCAGCTCTCTGTTCATCTGTGCTCATCCTGTCAGTCAGACAGTATTTCCCAAGATCGACTACCTGCCCAGCACTGACCGACAAGAGGGGACTTTCATTACCCTTTGCAATGTCCACAGAGGCCTGCCTTCACCTTCCATACTCAATCTTCCGCTTTCCTTGCTCCCACCCTCAATTTGACCTCCCAGTCCTTAGCTAGGACCTTGGTTGGGGAGGAGGTTCAAGTTTCTAGAGGATAACTTGTTTACAGAAAAATTCAACCCCTGAAACTATGGAGGAGAAGCTTCTAAAGGAGGGAAGATCAAGCCTGCTTCCCTGATGGGATCATGCAATGCTCATCTTCCTGAGTATCTCTTGGGGGTGGGGAAAGGAAGGAGAACCGAGGAACTGATGCCACCAGGTGGCTGTGAATTTTGGCCAGCATCTCAGATTGTGAGCTTCCAGAAGCATCTCCTATCAAAACCTTTCATCCTACTGCCATCTCGTGGCTAAGTGGAGACCAAGCACGCGCTCTTGTCCTTCATTTTCCCAGGCAGTCCTCCGAGCAGGCCAGACTCTACTATTTAGGGGTAATGTTAAACTTTAACAGAGTGTGAACAATTGACCATTCCCTCAGTCCTTGCCACCACCAAGAAATCGGAACTCCAAAGCCCACGCATGGGTCTGGCAGGTTTCTCTACAAGTGGTGATGGCTGAAATGGAATGTGTCTCCCTGGAGAGGATAAACATATATGTATTTTGAGGGAAAGAGGCATCTACAGGCCCCCAGAGTGGGAATCCATGTATGCATTCCTGCTAAGTCCCCAGCCTAATATGAAATGCCTCCTGCAGCTGGTAACCCCACCACAAATAGAGATGGGGGGAGGGGGAGGGCAGGACTTATCCAGAGAATGTATTCATTTTTATTTGAGAGGGAAAGAAGAGGCAGACAGGCTAAAGCACTTTCCTAAAAGAAGCCACTTTTCATTTACTAGCAATGAGGAACATTTTTTATTTTCCATGTTCATCCTGTAATTAGTCCTTTCTTTAATTATTTTACTTATAAAAGGTAACTTATAAGTTTGAGTGCGTGACACCATAGCTCCCCAGACTAAAAATGTTTCCCACATTGGGTTTCAAAGTTTCATTTGCTATCAACAAACATTTTAAAGACCTACTATGTACTAGGCACTGTGTTAAACTCTGAGAGAAACACAAACACAAAAAAAGTCTCCTCTCTCAAGGAACTCACTGTCTAATGAATATACGTACATGTGTGTATGTGTATATATGTGTACACACATGTATAAATGTCTTTTGGAGTAAGAGACTGCTATAGTAATTATATATATACATACATGCATATATACACACACACACATATGAGGGCATTTAAACTGTTATACATCATTAGCTTACTAATTTATGTGACATTCTCACAGCTCCCTGAGAATTAAGGGCAGGGCCCTATAGAATGGAATACTACAAAAGGAATTTTTGAGACAGTTCTTAACTTTTTTCATGTCATGGCTTCTTTTGACATTCTAGAGAAGATTATGAATCCCTTAACAGAATAATGTTCATAAATAATTTGAAGAAAATGCTAAATTTTGTTAGAAAATAGTGAAAAGAAACATGCAAATTTTTTTTCTCACTCAAATTCATGGACCTCCTGAAAAAGAGTAGGTGAACCTTAGGTTAAGAATTCTTGTAGAAGGAAGATAGGGCGATGTTTGGGTAGAGGTCAGATGAGTATAGGGCAGCTAGGTGGTGCAGTGGATAGAGTACTAGGCCTGAAGTCAGGAAAATTCATCTTCCTGACTTCAAATCTGGTCTCAGACACTTACTAGCTGTGTGACCTTGGGCAAGTCAACTTAGCTCTGTTTACCTCAGTTGCCTCATCTGTAAAGTGAGCTGGAGAAAGGAAACGTCAAACCACTCCAGTGTCTTTGCCAAGAAAATCCCAAACAAGGTCATGAAACGTCAGATACAACTGAAACTACTGAATAACAAAATAACATCTAAGTATGATCCTGAAGTAGGAGTCACTGAATAACTTGCAGAAGGCATTGTCAGAGTAAAAGGCAATTGAAAGGGAAAAAGAAAGGTATGAAAGACAGTGTCAAATTTAGTCACTATTTTGTTCAATGTTTGCCTTGACTGATTGTTAGTTATCAACTAACAGAGTAAATTCTAGGACTCAATAAATTGGGACTGTTGCCCTTGACCTCAAGCTACGGTGCCTGGGTGATAATTCTGTTTGGTAGACTATGGGGAAGGAATAGTTCCTCCCCCCCAGCTCCTACAGTTAAATTAAATGCCTAAAACTAAATACTCCTCACTCTACTCTCACCACAAAGCATCACAGGACCCAAGCTAGACCTGGAAGGAACATTGAGGTCATGGAGTCCAACTTCCAACTTCAACACATGAGGAAACTCAGGCTCAAAAGTTTAAGTGACTTACCCCCTTGAAGATGAAAGGGAAATCTTGCTGATTGGTTGATATTTTCTCACTTTTGGTTCTTAGTATCCCTATTTTCCTTCCAAATTCAGATCAAGAACCATCTCTTGCGTGAGGTCTTTCCTGATCCTCTCCCTGTCCCAGTTGCTGGGGCTCCCCTCTTCCTGTTCCCTTGTATTTGTTGGGCCATCTCCAGTCTTCCTGATCCATATCTGGCCACTGAACCCAGATGGCTCTGAAGGAAAGTGAGACTGGGGACTCTGCACTTGCATGTCATGGCATTACCTCCCTGATGGCACAGTTCTCTTCAAGAAGGAAGGACAAACCACAGCAACAACCTAGTGTTTGCTTTGTCTACATTTTGTCTATGTTTACATGTTATCATCCCCTGTACTGTATAAGCTTCTCGAGGTTCAGTTCTGTTTCATCTTTGTGTCCCTACCACCTAACACAGTGCCTGAAACAACTTTTGCTTGTCATTCAGTCACTTTTTTAAGTCGTGTCCAACTTTTTGTGATGACACGGGGTTTTCTTGGCAAAGATATTGGAGGGATTTGCCATTTCCTTCTCCTGCTCATTTTTTTACAGATAAGGACATTGCCCACGGTCACACAGCTAATAAGTGTCTGAGGCTGGAAAGAAAACTCCTAAAGATGGATTCTGATTCCAGCCCAGTGTTCTATCCATTGTGCCACCTACTGCCCCACCCCTAGACTCCTAGAGCATACCTCTACTCCCTTTCCATAATAATAATAGCTAAATTTTTATAACATTTAACATATGTCTTCTCATTTGATCCTCACAACAAACCCATGAGGTAGATGCTTTCATCATCCCCGTGTTACATCAAGGGAAACTAAGACTGAGGGAAGTTAAGTGACTTGCTTAGTATCACTCTGCTAGTAAGTGTCTGAGACAGGATTATAACTCAGATCTTCCTGATTATAAGTTTAACAACTAGTTGTCCCATAAAAGTCATTTTGTGAGTGGAATGATATTATAGGCCAAATGGCCATGTACTATTTCACCTTGTGCATTGGTTTTACAAATCTGTACCATAAAGCTCAACCTGAGCTTAGGCCCTAAAAGACTAATCAGCAAGTACAGTAAAATGTCTTTAAAATACTCTTTGTTTTACCTGATTCTATTACACTCTGGGTCACATCAATTTTCTCCACCTCCAAGCCCAATTGTGAAGTCAACAAAGTTTGTTTCAGGAGTCCATTTTCTGTGCTCCTCCTTCCTTGACTCTAATGTTGTTTTCCCTTAACACTTTCCAGTTGTTATTCAGGCCTTTCTTGATCTACTCTACTTCTCTACTAAACTCCGTAAATCCTAGGGCTTATCATTTCTTACCACCAAGCTCACCATTCAAATTATCTTTTTTTGAATCTTATACATATGTATATGTATGTATATGTGTGTATATGCATGTATATGTGTATATTCATATGTATATGTGTTGTAGTATATGTATGAGTATTGTGTATATGTATATGTGTATATGTCTATCTGTATATGAGTATGTGTATATGCAAACATATGTGTATACATGAGTATATGTATGTGAATGCATAAATGCATGTATATATGAGTATATGCACATGCATGTGTGCATGAATGCATATGCATGTGCATTGCACATATATTTAACATGCGCATATGTGCAACACATGCACATATATGTACACATAAATGCATAACGTGTGTATGCACAACACGTGTGTATATGTATGATGTGTGTGAGCATATATGTATTGCATATCTATGTGTACATGTATGCACATGTGTATATTTGTGTGCACAGCCTATGGTCATATGCATTTACATGTATGCATGCATGTGCATACATGTGTTATATATGTATGCATATTGCGAGTGTCTAGCATGTGTGCGTATACGTGTTTGTGTGTGTGTGTATAACACTTGTGTGTATCCATATGTGTATATATGCATAGGCATATATATATTATGGAAGAAGCCTCCTCCTTGGGTCTGGCCATTGGTGGCCACAGACTCTGCTGGCCTCCTTAAGGGCCTCTGCTGACCGGCCTCTAGCATTGATAATGGAGCAGCCATGATAGGTGCTGGCAGCTGATCAGGTCATGTGGCTCCTAGTCACAGTTTTCCTGTTGGCCTGAACACGGTAACAAATCAAACTGGATCTTTTCAGTCAGACTTTAATTGCACTTGGCCACTGTTGACAGATGGACTCACTCCATCTTGCATATTTCCGTTCTACTTCTTTCTAGAGGCTTAGGAGACCCATGCTGGGCCAGAAAAATCTGACTAAAACTCCTTTGCTCCACTTTGTCCCACTCAACTCAGGTTGTATTTAATGAGGCTGCATCTTCCTCCCCTTCCCAGTTTCTGTTACACAACACTCTATGATGTAAACAGCCTTCACCCCTAAATTGGAATAAAATACTTGAGTACACATTTTAAAAGCCCTTGTCCCTACAGTGATCCTTAATCACTGCCAACCAAACCCAGGGCCAGCCCAAGGCCGAAGCTTGAAGTGTTGTCTTTCAGCAGCCATTGATTCATCCACCCCTTTCCTGGCTCTTCTCCTTTTCAGTGTACCTACTATCCCATAAGGCTCCTAGATGTCCACAAGCTGCTTCTTTTTTTGTTTTGTTTTCTTTATTTTGTTTTTTAACTTGTAAAAGGAATATTTACTTAGCAGGTATTTTTTTGTTTGTTGTTGAGTAAGGAGAGTTGTTCCAAAGCAATCTTCTGAAGCCATCAATCTTTCTAACCCTCCTTGTATACACAGGCAATCCTCTCAAATCTCTTTATATTTACAAGGTCCCTGGGCAGAATAGAGGCATTTAGGTGGCACAGTGGATAGAATGCCAGACATGAAGTCAGGAAGACTCATCTTCCTGTGTTTAAATCTGGCCTTAGACACTACCTGTGTGACCCTGGGCAGGTCACTTCACAACCATTTGCCTCAGTTTCCATATATGTAAGATGAGCAGGAAAAGGAAACAGCAAACCAGTCCAGCATCTTTGTCAAGAAAACCTCAAAAGGGGTCGTGAAGTGTCAGATACGACTGAACAACAACAATGGGCTCAAACTTCTACACAAATGGTAATGAAACACACATGTAGAGAACATATGTGGCAAAAGTATAACTCAGAACTCCTGGTAACTGGATGTTTTTTCCCTCTTTCATAAAGTCCTCATGAAGTTTCTTTTAGTGTGGCTCAATGAGAGTCAGTGCCTTTGGAGGGTCCACAGCTAATGCTTTGCTCTTTCCAGAGGGGTAATGCTTCCCGAAGCTACCTTTTCTTGAAGTATCTAGTTCATCCTTGGTATGCCCTCTAGCTCAGATTCCCATGGAGATCCTGCTCTCAATTATCTCTCTTCCAGGGAAATGCTACCAATGTAAAAAACAAGACAGCCACAAGAACTAAGACAGATGCAACCACCATCCATAATTCCAGAGGACTGTTGATGAAACATGCCATGTCCCTCCTAGTCAAGAGTTGATGGACTCAGAGACATATTGCATGTATAGGTTTGTATATAGCAAATAAGGAAAGTTGTTTTGCTTAACTATTCATATTTGTTACCAGAAATGTTTTTCTCTTCTCTTCTTTCCAGTGGTGGGGAGAAAAAGGGAGGGAGACAAAAATAGATTTCTGTTCATTAAAAAGAAAACAAAACAAAAGCTGCTTCTATCATGTAGTGCCCTTTGAGTGACAAGCACTGTCCCATCCCCCTGCACTTACACTCTTCAAAATAAAATTTGCATTCCCTTAGTGCCTGAGTCTTGACCAGGGTTAACTAAAAATCTGTTACAGAAATGCAAGTTAGAATTTTAATGGGTGGTAATGGCCCAGCCTTCCCAGATTACATTTACATTTGTGGAGGGATCTTCAATGTATTATGTCCCTGAAGAGTGTAATGTGGGAATTAAGTTGGATTAGAGAAGGGGGCTATTTGGCATCTTTCAAGTCACAGTATATAGGTATACCTGATAACTGCCTGAGTACATTGGCACAGGAATGGAAAATGCTAGAAGTAATGAAAGATGCCAAAAAGTCTTTACAAACTTTTATTATGCATATTTCATAAAGACCCTTGATATTTGGCATTTGAACCTGGCATTAAAAGAAGATACTGGGAAAAAGGAAGGCTGAGAGTTCTTCCTAGCCATGCCATGTAGAGAAGGAAGGGTAGAGTGGAGGTCAGTAACAGACCTTTTGCCTGATGCCTTACCCCTGCTCCCAGGGCTCTGACTGATTTCTGTGGAGGAAGATGGCGATCAGAGCTGAGGGGCTGAGTCACAGAGACTGAAAAGTGCCAATGGAGTGGGGCAGAAGATGATGGATAAATAGGTAGATAGAGAGATAGAGAGATGATAGATAGCTAGATAGACAGCTAGATAGATAGATGGATAGACACAAGATTGATATACTGTGGCAGTAAGAATGTGTTGAGAAAGAAAGAGAGACAGAGACAGACAGAGACAGAGAAAGAGAGTCAAAGACACAGACCTAGAGCAGAGATATAGATAACAACAGAGTTAGAGAAATAAATATAAATGATAGAGAGAGAGATAAAGACAGTGAATGGAACACTGAGTCTGAATTCAGGAAGATTCATCTTCATAAGTTCAAATGTAGCCTCAGACACTTACTGACTATGTGACCCTAGACAAGTCACTTAACCCTGTTTGCCTCAGTTTCCTCATCTGTAAAATGAACTGGAGAAGAAAATGGCAAAACACTCCAGTATCTTTGCCAAGATCACCAGATTTGCCAAATTGAGTTATAGTTTGACATGACTGAAATGACTCAACAACAACAACATAGATTATATAGATGATGTGGCTGTAGTTATAGTTGGTTGATAGATATTATTAAATACCTATTATGTGCCAAGCACTGTGCTAAGTGCAGGAAATACAAATAGAAGTTTTAAAATAAAGATAGATATAGATATATCAATATAGATAAATAGATGTAAAGAGGAATGCTGATAAATGTTTAACACCTGGCTTTCTGGGGCAAAAAGTATGTACCACACATGTTTAAATTTAATCTGCACTATTTACATTCTCTTCATCACTTTACTAAGCCTAGACAATCAACAAAACACTAAGTCAAGCCCCAATTTGTAGCATTTGCCTATGTCTGTCTGAGGTATAAAGGTTCACATTGAAATTTTAACAGTAGGATTAAAATATTACCTCTGTTCCTTACAAGTTGTTTCACCTTGGACAAGTCACTTAACATCCCTGAGCCTCAGTTTCCTTATGTGTAAAATAGACTGGAAGGTTTCTAAAGTCCTGTTCGTCTATAGCTCTGTAGCTCTCTTCTTGGTTAAATGGGTCCATAACACTTGTATTGCCCCCATTCCCAGAGTTGTTACAGGTCCTGCTGTGCTTTCTTTCCTTGGGCAGATGGGTAGAGCAAAGCCCTTTGCAAATCTTAGAGCACTATATAAGTGGACAGAATTATTACCCCCTACCCTTAGCCCAGCTCTTTGGAAGGCCCTTTTGATGGCAACTGCCCAGAGAAGGAATGGTTTCAGCTAGTTCTTATTAATTGGATAATTGTAATGATTTCAGGTCAACATGCTGAATAATGCATCTTTCTGGTATAAACAAAAGAGTTTATAACATAGAAACAGCCTTATCTATTGACACTAGCATATCCATAAGGTTTCACAGGAATTGAGAAAATGGCGGGCAAAATCCTAGGAGCTCTTTATTGAATTCCTATGGTGCCATGACACGTGAAAAGATAACTATTAACACATGGCTGTAAGTGCTAAAGGAAGGGAAGGGGTACAATGACTTTTTAAAATCTAGAATGTGAAGTACAAGCAGACAATCTATGCCTCTTTGTACCTTCTACATTACCTTACCTCAAGTGGTAAATATGATTCACAGTCTCATAGATTCATTGATACAGAAGAGATCTTAGCAGTGTGGGCTAATACAGGGGTTCTTATGGTTGTTGTGGTGTGGAGTCCTCTGACAGTCTGGTAAAACTTTTGGATTCCTCAGAATAATGTTTTTAAATTCACAAAATAAAATACATAGGATTACAAAGGAAACCAATTATGTTGAAATGTAATTATCAAATTATTTTTAAAAACAAGTTCACAGATACCCACATAAGAACATCTGACATAGCGGAAGGCAGCAGAAGGCACATCTGCCATGGAAGGAGTCAGGTGGCGCAATGGATAGGGTGCTAGACCTGGAGTCAAGAAGAACTGAGTTGAAATACAATCTCAGATTAGCCTTGTGATACAGGATAAAAATAACAGCTAATACTTGTGTCATTTTTTAAGGTTTCCAAAGCACTTTAATGTTTGTTTTCACATTTGGTGCTTACACAAACCCTTGGAGTTAGGTATACTTATTATTCCCATTTTACAGATGAGGAAACTGAGGCCGAGAGAAATTGAGTGACTTGCCCTGAATCACACAGCTGATAAGTGTCCAAGGCAGAATTTGAACTCACGTCTTCCTCACTACATGTTCAATGTGCCTAACTTCTTCTGCCTCAGTTTTCTTATTTGTAAAGTGGGGATGATAACAACAAATAAGATAATATATGTAAGGTACTTTGCAGACCTTAAAGCACTCCATAAGTGTTAGCTGTTATCAATGTTATACCAGATAGCATGCTGGAATTGGAATTAGGAAGAGCTACATTCAAACCCTACCCCTGGCATTCACTAGCTGTATCATCATAGACAACATAACCCCTTTGGCTTCTGCTTCCTCATTTTTAACATGAGTGTGTTGGATTAGATAATTGCAACACCTTTTTACTCTAAACCTATTGAATGATAAAAATAAGAAGGGTCATTTACATAGTATTTTAAAGTCTGCAAAGCAAATATATGGCCTCATTGGAACCTCCCAATTACCCTGTAAGATAGGTACTGCAGGCAACATGGTCTCTATTTAACAGACAAGGAAGCTCAGGATCAGAAAAGCTAAGTGACTTGTCCAGAGTCACACAACTGCTATGTCTCTGCAGGAGTGTTTGCATTCTGATCTTCCAAAGCCAGCATTCTATCCACAGTGTATTTGACAAATAAAAGCCCTCCCTCCCTTTTTTCAGCCTTTCTTCTACTCCTTCCAACACTTTCTGATTCTATAGTGTGTGAGAATGACATTCCTGAAGGAAATGGTTAAGTATGGTCCAAACAAGAGAGGGAATCATTGCAGCTACAGAGGCCAGTTGGGTGGCTTTCATAAAGACAAGAAATGAACTGACCCCTGGGACACCCTGGGGTGTCGTGAAAGGATTCAACTGGAGAATAGGATGTGAAAATAAGTGATGACAGCAATGGTGATGCAACATTTTCACATCTCTCTGAAGTGGAGAAAGAAATATATGGAAGTAGAAAGTTTTGTTTATGACCTTTATGTTCCTTGGAAGATTTGGGCATGAGGACTTTCCATTCTAACTGAAAATGTGCTGTTCAGATTTGAGCTTGTGACCTTTGGAGACAATGTTGTCACTTTCTATTTTGTTCCAATTCTCTCTCTTTTCAGTTGGGACTAATGAGAAGGGAGTGGGGTGTAGCATGCCATTGCACATGCACCTCGTCAAAGTCAAGCACAGCCCAGTGAAAGGCACCCTGCTCTGGAGTCAGAGGACCTGTGTTCAGATTCTGCTACTGATACTAACTTTGGACATTGGGCAAATCACTTAATTTTCCCTTGTCTTCACTTTCCTCATCTGTAAAATGAAGAGACTAGATAACTCTTTCAGCTCTAAATCCACGATCCTTCGATCCATATAATCATAAAATATGGTTATTGTAAGGGACAATAGAAATGATCTAAACCAGTCCATCGTGTACATTGACCTGACATTTGGGGTTTACTGCAGATCCAAGATCTCTATGCTCGGGCTTGTTTTTTTAAGTTTCATGTTATGGATAGAGTTCTTAGAAGATCTGGGTCCAAATCCTGACTCAGATACTTTGTGACCCTGAGCAAGTCACTTCATCTCATTGTATCTCAGTCAGTCAGTCAACAAAGACATATTAAGCTTCTGCTACGTGTCAGGCACTGTGCAAAGCATTGGGGATACAAATATGAGAAAGAAATACACTTCCTGCCCTCAAGGAGTTTACAATCTAGTGGGGGAAGACAACACACAGAGGAAGAAGGGGGAAAGTAACCCAAAACAAGATGACTGGCCTGGGCACCCTCCTTAAATAGAGAGGTTCTGAGAGGAAGTCTCTGCTGCACCTTCTACTTAGAGGGGCCCCAGAGGCAGAAGGTCCTGATGAAATGTGAGTTCCAGGGTTGATGCGATTTTGGAGGATGAAGAGGTTGCTGGGACTGATGGAGCAGTCCTCTTGTGTAAAAGAGAGACAGACAGAGACACAGAGAGACAGAGACAGAGACAGAGAGAAACAGAGACAGAGACAAAGAGATAGGAAAACAGAGAGGTAAATGCTATTATTATCCTCACTTTACAGTTGAGGAAACTGAGGCCAGTGAAAGTTCAGTGACTTTCCCACACAAATCTCTGAGGCCAGATTTGAACTCATTTTCTTGACTGCAGGCACAGTGCACCACCTAGCTGCTTACCTAATGACTGGAGCTGAGTCGTACCATCCTAGCAGTCAAAATCTCTGCCTTGGTCCTGGAGGAAGAGACTGACTATTAGAGCCAGATTTCAATGATGAAGATCCCCCAAGCCCTGAAGAATCAACTCTCCTTTAGTCCACACAGTACAAAACTCACAATAGGATGACATATAACAGAGTTAGTGCAATCACCTCATTTTACAGACAAGAAAACTAAGGTACAAGAAGGCTAAGTGACTTATCCAAGGCCACGCAGATAGGTATAGGAGGTAGGATTTGAACCCAGGTCCTATTACTGCAAGATCAGTGTCCTTTCCTCTGAGCCATACTGTTCCTATCCCCTGAGTTTCAGGTCTATACAGATAATGTAGACGTGGGTTGAGAGATGTACAGAATTATTCACATCAAAGGTTTGGGGGAAAAATGAAGACATAGTTTCCTCCACCAGGTTCTTTAAGGCCTAGAAGTTGGATTAATCAACTGTAGGTCTTGAACTTCTCAAGAGTGAACAGGCTCCAATTGCCCTAAACTCTTCTCAGAACAGTTACCTGGAAGCTGTCCCTGGTGCTGCCCCAGACCAAATATGTAACTAGCCTAGGTCAAACAGGGCTTTGACTCAGGAGGTCAGGAATGGGCATGATAGAATATGATTCATTTCCTTTCTAATTGAATGAGCTTTTTCTTTATGGTGGTTGTGCCTCACCTGGTGGTTATATGCCCTTGGGGTCTTTTTACCATGGTATCCATTTCCTGGGACTTCTCTCCCCCCCTACCCCCAACCCTCTTCAGATTACCATCTCTCCTAGAATGATGACATTCATATAATTTCACTGTCTTCTGTGCTTCCAGGCCTACAGACAAACAAATAAATGCTCCTACTTATAGGTCTGCCTCAGACTCTCACCTCAAAGTAGGCCTATGCTGACACATTGGTTCTAGATATTTCAGGTGGTAACAGTGGGTAGTTACTATTCTCAGTCTTGCATCTATAAGGATATAGACCCATACTTGATCCTATATGCCAATTTTTTATGACTGATCAGTAGGGGATCGCAGGCTGATATCATTTCTGAACCCCAAATAACAAAACTATTCTGTCTCACCCAGTCCCCTGCTACCTCACAGGTACCAAGAGTGAGGCTCAAGAGGGAAATCTACCTCCCAAGGTTATTGTGAAGATCAGATAAGCTAAGACATGTTAAAGTTCTTGGCAAACCTTAAAGCACAGTAAAAATGCTTGCTATTATGGAATGGATTAATTTACAAAGGGAGAAGGAATTCATGAATAAGGCATGAAATCATAGTGGTACAAAATTATCTCCCTAGTGTTTTCCCCATGCCTACCATACCAACCTGTTCCATTCTCCCATTATGTTAACTAGGCCCTAATCAGGACTCTTGGCTGTACAGAGTGTTCAGGAAGACTAGCACTTCTGGTGTGAGGGTTTGCTGAGCCCTTTTCAGGGCTGCTCACTCACCTTTAGTGTCCACCCATCACCCAACTCACCTGCAACTCCAAGGAGCTAGAGCATGTGCAGCTGCCATACCCCAATAAACTGTCTCTGTAGATGGGCTGAACCAGTTGAGAGTAACTGATAGCCATGAACCCGTCAGTGAGTTGGAGGGTATCTACTCCAAGCATGTGAAAACATTCCCCAGTGGAATGGGCAGATTAGAACAATTTGTTCCAATGGCCATGAAAATAGCTGAAGCAGTTGCTGTGGAGTACTTAGAGCTTGTCAGACACTGAAGACGCCAAGGTCATCCACCATATCATGCACCATTACCAATCATCCTGACTTTTGTCCTGCCACTGGACTTCGGTGACTCTGGAAGAGAGAGAGGCTGCCAACTTTGTGCATTGCTGCCTCATTTAAATCCAATTCATGCACGATTCAAGACATCACCCCATGATATCACTGGTCTTCTTTAACTGCATCCAGAGAAAGAACAGGTAAATAGAAGAATGCATAAAATGATTTACATACATATACATATTTATGTCTAATGGTGACTATCTCTAGGGCAGAAGAAGAGGGAAGAAAAAAATGGAAAAAAAGAAATTTACATGATAACTTTATTATATTTTTAAAAGAAAAAGCAAGTTGTACGTAGGCAATTTGCAGTTTCACATTCGATCATATTTTTTTATTTTATTACGCTATGGAAATGCTTATTTTATTTCATAAATTGATGGTTTTGGGCAGTCCCCAACCAGTACCACAATTCAGTTCACAATACATCTCCACACATGTAGTTTTATACTCTAAGATCCTAGAGGGCAGGTAATATATCTGTATAGCTTTCTCATCAAAGCATTAGCTGATGCTGTATAGAATCTATCACAGAATCTTACGTGGTGATAGATAACTTTAATGATTTTGGAGGATTATTGTTATTATCACATAAATGTTTATGGTTTATGTCCGTGGCTCACTAATTTGTCTCACAAACATCCATTTTCATTACCGTCAGAGACTGAATCTCTGGGCTGGATGGATCATGGTTCTAAGTGACTTATGCTGTTGGTTCAAAATAAGTGAGTATATTGTAATCTGGGGTATGTGTGTGTGGCACCAGAAGTTTTTCTTCAGGGATATTTTTTTGTCCTAATACTTAAAGTCAGCTCAAAAAGAATGACATCAACTATAGATCTCTGGAGACTCAAAAAGTTAAGTACTTACTATGTACAAAGCAATATACTAAGTGCTGGGGATATAAATAGCAAATCAGAACATTCCTTGTGTTTGAGGACCACCCATTCTTACAGGGGGAGACAACACATAAGGAAGGTTTTGGGGGGGTGCGTCAGATGGAAAAGTCTCATAGTCCTTTAGGGTACAGCAGCAAAGCAGATGGTGATGCCTCTTCTTTTATGTTGTTTTCCTTGATGATCTTATCAGTTCCTGATATGGAACCATTGGACAGTATGCAGGATGTGAGTAGCAAGGACCTCCTTTCTTTTCTAGGTCATCTGCAGCTGTGGATCCTGCAGGAAAGGCCATCAAGCTGCACCTCCCCAGGGCTTGCTTCCTAGATGATGTCTGAAGGAGGTAGGCTGGAAGCCTTGCTATTCCCAAAGCTGTTGGGTTCAGGGTCTTTGGGCTTGTCTCCATCAGGGTCTTATGATTTCTTTTCCGTATTTATCTTCTCATGCTTCTTGTGTTGGAGTGTCAAACTTTCTTTTCAGTTCTGGTTTTTTCAGCAGGAATGTTTGAAAGTCCTCCACCTTATTGAATGACCATATTTTCCCCTGGAAGACTATGCTCAATTTTGCTGGGTAGGTGATTCTTGGTTTTAATCCAAGCTCCCTTGATCTCCGGAATATCATATTCCAGGCCCTTCGATCCCTTAATGTAGAAGCTACTAGATCCAGGGTTATCCTAATTGTGTTTCCACAATATTCAAATTGTTTCTTCCTGGCAGCTTGCAATACCTTCTCCTTGATCTGGGGATTCCGGAACCTGGCTATAACATTTCT
>CM053587.1:107017390-107041287 GCA_028646515.1 Pseudochirops corinnae
TTAGTAGTGATTTGAAGAAGGGTTAGGGGAGGTGCTTTTAGGTTGGTACCTTTGGGACACTCAATCTCTGCAATCAAACCAGACAGGAAGCCATTCATTCCACTTACAAATAAGACTAGCTCTGTAGTCATGTGGATATTTTCTCAATCACTTAATCAGTGAGTGCTGATCATTGAGAGGGTCAGACTTTGTGTTCAGATAAAAGCCTAATTAGAATCAGCCTTAAGAGTAGGCAGAAGAGGTCTTATGATTTGAGAGGATCTGGAAAACCTCCCCATTTCTATCACGGTATCTAAAATTGGATCATTAGGCCTGACGTGATGGCACATGCCTGAGAGGCTAAGGCTCACAAATTACAGTAGGCTGTGCATTCTGGGTGTCAACACCAAATTCAGCATCAGTATGGTGGTGAAGTCTGGAAGTGGGGGTCACTAGGTTGCCTAAAGAGCAGCAAACCAACCCAGATTAGAAAGGAAGCAGGCTAAAGCCCAATAGTAGGATAGAACTCATGAACAACCTCTGTATTCTAGTTGGAACAAGACAGAGAGATCCTGTTTCTAAAAATAAAATCTAATGCAGTGGTTCTCAATCTTCCTAATGCTGGGACCCTTTAATACTCATAAGTGGGCATATCTGCATGTGGGCAGACTCGCCTGGAGACAGATAGAGGAGCAGTGTCTCAGTTCCTAAGACCATTGGAAATAATGTGTTTCCCGAGAACCGCTGATCTAATGGAACAGATTCCTTTAGATTCAGGTACTATCTTCTATTCAAATGCAAACACCTGTGATAAAATGACATATTAATATCCCCTACCCCCACACCCTCTCTCTCCCTCTTTGGTTCTGTACCTGAATCTGATGTCATTTGTGTGGAAATTCCTTCCCAATGAAGACAAGTTTTTGAGATTTTCTTAGCAAAGATACCAGAGTGGTTTGCCATTTCCTCTTCTAGCTCATTTTACAGATGGGGAAACTGAGGCAAACAAGGTGAAATGACTTGCCCAGAATCACACAGCCAATAATTGTCTGAGGTCAGATTTGAACTCCGGTCTTCCTGACTCCATTCAGCCACCTAACTGGCCCAGAGAAAATGTGAATTCCAATTAAAACTTAAAAGTGAGTTTTATGTATATTTTCTTCACACATCCCTCCCCCCCAAGCTGGTTGTTAGACATTTACCAGCACACCTTTGCCAGTATGTGTCAGAAGCAGTCCTTAGACCCAGATCTTACTTCCTGTGAGTCTAACATCGCATCCTGCCTCTCAAAATTAGGATATTACAACTCCTTAGCATGAATCAACGTATCACTTTTGTTTTCCAACATGATGCAGAGCTGAGAATTTAGCAGTTTTTAATTGAAGGTTGTTAGGGAATGATGGGGCAGCTAGGTGGCTCAGTGGATAGACTGCTGGGCTTGGAGTCAGGAAGACTCATGTTCATAAGTTTAAATCTGGCCTCAGACACTAACTAGTTGTGTGACCCGGGGCAAGTCACTTCACCTTGTTTGCCTCAGTTTCCTCATCTGTAAAATGACCTGGAGAAGGAAATGGCAAACCACTCCAGTATCTCTGCCAAGAAAACCCCAAGTAGAATCACAAAGAGTCAGACACAACTGAAAAACAACTGAACAACACAGAAATTATAGTGAATTAAGAAGTTACAATGGGGCCGCTAGGTGACGCAGTGAATAGAGTACTAGCCCTGGAGTCAGGAGGACCTGAGTTCAAATCCGACTTCAGACACTTAACACTTACTACCTGTGTGATCTTGAGCAAGTCATGTAACACCAATTGCCCTGCCTTCCCCCCTCCAAAAAGCAAAAAAAAAAAAGTTTCCAAGAAAACAAATTTGGAGGGAAAGAGAAAAGTGATTCCATATAGAATGGAGAAAGAAGAGACCCCCAAGAAAAATCCCACCTACTTCCTAACTTTGCTGAGGAACCATGAAGAATATTCTCTCTATAGCTATGCCTTCCGTTCTTCGGATCACTGGAAGAAAAGCTATTAAGCATTTTAAAGGATGTGGCACTATACAAAAGGATATGCAGAGATTACGTGTGTTTAGATTAATATTCTAAACTCTCTTTATGAATCCAAGTAAGGCACTTTATCCAATAAAGAATAATTTGCAGTGCCTGTAATCCTAGTCTCAGCTGGCAGTGCTCAGAGACATGGGGTGACTGAATGGGCCCACAACTATGACTCCTCAGGATAGCAGAGGAAGAAAAGATCCCTCATTAGAATGTGAGTTCCTTGAGAGTGGAGACTGTTTTCGGCCTTTGTTCTCCCAGCACGATGCCTGACTCATAGTCAGCACTTAATAAATGCTTGTTGATTTAACTTGACTCATGATTCCTTCAAGAGTCAAGCAGGCCCGGGGTTGTGTGACCTAAGTATTATTGCTCAGTGGTGTCCTTTGTGACCTTGTGGACATGCCAATATTATCCGTGGAGTTTTTCTGACAAAGAAAGCAGAGTACTCTGCCATCTCCTTCTCCAGTGAATTAAGGCAGACAGAGATTACATGACTTCAAAGGTCACACAGCTAGTCAGTGTGTGAGGCTAGATTTGAATTCAGGTCTTTCTGACTCCAGGCCCAGTGCACTATCCACTGAGCCACGTAGCTGCTGCCAAGATAATTGTATACCTAAGTATAGCGAAGAGCAAAATTCCACAGACGTAGAGATTTGGGGGAGTGCCTACCTACGTGTTCTTCCTTTTGCTGTTTTGCCAACCAGGTGAAAAGCAACACTGTGGGTAACTGAAGTTCATGATTTCATAAGCAGTCCTTTTGTTTCCTCTTGTATAGTGAAATGTTTGTATTGGTGGGTGACTGCCAAGTTAAGGACTTCTCTTTTTTGATAGAAGAAATCATAGAATTGGGCCCTTAGGAGAACCTCAGAGAGACATGCAGATAGGCCAGTATATATATGTGTGCATATATATACATATATATGTGTGTGTGCATATATATACATATATATGTATACATATATGTGTGTACATATGCATACATATATGTATATGTGTGTATATATGTATACATATATGTGTATACACACATATACGTGTACATATATGTGTGTGTATGCTCACATATATACATATATATATCCACTGGATTCATTCATTCTTTTCAGAAATCTGCTTCTGATTTTCTGAATTTTAACACCATGTCTCAGTACTTGGTGCCTCTTCCCACTTCCCACTCTGCAGTCTGTAATCCAGCTTCCTTCTCCCGTAGGTGAGTTCTTACTGAGCCTCCATCTTGAGAACTGGCCCAGGCCAGACATTTGTATTCCTTTCCTTCCTTTGTTTCTGACTTTCTGGCTTTGATAGCAGGTCTCGAATCCATCAGCACCTGGGACCTTCTCATCCTGGAAATTCCATCCATCCTCATGACCTCCTCACAAGGGAAGGTTCCTTCAATATGCTGGCCCATTTTTACCATGGGTGAGTTCCTCCTGGCCTCTGTTTTGTGGGGCCCAGGTTGACCTTTCATCTCTTCCAACTTTGCCTCTGACTTTCCAGACTTTGACACCATGCCCCCTTGCAGGTACCTTGTCCTTTCTCTTCATTTCCACACCTTATCATCCAAAACACTGATGATTGTTTCTGAGTGGAAATGACATAAAAAAGATGGGTTACATTTACTTTGCCACTGCATGCTAAAGACCACAGAACCTTTCCATCTGATTTTGCAGCTGAAACCTTCTCTATATGTTGTTTCCCCTATTAGAATGTGATCTACTTAAGAGCAAGGATTGATTTTTCTCCTTGTATTCCCAGTGCTTAGCAAAAATTTTAAAAATAGCAAGTATTTAAGAAATATCACATTCATTTATTAAATTTTAGCTATAAGTTAATGAAAATAAATATACAATTTTTTCCCAACCAAGTTTATGAATCTTCCAAAATTAGGCTTCAGGTTAAGAAACATCTTGAGTAAGTAAGGCTGAGGGTGCTAACCAGAGATCACAAATCTCTTCTATTTAGAGGAAGAACTAGGACTTGATGCCACCTGTTTTTTGGGCAGCTAGGTGGTGCAATAGATAGAGTGCTGGGCCTGGAATCAGAAAGACTCATCTTTCCAAGTTCAAATCTGGCCTTAGACATGTTTTAGATGTGTGACTCTGGGCAACTCACTTGACCCTGTTTGCCTCAGTTTCTTTCTATGTAAAATGAACTGGAGAAGGAAATGGTAAACTACTCCAATATCGCTACCAAGAAAAACCCAAACGGAGTCACAAAGACTCAGAAATAACCAAAATGACTGAACAGCAACAATTCTGACTCTAGGGTAAATGTTCTCACTATAGCTTTCCATGCTGGAGAAACTCTGGAAACCTCAGTGAAGTTTTACTTTATTTGTAATTCTCTGAAAATCTCCTTGATAGCCTAGTCAGTCACCCGTGTCTCCTTCTTCCTTTTCCCTTCTGGAATATCAAACATAATCAATCAACTTTTGCGTTAGCAGGGCGGAGTATGTCAATCTAATCATTTATTTTTCTGGAAGAAATTCATCTGGAAGAACAAAAGGTCAAGAATAACAAGGGAATCAATGAAAAAAAAATGTGAAGGAAGGTAGTCTAGCTGTATCAGATCTCAAACTGTATTATAAAGCAATAACTGTTGAAACAATGTCATACTGGCTAAGAAATAGAGTGGTAGATTAGTGGAATAGATTAAGTACATGTTACATTATGGTAAATGACCATAATAATCTAGTATATGATAAACACAAAGATCCAAGCTTTTGAAAAAAAAACTCAGTATTTGACAAAAACTACCAGGAAAACTGGAAAACAATATGGCAGAAACTAGGTATAGACCAACAGCTCATACCATAAACCAAGATAAGGTCAAAATGAGTATATGATTCACACATAAAGGGTGATACCATAAGCAAATTGGGAGAGCAAAGAATAGTTTATTTGTCAGATATATGGATAAGGGAAGAATTTAGGACCAAAGAAAATATAGAAAATATTACAAAATATAAAATAGATATTTTTGATTATATCAAATTTAAAAAAGTTTTTCCATAAACAAAATTAATGCAAACAAAATTAAAAGGAAAGAAGAAAACTGAGGGAAAATTTTGTATTTAGTATCTCTGATAAAGGTCTCCTTTCTCAAATACATAGAGAAGTTACTCAAATATAAAAATACACATCATTCCCCAATTGATAAGTGGTCAAAGCAAATGAAAAGGCAGTTTTCAGACAAAGAAATCAAAGCTGTTATGAACCAGGTGAAGTCTTCCCTTTAAAATGCTCAAGCTGGGTTGAAAGCAGAAAAGTTTTATTAGGAGGAAAATCAGACACTAATTCTGAGGCCCCCAGTATAAGGTACAGAAGAGCCCGTAGCTCAGGAGAGGCAGGGGAAATTCATGGTTGAAAACCACAAAGGGAAGTTTCAGGGAGGGGTTGGAGAAAAGAATGATCAATCTTTCCTAGGAGGGTGGACATAGAGGAAGTATGTTTTACAGGAATAGCGACCACAAAGTTGATTCGGGTCATTTTCATGGGGGCATTGCTCAGCAAGGTCAGCTAGCAAAGACTTTTGGGAGTAAGCAATATTTTGGTTCACTACAGGCTCCTGATCAGCTCTTTTCAGCAAATAGGCTTACTCTGTGTCCAGTGCATCTATCTGGTTTGGTAACTCATAGAAAACAGACATGTTAATCTTGGGGTACTGCCACACTATAGTCATAAAAATGTTCTAAATCAGTACTGATTAGAGAACTACAAATTAAAACAACTCTGAAGTACCGTCTCATACCTATTACATCTACTAATATGACAAAAAAGGAAAACGATAGATGTTAGAGGGAACATGAGAAAACTGGGACACTAACGCACTGTTGGTGGAATTGTGAATTGATCCAACCATTCTGGAGAGCAATTTAGAACTATACCCAAAGGGCTATACAATTGTGCATACCCTTTGATGCAGCAATACCACTGCTAGGCCTATATCCCAAAGATATCCTCTATAAAGAAAAAAGACCTATTTGTATGAAAATATTTAAAAATAGTTCTTTTTGTGGTGACTGAGAATTGGAAATCAAAGGGATCCCCATCAATTATGGAATGGTTAAACAAGTTGTGGTGTGTGATTGTAATGGAATACTATTGTGCTATAAAAAATAACAAGCAGGATGATTTACATAAACTGAGACAAAGTGAAGTGAACAGAACCAGGAGAATGTTGTACATAGTAACAGCAATATTGTATGAGGAAGAACTGTGAATAACTTGGCTATTCTCAGCAATCAAATGATCTAAGAGGATCCCAAAGGAAGAATACTATTTGAATTTTTGAATTTTTTGTTTGAATTTTCTTGTAAAAAATGACCAATATGGAAATGTTTTACATAATTACACACATATAAACTATATCTGATTGCTTACTATCTCAGGGAGAGGGGAAGAAGGTGGAGAGAATTTAAAACTCAAAACTTTAAAAAATGTTAAAAATTGTTTTGACATATAATTGGGGGAAAATAAAATATATACAAATGCATATATTTAAAAGCTTATGCCACAGTCTAGACAGTGAGTTAACCCATTTGTTTCATCATCATCATCATCATCATCATGACAGGTAATCAGCATTTACAAGTCTGATAAAGAAGGAACTTGTGAATTTAAATAACTGTGTAGGGTCCAAGAATTATTAGCATAGTATTTGGATTTGTGTGTAGGGCAAGATCCCAAACAAAAAATAAACAGATTCTAGACTAACAACAACAACAAAAAGGTGTGCTTTTACATTTCAAATTGAAAAACATTTTATATACATATGTATGTATACACACACACACACACATATCTAAACTCACAATGTTAAACTATGGGCAACTAGATAGCAGAGTAGATAGAGTGCCAGGCCTGAAATCAGGAAGACTCATCTTCCTGAGTTCAAATCTGACCTCAGACACTTACTACTTATGTGATCCTGTATAATGGTAATGGGAATTTGAAGATCTTCCTTGACCCTTAATAGGTCTAAGGGAATTTGAAGATCTTTCCTGACCCTTAATAGGCTGAATGTAATCACATGGAGCCTGTGGTTCAGCAAGAGTTTGCTGAACAGGCAGAGCAGGAAACTAGGAGTCAGAGCAGTTAACATGATGAGAGAAAGAAGATGCAAGCAAGGAGACAGCTAGGCTTGTGAGTGTTGGTTTGTAGGTACACTAAAGATATAGAATTGCTCTCTGTGGTCATAAGGTATTTTAACTTATTTGTCGCTATGATGGATTTGGCTTTCTAGTGTTGGGATTTGGCTTCTGGTTTGGGGATTTGGCTTTCTAGTGTCTAAATAAATGTTTTGCTTCTGTCTTCTATGTGAAGAGTCTGTTATATTTTGACATTCAGAATTATGCTGGCATATTCATAGTTACTGTCAGTGCTGTGAATATTGTGTTGGTGCTACACTTGGGAAAGTCACTTAACTCTGCCTCAGTTTCCTTACCTATAAAATGAACCAGAGAAGGAAATAGCAAACTACTCTACTATCTTTGCCAAGAAAACTTCAAATGGGGACACAAACAGTCAGGCATGACTGAAATAACTCAACAAAAACAATAAATTAGTAGTTACAATGTTAAACCATCTCTAATTCAAGGAAGTACTGACTGTAGATGTACACTGGATGATAATAATTGGTTGGATTCACAGCTAGATGAAAGACTGGACCCTTTCCAAAAAAAATAATTATCAGTAATAGGTCAATGTTGATTTAGATGGAGGTAACTAGAGGAATCCCAAGGACCTGTCCTTGGCCCTATACCTTTCAATATCTTCATCAACAATTTGATTAGCGGAAAATAACGATGTCAATGATAGGTGATATGTAGAGTCCACTCTAAAAAAGTCTCAGTAGGTCACATGGATGACTGAATCTAAGATTTCGTCTAAGGACACTTAATAAGTGTAAATATTCCATTATTGGCTTCAAAGAATACATTTTACAAGTACAGAATGGGGAGACATTAGAAAACAATCCCAAAAATCATGGAGTTTTAAGTGAGATGCAAACTCATAATGAGTCAACAGTATAATATGTCAACCCCCTCCCCCTTAAAAATATAATGATTTCCTGAAAGTCATCGATGTTTATTGTACAGAACCAGGGAGATAAGAGCACTGTTGTTCTCCGCTGTGATCACACCACATCTGGAGTAATACTACATACTACATACTACAGATAGTCCATAGTATACTATACTATATACTACATAATAATACTATCAGTATTCACTTCTGAGTACTGTATATTAGGAAAGATATTGACAAAATGAAACAAGTTCAGAGGAGTGTGATCAAGTATGGTGGCAATCATTTCCTATCCTTCTGCCTCATGAAAGTTAGATTAATTATTTTTCTTTTAAAAGTACTGAAATCATCCTCAAAACTCAATTGGTTCAGAGGACTAAAGACTTGGACAAATGACATCACTTCCTGGTCACCTGAGTAAAAACCAACCACAAGGTGGAGCAGGTACTTGACTGCTGGACCACAATGGGCAACATAGATCCCCGGGTGCTTCTTCACTTAAATCAGCTCATAGTGTCCTCAGTGCCACTCTTATTGATTATCTTTCTGCTTCGACTAAATATATGTCTTTTTCTCAACTATTGAATTATCTATGTGTGTCTCATTTCATTCAATATTAGACCTAACCTCTCAGGGGACTAACTTGAGTCAAGCTCAGCACTGAACATTAAGCTAGTTATCGATTGTGAAGATCAATGCCATAAGAGAACCTATGGAAGAAATGGGGGATGTTTAGCCTGGGACCTCGAAAGACAGAACAAAGTACGGTGGGTCTCTTTTGCAAAGGGGCAGATTTTGGTTTGATGTGAGAATAAAACTTTCTATTAGGGTTACTCCTAAAGTAGAGTTGGCTGTGTTGGTAAGTTATGGGTTCCCAGTTGCTTCTCCATGACACTCATGTTCTGAAAGAGTTAATGTGACTTCCTCAAGTATATCCTTTAGTCAGAGAATTGGTGTCCAAAATACTTTGGAAGTTCCTGGAACCAAGTGATCTTTGTTGTTCTGTTGGCTGAAGCTCAGAAACCAAACATAATGTTTCAGCTTTTTGGCGGCCTCCAAATATACAACTGGCTGGGAGCCCCTGCTCTTTTGATGGGTGAGGGAGTCCAAAGGGCAAAAGTAGGGTTAAGTGTTTGTACATATGAGATAAATGACCACTGAGCTCACTGATGGTTTCACAAATTATTTCTCACTAATGGAAATTTTTACAACACTGGTGGCCCTTGCTTCACTTCTGCATGGTGGAAAGGTTAAAGCTCAATTTCTATGGCATCAGTTAGATGGGCCTGGAAGCAGGATTGGCCTGAAAATTAATAATGATCGTGATGATAACTAGTGTTAATATAGCACATTAAGGTTTCCAAAACCCTTTACATATATCATCTCATTTTATTCTCAAAACAATCCTGGGAAGCATGCATTATTAGTATTATTTCCATTTTTATAGATGAGGAAACTTACACATAAAGGCCACACTCAAGGACCTAGATGGCCACATGTGACCTCGAGGCCAAAGACTTCCCGCCCCTGGATAGGGTCATATGGGTAGAAAGCATCTGAGACAAGACTCAATCTCAGATCTTCCTGACTACCAGTCCAGCCGTCAGTCCACTGAGCCACCTAGATGCCTATATATAGTTAGATAGAATAGGTACATATATTGCGTGTGTGTTTTGGTAGAGCGGGTACCCATATTGGGCTCAAATATGCCTACTGTGTATTTCCCTCACTGATGCCCTCCTCCTCCAGGGAGGAATACCCCACAAATTAAGCAATACTTCCGGGGATCCAGTTCTGTGATTTCATTAGTGTGGAAAATTACCAGAAAGAAAACTCCCTGGTGGGACAAGCAGATGGAAACAATTTGCTCCAACAGTCATGAAGGTGGTTGAAACAGGTGCTATGATGTGCTTAGAGCTTGGTCAGACATCAAAGACACCTAAGTCATCAACTGTATCCTGGACCATTGACTACTGGAGATTTTGATAATTATTCTGATTAACTAGGTGTATATTAGCAGCTAGGAGGCAGTTCAACTATTGCCCCAAGTACCTACTGTGTAACCTGGGCAAATTCACTTAACTCATTTTATTCTCAGTTTCCTGATTTGTAAAATTAGGCTAATAAGTGCATCTGCTTCACAGTGTTATTATGAAAATCAAATGAGATAATGTGTGTAAAGTGCTTTGGAAACTTTAAAGTAGCATAAAATGTTAGCTATTATATGCCATTACATCATATATTACTATATTAGCTATTATTATATATTACTATGTTATATATTAGTTAACATAATATTAGCTATTACTATATCATATATTAGGGCAGTGAGGTAGCATAGTGGAGAGAGTGCTGGGTCTAGAGTTAAGAAGACTCGAGTCCAAATCTAACCTCAGACACTTCCTATCTATGTGATTCTGGACAAGTCCCTTAACCCCATTTGCCTCAGTTTCCTCATCTGTAGAATGAGTCAAAGAAGGAAATGGCAAACCACTCCATTACAGCAGCAAGGAGTCCCAGCCTGTTAAATAGGAAGGTATGGGGGTTTATGGAAATAGATTAATGGTGCTCATAGGATCTTCCCACTTTTCTTTTCTTTGCCAAGAAAACCCCAAATGGGGCCATGAAGAATTAGACACAATTGAAACAACTCAATAATAACATGCGATATGTTGCTATATTACCATGTCATATCATGTCATATCATATACTATTGTCATATTACATGAAATTATTTTATATCATATTACATGTTACTGTTGCTATTACTATGTTACCATATTAGCCCCTATTGTATTACTATATTAGCCATTATTATATTGCTATATGTTATATTACATCATATATCATGTTATACTACATTATGCCATGTCATTTCATCTCATGTTATATATTACTATGTTTTCTGATTATATGTTACCATATGCCATCACATATTACTACATTAACAATTATATATTATTGTATTATAATCTATAACTATCCTTGGGGCTGTTATTGTTATCATTATGATATTACTGTGTGTCCAGCCCTACATTAAGAGAGAGAATTAGAAAGCACGTTGTCTCAAATCATCTCTAACTGCTCTAATCTCCATCTTTCACCACCGTTGCCCTTGTCTCCATGGTAGGTCTCTGTGTTAGGCTAAGATCAGCGATTACCAACCTATGGGTCGCAATCCCTTTGGGGGTCAAACGACCCTTTCGCAGGGGTCGCCTAAGACCATCGGAAAACATGCAGTTTTCCTCTACCCGTCTCCAGGAGGGTCCGCCCACATGCAGATATGTCCATATATAAGTATTAAAGGTTCAGGGCATTAGGAAGGTTGAGAACCACTGGGCTAAGTAGAGCTGACTAGTTCTCTCTTTCCTAGCTGATGGTGAAGAAACCCAGGTCTCAGACAAAGGTAGGAAAGGCTTGGACTCTCTGTAAAGACATGAAGGTGACTTTATAGGAATTGGTACAAAAATCCAGTACAGGCAAAGAAGATAGTGAGTGAGTAGGCTGATGACCAATGTGGGGGTGGAGTTTGGAAGAATGAGAAAAATAGTTCATGCTCATGGACCTTTCACCATCTCTCCTGTATCTGTACTAGCCCCTGTATCTATCTCCTTTTCCTGTTCTTGACTGGTGGACAAGGCAGGGAGGTGTTACAGCAGCAAGGAGTCCCAACCTGTTAAATAGGAAGGTCTGGGGGTTTATGGAAATAGATTTATGGTGCTCGTAGGATCTTCCCACTTTTCTCAACCTATCACTCCAGGGTCAAATACTAGGGTACGCATTTTATTCCATATATTCTCATTTCATTGCAGACTACCCCATTGCCTTACCTCACTGAGGCTGTCTTCTGTTGGTGTTAAGAAAGCTCTTTCTTTGAAAATTCTATATAAGTTTGAAAACTGAGATACTTTAGGCTTTTTCTCAGGGTGTTCATTGTGCTGCATGTCCTAGCCACCCACCATGCACTGTTCCCTACAGTTCTGGGGGTCCTCTCATCTTGGTCTCCTAGACCAATCAAGTCTTAGAAGATGAGATGTAGAGTTGATGGAGAATCAAAGCTAAGGACCTATGAAGAGCCCTAGGTTTGGAGGCAGGACAAACTCATGTTCTCCCATCATCCTCACCCAGGTACCCAACCCAATCCCGGTAGGGACATTTAAAGATGGGGAGCTGCTGACCTTTCTTATCTCTACTCCCCCTCTCAATCTCAGCTTGTGTAAGAAGTATTTCCAGCAACACCACTACTTGGTCTATTTACAAAGATGATTAGTGAAAGAGGAAAAGAACCTCTTATGTTTTAAAAGGTTTATAGCAGCTCTCTTTGTGGTGGCAAAGAAACTGGTAGAGATGCCCATCAATTGGGGAATGGCTGAAAAAGTTGTGGTGCGTGATTGGAATACTACTGTGATGGAATACTGCTGTGCTATAAGAAATGATGAGCTCAATGATTTTAGAAAAAGATGGAGGGGCCGCTAGGTGGTGCAACGAATAGAGTACGGGCCCTGGAATCAGGAGGAACTGAGTTCAAAACTGGCCTCAGACACTTAACACTTACTAGTAGTGTGACCTTGGGCAAGTCACTTAATTCCAATTGTCCTGCCTTCCACCCCTCAAAAAAAAAAAGCAAAAAAAAAAAGAAAGAAAAACATGGAAAGCCTTGAATGAAATAATGAAGAACAAAATGAGCAGAACCAAGAGAATATTGTATGCAATAATAGTAATATTGTTTTAAGAACAACTTTGAGCATATAAGTTATTTTGACCTTTGTAAATGACTAGTTAAATATAAAGGACATATGTGGAAAAATGTTATATGCATCCAGAGAAAGAAGTGATAAATAGAAGTATTATAGAATCATTTTACATATATATGCATGTATGTGTGTGAGTGTGTGTGTGTGTGTGTGCGTGAAATGGTAGCCATTTCTAGGGTGGGAGGGGAGGGAAGAAAGAAAAAGAAATTTACATAATAATTTTCTTGAATATTTGAAAGAAATAGCAAGTTGTGCAGAGTAGATTTGCAGTTTTGTGTGCTATCATCTTTTTTATTGTACTATGTTATGGAAACACTTTATCTATTCCATTTTCAAAAAAGAAGCATTCAAAGCATTAGTGTCCTGCTGGCCTAAGGGAAAATATATCTGGCTCAGACTCTGATGTGGAAAGGTGGAGGTCAGAGTATCAGCAATCTTATCTCTCTCCCATCATGTGAACCTCAGTGGGCCCTCTTGTGCCTGTGGCCAGTTTAGCACACTCTAAATTTGGTTATGCCTATATCCAAAACTTACTCTCCCTGCCCTGGAGCTGTGTGCATGTACATACATGTGCATATGTATTCGCATACATATACACACATGTTGCCTGGATATATAGGTATCCTGTGTATACTATGCATATATGTTCATCTGTGTATATACTTACATGTATGAGTTTATATGAGCTTGTGCATGTATGTACATCTATTTATGTGTGTATGGATGGCCCAAATAATTTGCTTTAGTTTCCCTGATGTCTGATACTGCCAAGAATAACAAATTAGTTCTATAACCACTTATTAAATGTTTACTGATACAGAGCATTGCGCTACATGTTGGAGGGAGTATATGGTTTAGGTAGGAAATCCTTCATTCTCTTAGCAGCCCACGTAGGCTCTTGGGATTTCATAAGAATGTATGTCACAGTCCCATGCAGGAATACAAAGTGGTGCATGGTAAGAAGCAGCCAGTCTCATGGATATAGAGCTGGCCTCAGATGGACCTGGCTTCAGGGCCTGCAAGTACAAAAGGGGAGGGAGGGGTTTGAAGCAAGAGAGAAGGCACCACTCAGGAAAAGCCCTTCATAGATGTTACCCCTATTCAGAAGTATGAGAAGAGATGCCAATGGGGATCAGTGTACTATAGATGATCAGCCTCCACAGCCCTGAGTTCCATGGCTGTATGTAGTTGTAGACTTAGTGCAAAAGGAACACACTCTATGATAGAAGGTCTAGAGTCACTCAGGACTCAAACTTACATAGAGTTTTTAAATAATGGACTGACTTGGCACCAGCAGACACCAACTTCAGTGAATCAAGGAAATGGGGTGATCTGATCCACTGAAACAAGGATATTCTCTGAATTGCCTAATACTGAATGATAAATGAGGTACAGGGAACCAGGAAAATTAAGTAACTGTGCCACAACATAAAAAGCTAGAGGGGCAGAGGGTGAGGCCCTGGTTACTTAATGGGTTAAGCCTTAGTATACAGACTTCCTTAAAGTACATGGAGACACTTAGGTGGCTTGGCGGATAAAGTACTGGACCTGGAGTCAGGAAGACCCGAGTTAAAATCTGACCTCAGACACTCACTAGCTATGTGACTGGGCAAATCACTAAACCTCTGTTAGCCTTAATCCACTAAAGAAGGAAACAGCAAACCATTCTAGTATCTTTGCCAAGAAAACCTCATACAGGGGCACAAAGAGCTGGATACAACTGAACAGCAATAACATACATACCTCCTAGGGACAGGGACAGAGCCAAGCAAACCAGCATTCCCTAGCTTACAAGTCCCACCTCTGACACAGATTAGCTGTGCAAACCTGGGCAAGTCACTCAGAGCCCCGGGCAGCTATCTAAATATATAATCTGTGAAACTGTTGTGATCTGTGTGTAGAGGGAGTTTGCTTACAAGGAGTTACCCTAATACCAGTACAATCATAGGTCCATACCTCAGACCCCAAATGCTGTGTAAGAAAAGTCCCAGGAGACAAAGGCTATTGCTAACTTGGGATGGGGTGGGGGATGGATCAAGGAGAGCTTCTGAGAGGAGAAAGTACATGAGTTGTTCTTTTTTTGTTTGTTTTGCTTTTTGGAAGGGGAAGGCAGGGCAATTGGGGTTAAGTGACTTGTCCAAGGTCACATGGCTAGTAAGTGTTAAGTGTCTGAGGCTGGATTTGAACTCAGGTCCTCTTGACTCCAGGGCCAGTGCTCTATTCACTGCACCAACTAGCTGACTCCTACATGAGTTGCTGTTAAAAGAAATTCATATGCAGGGATTTGGGACAAATGGTGTAATTCTAGGTCTAGGTTCTAAAACTCCAGGCAGGGAGTGTGAAAGAAAAGGTCATATATAGAGAATGAATGGTGAGCAGTCCAGTTTGGTTGAATCCAAAGAATACAGTGGGAAATAGCGTGAGATAAGTTCTTATGATGCTCCCTTGGCTTTTGAAAAAGCTAAAGCAGTAGCAGTAATGTTTTTGATTCCCTGACTTTCACAGAGCCCCCAAAAATCATCACCAACCACCTACATTAAGTGTTTTACTTCTGTCTGACTTGAATATACTTAGATAAACTTGGACAAGTTACAGTTTCATACCTTGATTGTACTATGGGCTGCTCTCAGTCAAGGTACTCAACGCCTAAGATTCTGATGTTCCCACCTAAAGTCTGTGTGCTTGTTTAGATTTTCCAAATGCATTGATTTTCCTGGAATCTCTGCTGCAAGACCCTTGCTGTACAAGCTTCTTGTATCTGCTTGCACATTCCCATTAGAATTTGGCTGAAATGAACACGAGTATATATTGCAATATTTGGTACACCTACACCTGGAAGAGATCAGGAGATGCAAACAGAGATGTTAAAAACAATGGAAAAAAGTAATTCCAACCTTTCTGAAACACCAAACAAATGTCTCATCCTATTTCCATTCCATCTCCATATCTGAAACAGTTTTTCTTCCCTAGGAGTAGTTTAGTGCCTGAGATGAATATTTGCATACTGATATTTCGATATTTTTGTCTCTCTATCCCATAAACCTTTCTGTGTCTCTAGCTCTGTCTCTGTCTTTCTGTATCTCTTGGGTCTCTGTATTTCTCCACCTCACCTTCTCTATGTCTCTGCCTCTCTCCATCTTTTCCTTCATTTTTGTCTTTCTATCCCTTTCTTTCTGGCTTTCTCCTTGTGTGTGCATTTATAATCTTCCAAATAAAGGAATTGAATTCACTCCAAAGAAAACTGTGTGTGGATGTGAAATTTATGCTTCTCTGTAACTGAGACCATGTGCTTTTTTCCTCTCAGTTGACAGAAGGGACTTGGGGCTGAATCTGATTAGAAGTTTGGTTCTATTTGAGCTGGTTTCTTCAAGACTTTCTTTAAAAGAAAAAAAACTGAAAAGTTCAAAGGCCTACAAGAGAAGATCTGTTGGCTAGCTCTGCCCACTTTCCATTTGGTCTCTGTCCTTTGGGCAGCTTTGCTCATTCACCAGCACCATAAAGCATGCTAAGAGGCGCTCAGGGAGCCCAGGGCTGCCCTTCTGTGAGTGGAGATCAACTATATCCCCTCATCAGAGTGGAATATCAGCTATTATGCTTCACAGCACATCCCACTTCTCTGAGTGGGGCTGGTAAAGGAGAGTCTGTTCTTCTGAACTGTGCTCAACAGACCAGTGAATCAAGGCAGTCGTCATACAGTCATTTTCAGGCATATCTGACTCTTCTTGGAAAAGATACTGGTGTGGTTTGCGTTTCCTTCCCCAGCTCATTTTACAGATGGGGAAACTGAGGCAAACAAGGTTAAGTGACTTGTTCAGGATCACACAGCTAGTATCTAAGGCTGGATCTTAACTCGGGTCTTCCTGACTCTAAGCTGGATGCTCTCTCCACTGAACTACCTAGCTGCTCATCTGGTAATTACAGTGATGTTGACTGAAGAGTAAACAAGTCAATCCTCACTTCAGTCATTAAAAACCAAGGACTCATCCCCAGACCATGCTTTGTCTCAACTAGTCATTCTTTTTTCTTTTCTTTCTTTTTTTTTGGAGGGGAGAAAGCAAGACAATTGGGGTTAAGTGACTTGCCCAAGGTCACATGGCTAGCAAGTGTTAAGTCTGAGGCCGAATTCGATCTCATGTCCTCCTGACTCCAGGGCTGGTACTCTATTCACTGCGCCACCTAGCTACCTCTCATCTAGTCATTCTAACGTAAGAATCTTGTCATATCATCTACCCCTATCCAACCCCACCCAAATCAGAAGTGACTAACCCAGACCTCCAGAAGCCTCCAAGTTAAGGATTGAATCCACTCAGCTTTGGGCCTTGCCTGGGATGAAGCAGTCTTTAAAAAAAAGAGGATGAGTGTCAATCTTCATATCAATTCTCCACATCTAGCTGACTACTTCATCCTCTCCTGCTACCTTCAGCGACACCAGGATTTAATCAATGTGGTCCTTTTTTTACTCTCTGTTTTGCCAATATGGATGCATCTCTCCTTTGTCCCTACTACAGTCACTATTTCCACCTCTTGCTCAGGAAAGAACCAAAATCAATATTAAATATTGATCAACATTATCATTGTGACTGGAAAGGATGTGACAGTCCACTGCTCTGGCATTCAGCTCAACATCTCTGAGATTGCCCAGATCAAAGTTCCATTCCCCAAAACAAATTGTACACACCTAGCAGACTACAATTTCCTTCAAGGCAAGGTCTGTCTTTTTTTCTCTTTGCATCCTTATTGCTTTGCACAATGTCTGGCATGCAGTAGATGCTTAATCAATGCTTGTTCATTGACTGATTGATCCTTTCCTTTTTTGTGACAGAAGCAGAAGTCATGCATTAGGATAAAAGCATGTTTTTGTGTACTCTGTAGCCTTCATTTCTCTTCCTAGGACTTCCTTTGAGATGATGGCAACAGAGGCAGAGATAAAAGCAGCAGCTACATAAGCAGGGAGACAATTATGGATGGCACAGTAACTGGGAGGCATTTTAAAGAGAAGAGCAGATGTCATACCTTAGACTAGCTATTAGAATTCCTATGGCAGGTGGACCATGGGGAATTTCTTCCTCCCCTCTTTTCTTTAATCTGTGAACCTGAGATGGGGGAAGTAAAGAACTCCATTTTTATGAATCATGGATGTGCATGAATAATGGGCTTTCCTGCTGGAAGAGATGACTTTGGAAAGAGTGCAGGTATAATGAGAATTCCTCTGAATTTAATTTCTGATTATTAAAAATTATATGATCATGATGTGCTTAAGCATTTCAATCTATAAATGAAATAGAGAGTTATCTGAGAAGGTGGAAGAACCTTATGGAGTGGGGGCTCTGTGTCAGTTATAGGTTACATTTCATTTTTCCATTTTCTTTTGCAATATTCCATTTTATTTTCTAGATCAAATGGAGCTCTGGTCAATAAGGGCTTTACACAGAAACTACTGAACTAAGTACCTAAGCACAAATTGTCATGTTGGAGGGCAAGGAATAGTCTCAGCTTTTGCAGGCTTGAGCACCCTCTATAGTCAGAACACTTGTAAGAGCCTACTGAAAAATGGCTAATCCTTTAATCATGTGTCAAAGTAACTGAAAAGGCCCAGGCTAAAAACTCAAGGAAAGAAGCACCTGGTGGCTAATTCAAATGTGGTTCTCAACTAACTAAACTTTGTTGAATAATTAACAATGATAAACTGTCTCCCTCTATATTTACAGAAGGTAGCAATGAATAACAACAACAAAACATGTCAGATACAATTTTATTATTTTTGTAAGAGGTAGAATTAAGGAAGTTCAGACCTTATAAAATGGCAATAGAAAAATTCTCTCAGCTCCCTCTTTTCTTCCCAAGAGTTTATCCAAACACTGATTTACAGTGTTGGTTAGAAACATAAGTCCTCTATGATCCTTTGTTACAAATTGCTAATAGAGTGTAAGATTAAGCACATCACATGACAACCAATAATGGGGACACCCTTCTCACAATTACCTCCAGCTGTTGCTTCTAGTATTTCACTTCTCAATTTCCTTGTACAGTATTTCAATATCTGACTCATGACCAAGGAGGAGCAAACTTGATAAACAATTTCAGAACACAGAAGTGTACTTTTCTGGAAACGTCAGCAAGCAGAGAGAGGCTGTACCCTTCCTCCCTTTCTCTCTTCCTCTCTCTGTCCCTCTTCCTCTCCCTCCCTCCCTCCTTTTCTTCCTTTCTCCCTTCCTACCTCCCTTCCTTCCTCCTTCCTTTCTTCTTCCCTTCCTATTTTCCTTCCTTCTTTGTTCCTATCTTCTTTCATCATTCCTATCTTCCTTCCTTCTTCATATCTTCCTTTCTTCTTCCTTCCTTCCTTCTTTCCTTCTTTCTTTCCTTCTTTCCTTCCTTTCTTCTTTCCTTCCTTCCTTTCTTCTTTCCTTCCTTCCTTCCTTCTTTCCTTCTTTACTTCCTTCCTTCTTCCTTCCTTCCTTTCTTCTTTCCTTCCTTCTTTCCTTCCTTCTTCCTTCCTTCCTTCCTTACAGAGTTAAATAATTGCTGACATTTCTATATGATATAAACATTTGCAAAGCCTCTCCCCTCTGAATCTCACAAACACTTTAATAAGTTAAGCACTGAAGGTTTTATCTTTCTTTGACAAAAACAGTCACACAACTAGTAAATACTAGGGAAAGAATTTGAGCCCAAAGTTCTTCTGACACCAGTTCAAGGGTACTTTCCACCACATTATGCTGAGCTTCAATGGTAAGACAGTCCTCAAGGAGGTTGTAGTCTAGAGAAAACATTGAGAGAGATGCAAGGCAAATTATAATCGAAGACAATGCTATATGTGATAAATTTCACAAGAAAATGTATAATCAAAATGCTTTGGGGATTCAAATGAGGGAGAAATCTTTGACAAGATTAATCAGACAAGGCTTCTGGAGCAGGGGGATCTGAACTAAATGAGGTATATAGGTGTAATTGAAAAGATCTTGTAGTTAGAATCAGAATATCTGGGTTCAAAATCCAGTTTTCTAGCTTGTGGAACATATCCAACCTCCAAAAGGTTTTCTAACCTTTTTTTTTTTCCCCTCCTCTCAATTGGGGGTGGGGGAGGCAGGGAGGAAGAAGCAATTGATGTTGGGTGACTTGCCCAAGGTCACACAGCTAGTAAATGTCTGAGGACAAATTTGAACTCAGGTCCTCCTGACTCCAGGGCTGGTGTTCTATCCACTGCACTATCTAGCTACCCCTTTCTGGTTTTCTATTCTTAAAAAAGAGATAATTACATTTATATCACCAGTCTTGTCAAGGCTAATGTGAGGAAAATAATTTGTAAATAGTAAAATACTATATAAATCTTTGTTGTTGGAGGAGGAATGAAGAAGACAGAAAAGGGACATACATAAGGAATGGGGAATAGTTCGGTTTGGCTCCTAAGTCTTAGGACATGACTTTTAATCTTGGTTAGGTTACCAAGGGCTTTTTTTTTTTTTTTTACCTTAGTTGAATTGCATTAATTCTCTAGACCCAGTTTTCTTTCTAGATAAATTTATGGGTCTGTACTCATTGTTCTCTATGGTCTCTTCCATGGAAAACAATGCTGTAGTTCTGAGGATCAACTGGAATATTGGATATTCAAATACCAGACTGAAGCAAAGAGGTAGTGAGAACCAGATGAAGGGAAGGAAAATAAGGGACTGATGCCAAAGCTGTGGAAGAGCAATGGACAGGATTCCTCAGCTGACTGTTCTGAAAGCAGAGGGAGGAGGAGGAAACAAAGATGGCTCATGCTCTAGGCAAATGGTGCAATAGTTCCTTTTACAAACACAAGGAAGGAGGTAGAACTTTCTTTCAGATTCTTTTGTTTTTTCCCCTGTTTTGTGTAAGGGGTAGAGTGGAGAGGTCATGAGTTCAATTTGGGGCACATTGTGGTGTCGGTGGGATACCCCTCCAGACATGGATATAGAGCAGGTATTTGGAGTTGTCTGTCTAGAGATCAGGATTGGAGGTATTGATCTGAAAGTGATGGAATAGAGGTGATAATTTGAAATAATGGGAGTGGTTGACATCACTAAGAGAGAGAGCATAGAAAAGAAAGGGGCTTGAGGACAAAATGTTAGGGAAGTCTGCATTCAAGAGTTAGGAGGAAGATAAGCCAAACTACTAAGAGGGGTGGAAAGAAAATCAGGATTCTACAGTGACTGGGAAATCAGAAGAACCAGAAGAAGGGAGATTGGTCATGAGAAATGATGCAGAGGGTTCCAGGAGGATGGGACATCATGATATGATTCATACCGATCATCCCAATCAAATCATACCAGTGATATGATTCATTCCATGTAGAAGACCACAGGATTATTCTAGCTCCTATGGAGTACTGAAGGGTGGTGAGTGATCTAGGGAGAAGAGGGAAGATGAATTGATATTTTTAGATATTTAATTAAACTAAATATGGGACCAAACTTTTTCTTCAGATTCTTATAAATGGATCCATGATATTGATCCCATGTTGTGACAAGTCCTTCTCCTCAAAACACATACTTAGAATGATATATTCATTTCTGGATATTACATTTTCGGAAGGACATTGGAAAATTGGAAGGTGTAGAGAGGGAGGTGACCCAGACAGTGGGGGGGCAGGGGGAATGAAAAATCTCCGTATAAAAACCTATGAATCCTCAGTCAATGAAAGCAAGAAAGGAAAGAAGGAACAAAAGGAGGAAAGAAAGATGGAAAACTAGAAAGGTGGAAAGAAGAGAAAGAGCATTTATTAAGTTACTCCCTATATGCAAAACAGTGAATTAAGTTCTGGGGATACAAACAGGAAAATCAGACATTCCCTGCTTTCAAAGAGTTTACATTCTGCTGGGGGAGATGGCAAATATGGAAGGTTTCAGTTACAAGTCAAATGAAAAGGTCCCATGATCTTTAAGTGCAGCAGCAAAACATGTTAATTCCTCTTCTTTCCTGTCATTTCCACTGATAAAATCATATTAGTGTCTGATATTCAGCCATTTGGCAATACTAAAGGTTTTGGTGGCAAAGATTCCCACCCTGCCCATCTGCCACCTCACCCCCACCCCCGCACCCCAACCAGGTTTTCTGTAGCTATAGCTAAGATGACTTCAGAGAGGATACAATAACTGCCTCTGGGTATCTAGAGGTTTGTAATATAGAGATTTGATTTGAGTGTCTCAGTCCCAGAGGCCCAAACTAGAAGCAATGTATAGAAGCAGTAGAGGAAGACTGTGGGTGCAATGAGGAAAAAAGCTTCCCAATATTATTAGAGTCACCAGGTAGAATCGAAAGCAATTTATTCCCTATTACTCAGTTGTTCAAGTGGAGACTAGATGAAAGTTTATTGAAGATGTTGTAAATGGAATTTCTTCTGAAGTACAAATTGGACCAAATGGACTCCAAGGTTCCTCCCAACCATGGGTATGCTTGGAGCCAGCTTTTACTGACTCAGAAGAACTAAGTGTTTAATTTTCAGCCTGAGTGTGGATAATTTGGGAACTGGCAAACCTTAACAACCACACAGTTTGATTTATTTTGTTGATAGTTTGGGCTTAAGAAAATGGAGAAAATTTTAACAATGCAGATTCAAGTTAAATATGTATCATATGTATATATGTATATATATATATGTATAGATATATAGATATGTATGTGTATATATGTATGTGTGTGTATGTGTGTGCGTGTGTGTGTGTGTGTGTATTTTCCAGAGACACAGTGATTAAGCATTTGTCAGAACATCCCTGCACCCAACTCCAAGATTCTAGGATGCCACAACCAACAAAAATAATGAGTTTGGCTATGAATAAGCCATCTGCGATCTTTGGGGGAAAAAATAAGAATGGTGGTGACCAAAGTTTCAATCAGTTTGAGGATAAAAGTCTGGTAAAGAAGGAGAAGTAGTAGATCCAACTTTCTATTTCAAGAGGCATGGTGATGAAAAGGAAAAAGAGAAATAATCTCTAGAGTTACAGGGTAGGAGTAAAACTTTGCAGAACCCAAGAAACAACTTTATGGGGGAAAGAAAAACCAGTAAAACGAAGAGTATTGAAGATATAAAAGAGATCATTATTGAAACAAAGGAGAGGTGACCAAACTTTAAGAAGACCGATGCCTTTTCTTTCCAGTTAAGAGGAAAAGAAACAAACTATGCCCAAAAGGCTGTGAAATCATGCATACCTTTTGACTTAGCAATACCACTACTATGCCTGTATTCCCCCAAAAGATAAAAAACAAAAAAAGAAAAGGACCTATAAATTCAAAAACATTTATAGCAGCTCATTTCTGGAGACAGAGTTAGAAATTGAGGGGATACCCATCATTTAAGGAATGACTGAATAAGTTATGGTATGTGATGATGATGGAATACTATATTGTTCTACAAGAAATGATGAGCTCTCAGAAAAACCTGGAAAGATTTGCATGGACTAATGTAAAGTGAAATGTGCTTTGTACAAAGTAACAGCAAAATTATAAGATGATCAGCTGTGAATGACTTAGCTATTCTCAGCAAAACAATGATCCAAGACAACTCTGATGGTTTATAATGAAAAATGCCATCCAGCCCCAGAGAAAAAACGGATGGTGTCTGAATACAGATTGAAGTTTGTTTTTTTTTTTTACTTTATCTTTCTTGGTGGTTTTTGTCTACATTTTCTTTCACAACATGACTATTATGAATGTGTTTTGTATGACTATACATGTATAACCTATATTGAACTGCTTGCTTTCTCAATGAGGGGAGGTGAGGAGGGGAGAAGAGAGAATTTGAAACTCTTTAAAAACAAACGTTAAAAATTGTTTTTACATGTAACTGGGGGAAAAACTTTTTTTAAAAAGAGGGAAAGAAACATATCTTTCAAGGAGTGGAGAAAGTTGAAAGAGTTCACATCATATAACCTCAGATCTTCTTAGTAGAGCATAATTTAAGTATGTCTCTGTGTGAAAAAGAGACAGGTAATTACAAACCCTTCTCATCCTACTGCTTTCCAATTTTGCTGCACAGCTAAAGCTTCAGTCACCTCCCTTGTTGCAACTACTCTGTTGTTTATTATATTAACTATTCGTAAAACTTTCTCTTTATCATTAAAT
>CM053587.1:107041787-107090285 GCA_028646515.1 Pseudochirops corinnae
AGTCTCTGAATCCTTTACTTCTGTAAGTTTTGATTGATGTTGACTTCCTTATTTCCTTGTTTGTGCTGCTTGGACTCTTTATATTAACTCAACCTTTTGATTTTTGCTTTCATTTCCTAATTAAGAGAATCTGGGATTTCTGATATGTTTTTGTTTTCTGAACTTATTACTTTCTCTTTTTTCTACATTAATTGGGATCAAGCTTTTTACCACATATAATAGCTAGATAGTGATGTAATCTTCAAATGTCTTTCTGAAAATCTTCAACATCTTTTTTGTATTGCTTCTACCATAGTGGTGGTTGGCACCTGTCCTTAGAAGTCGACCTTTCTAGCTCTACATTTGTTCCTATGGTTCTAATTGTGACAATGGCTTTTGCATATACTCTTGTTTACATGTCCTTTCAAATGCTGTCGGATGATATATTCATTCATGATAGTTCATTGTAGATAGTAGTTGTTTTATTTTTAATTTCTCTGTTTTAGTATAATTGGTCTCCTAGTTGAACACATGTCATCAAATACCAATGGAATTTTCATATTCCAGTCTAAGTACGTCCCTCTCCTTTTCAACATTATTTGAGAAATCAGTATTGTTTTTGTCATTCATTATATTATTGGGCATAATTTTTGGAGTCTATAGTAAGTGAAGATTTTCAATGTTCTTGGATTCTTCAATTTTTCTCTCTTCAAATTTTAGTAGTTACTTGATTTTTCCCTTTCACTTAATCTATTCTAGGCTGAAAGGTTGAAGATATTCCTCATGATTATCCCGTACTGCTTGAAAAATATTGTTATGTAATTTGGAGCTGAGAGTATACTCACTGACAAAGAGCAATGTAAATCCCCTACCAACTTTGTTATGATATAGTTGCTGGTACTGCTAGTCAGTTGTTTCAATCATTTCTGATTCTTTGTGACCCCATTTGATGTTTTCTTAGCAAAGATACTGGAATAGTTTGCCATTTCTTTCTCCAGCTCCGTTTGTAGATGAGGAAATGGAGGCAAGCAGGTTTAAGGGACTTGCCCAGAGTCACACAGCTAGGTAGTTGTTTGTCCTTCATTCTTGAAGAGGACCATGACATCAGGAAGGTGATGTCATGCCTTGCAAGTAAATTGTATATAAGTGAAGAAGGCTGTACAAAGTCACCAGCCTCACTTTCTCTTCCAGAGCTATCTGGGTCCAGTGGCAAGATATAGATCAGGATGACTGGAGATGGCCTCAGATGCAATGGGAGACCTTGATCTTTTTAAGCTAAAATCTTTCCAAGGTCTCAAGTTTGTCTGAGGCCACACCCATTCAGCAACTGAGGCTAAGTAAGAAATGAGCCAAGTAATAGTCCCTTTTACCTAATTAAAAAAAATAAATCTGGGAGGAAAAGACCCTCAGGGTTTCTGGCCAAAACTGAAACAATTAATCTATATTCACTCTGAACCTTATGGGTCCAAACAAAGACAACTAAGTGGGGCTTGGGCTGGGACCTATTGTTGGGCCAGTCAATGAAAGGAAAGCCTGAGTGAATTGGCTTTAAGGCATAGTTTTTAAGAAAGAAATCTAGTCGGTAAACCCCAAGACATCTTGCTAGATTTCTGTCATCAAAATATACATTCCTTTGGGCAGAGCACCACAGGGAAGGGTATGATACTCTACAGGGACAAGGGAAAAGGAAGGAACATACAGCAATCTGAGCAGGGATTTGAAATCAGGTCTTCTTTAATCCAGACCTAGCGCTCTATCCACTGCACCTTTTGAATGGGACACTGGAACTAGTGTCAAGAAGATCTAAGTTCAAATTCTGCCTTAGACACTTAATAGCTGTATGACCTTGGCTGTGCCACTTAACCACTGTTTGCCTCAGTTACCTCACCTATAAAAATGGAAATAATGAAACCTACCTACCAGAGTTGTGAGGATCAAACAAAATACTTTTTGTAGAGTGCCTTTCAAACCTTAAAATACTATATAGATGTTATTATTATCACTAGCTAATTATAATTGTTATTATACTAGTTAGTTATTATCATTAATATGATTAATAAGTTATTACTATCATTGGGAGCAGTTCTATCACACCCACTATGGTGCTAACCCAATCAGTAATATTGCCAGCAGCATTCCAGTGTGCATGCCAGATCTTCATCACAACAATAGTAGTCTCAGAGCATGCAAAGTCCCCACTGTACGTCACCTTGGTCAGCATTTCTCCACTTTGATGTCTGCTGCTCCTCTCTCCCCTGGCCCCAGCACGGATAACGAGTTAGACTTTGAGAGGTAGCATTATCATTGTTGTTATTGTTGTTATAATTGTAAGTGATTTTATACAGGGAAGGAAGTGAAATAATGTTGAGTGCACTGGGAACATAAAAGTCAAATTTGTGAGGATTCTTGCCTCACCTAATTCCTAAGATTGTTATGAAGATTACATGGGTCACTGTACATGAAAGTAATTTGAAAACTGTAACATGCTATATGGGCTATGCACAAAAATATTGATTGCAGCTCTCTTTGTGGTGGCAAAAAACTGGAAATTAAGGGGATGCCCGTCCGTTGGGGAATGGCTAAACATGTGGTATATGAATGTAATGGAATACTATTGTGCTATAAGAAATGGGGAGGAGATGGTCTTCATATTCACCTGGAGAGGCTTATACAAACTGATGCTAAGTGAGAAGAGCAGAATCAGGAAAAATGTGTACACAATCACAGACACATCATACGTATGATGACCAACTTTGATAAACTGGACTCTTCTCAGCAACGTACAGCTACAAGACAACTCTACAAGTCTCAGGATGGAAGGAGATACCTACATTCAGAGAAAGATCTAGAAAGAACAGAGTTTAAATGGAGACTGAAGCAATCTACATGCTAGCGTTCTTTTTCATGTTTGGTTTATTTTTTATTTTTTCCCATTGTTCACTCATTGGTTACAACCCTTCTATACAACCAGACTAATGTCCAATGTGAAAGTATTTGCAGATCCTATACTTGATTGTATGCTGCCATGGGGGGAGGGAAAAGGAGGGGAGAAAATTTGAAACTCAAGGGACTCTGGAACCTAATCTTGTACACTAAAAGTAAATAAATAAATCAATTTGAAAAAAAACATGCTATATGGGTAGCGAGGTAGTACAGTGGATAGAGTGCTAGGCCCGGAGTCTGGAGGACTTGAGCTCAAATCCTGCCTCAGACTCTTACTATGTGACCTTAGGCAAGTCACTAACCCTGTTTGTCTCAGTTTCTTCATCTGTAAAATGATCTGGAGAAGGAAATGGCAAACCACTCCAGTATCTTTGCCAAGAAAACCCCACATGGGGTCACAAAGAGTCAGAGGCAACTCAACGACATACCCTACAAATTATAAGATATTATTATTATTATCTAGAAAGTTAATATGTTTAAAACAACGTTAGAACACATTTTGATTTATATTTATTTCATTTCTGTGTTAAGGGTTAGACTTAGATTTTGCTGCATTTTGAAATAGTACAGGTGCTCAATTATAAAAAAGACCATGTTGAATAAATTGTATTTATTAGCTTCTTCACTTTCTCTTTATTCCTTATATAATTCCTGTGTTTGTTTGTCAGTCAACAAACATTTATTAAGTATTTATCACATGCTAGGAATTGTGTTAATTGCTGGGAATGCAAATATAAACAAAAAGTAAAAAGTCCTCAAGAAGTTTACATTCTAATGGGGAAAGTTGAATATTTGAAAAGAAACTGAAAAAGGGTGATGAGGGAGAAGGGGAAGGTACTCAGTGCAGGGAAATGATGGAGAAATCAAGACCGCAGCCTGATAAGAAGTGAATGGATAACTGCCCTGGACACCCTCCTTAAATGGTTCTAGGAGGAGCCATTCAATTAAAGGGAGGGTTTCCAGGGACTGAGGGTACTTCTAAAGAATTAATTCCAGGACTGAAGTAATCTTCCAGGATGAAAATGTTTCTGAGGCATGGTGAAGTCCCTCCTCAAAGTTCCACTGGAAATTTTTAGATAGCATCAAATTATCTCATAAGTTTAGAGCTATAAGACCCCTTAGGACAAATCCATGATTTTACTCATGAAAATCCTAAGGGTTAGAGAGAAGTCACATACCTGAGGTCAAACTACAGAGCTGTAGATTGAGCTTAGATCATATGATTCTAAATCTATTTGTGATTCTAAATCACAGTGCCATGCCATTGTGCCTAACAACAGGTGCTAGGTGGAGAGAAGATACATTATAAATACTCTGGGTTTGGGTCCTGTCTTATTTAATGGGGGAAGGGAATGATGTAGGTCAGTGGTCTTCTTTTCTTTTTTAAAATTAAGTGCCACATCAGTAAAAAAATAATTATATAAGGACCTAATGTATGTATATTTACTTATTTGTGAATTATGTTGTTGTTCTTTTTCTTGTTCAGTCTTATCCAACTCTTTGTGACCCCATTAGGGGTTTTATTGGCAAAGATTCTGGAGTGGTTTGGCATTTCCTTTCTCCAGCTCCTTTTACAGATGAGGAAACTGAGGCAAATGGGGTTAAGTGACTTGCCTGGGGTCACATACCTAATAAGTGTCTGAGGCAGGATTTGAACCCAGGTCTTACTGACTCCAGGTCTGGCACTCTATCTACTGTACCACCTAGCTGCCCATGAATTATATACATGTCTTGAGAGTTAGCATGGAGTACTGAATCTAGAGTTGATCTTGAAGCCAAGACAATATGTGTTCAAGTCTTACCTCTGACACCTACTGTGACACTGGATGAATCATTAAAGTACTCAATACTCCAAGACATCATATTGGGCCAGACTATGGGAATGCTAATAAGCAGGGGTATGCTGAAGTCAACTCAAAGCTGGCTCCCAAGACATTGTTAAATTTTCAGTGTGAGCATTTACATCTTGGAAATCTGCAAACATTACAAATCAGGGCTTGAGTTATTGTTTCATTGATTGTCTAAATTTATTAAAGTGATACAGAAAATGTTAATAATGCAGATTAAGCTAAAAATGTAATGTATAAATTATTTTGCCCCAGAGATTACATTTATTAAACATGTAGGAATACATCCCTGATTAGAACAAGGTTCTATGAGGGGTGTAAAGCATGGACCTGGTGAAAGGAGATGTAACATAATAGGTGAACCATTATTCTAATGTCCTATTGATTCTCTCTGATGGGTTGTGTGATTGAGGAAAGCAAAGATTGGGGAGATGATCATCAACTTGAGAGTGACAAAGAAAGCAAGGGATCAAGTAAAGCAAGAAGCAGTGTAGTATGCAAGATTTGGGTTCAAATTCTTTCTTTTTCATTTATTAGTTGAGTGACTTAAGGTAAGTTATTTCACTTTTCTGGGCCTTATTTTCCTTATGTATGAAAATTAGGGCATTTGACTTAGATTGTAGGATTACACATATCTTGTGCACATTGAGACTTTCCCCATCACTATTTCGATATTGCGTGTCAGCATAAGAAATTACTGTAAATGGGGATTTGGGGGGAGTTTTGCAGAAACTGCAGTATTTTTACTTAACATTGACCTACATATAACCTATGACCAAATACTTAACCCAAATTTTACAATAAAGTACTGCAAATACTCCCATAAAAGAATGATAAAAGCTTCAGACTTCTCTGGTACAAAGGAAGGACCAAAAAAATTTTACATGGATTTTCTAGATCATGGGGGCACCATCACCCTAGCCCCCATGATACATACATACATACACATACATATACACACATACACATACGTATACATACATACACATATATACATGCATGCATTTTATATATAATATTTTATTTTTCCTCAATTACATGTAAAGATAATTTTTAATATTCATTTTTAAAAATGTAGTTCCAAATTTTCTCCCTCCCACTCTTGCTTCCCCCTCCCTGAGATGGTAAGCAATTTGATATAGGTTATACATGTGTATTTATGCAAAACATATTATCATATTAGTCATGTGAAAAAAGACACAAGCACAAGGGAAAAAACACATAAAAATAAAGTGAAAAATAGTATACTTTGATCTACATTCAGACTCTATCAGTTCTTTCTCTGGAGATAGATAGCATCTTTCATCATGAATCCTTTGAAATTGTCTTGGAACACTGATGAGAATAGCTAAGTTATTCACAATTGATCATCATACAAGGTTGCTGTTATCATGTGCAGTGTTCTCCTGGTTCTGCTCATTTCATTTTGCAGCAATTCATGTAAGTCTTTCCAGGTTTTTTCTGAAATCAGTCTGCTCATCATTTCTTATGGTACAATAGTTTTCCATTACAATTGTATACTACACTTTGTTTAGTCATTCCCCAGTTGATAGGTACCCCTTTGATGTACAAGTCTTAGCCACCACAAAAAAGCTGCTATAAATATTTTTGTACCAATAGATCCTTTTCCCTTTTTAAAAAATCTTTTTAGGATACAGACCTAGTAGTGGTATTGCTAGGTCAGAGGATTTTATAGTCCTTTGGGCACAGTTTTATATATAGCTCTTTGGTCATAGCTCCAGATCACAGAATGATTGGATCAGATCACAACTCTACTAACTGTTAATTGGTGTTCCAATTTTCCCACATCCCCTTCAACATTTATCATTTTCTTTTGGATTATATATTTAGAAGTAGAAGGAACCTTAGAGGTTATCAAATCCAACCTCTTCATTTTTACAGAAGAGAAAAATGAAAGACAATTTACCAAGGTCACATTTTGGCAATGCCAAAATTAGAACTCATATTGTCTGAGTCTGAATCTAGTGCTCTTGGGGCATTACTTCCTTAGAGATGATTCTAAGGTCACTTCCAGCTCTAAATCTATGATTAAACGCAACACTAAACATTGGAACCAATTGGAAAACCTTGTAGGCAAAAGAAATAATAAAGTCCCTGTCAGATACCATGGGAGATCTGGTATGGGAGATGTAATGAGTCATTTTTATTAGAGTATCCAATGCTACCAATGTAACAGCATGCCCTGGGGAGAGCATGAGCTCTGGATTGAAAGCTTAGGGTCCCTGTGGGATTGGCAGTGGTTATAATAGCCTGGGTAGTACCTCTATTGAGTCCTTTGTGTGAGGCATACATTTCTTTTTAAAATTAGTATTTTTCAACTACATATATTTCTTTTTCTCCCCAACCCTCCAAAAAGAAAAAAAAAATTAAAAAAATCTCTTGCAAGAAATATATGTAGTCAAGCAAAAACAAGCTCCACATGTCCAAAAAGTCTATTTCAATCTGCTTCTTGAAACTATCATCTCTGTCAGGAAGTGGGTAGCTTCATTATCCTCTTGAACCATGGTTGGTCACTGAGTTTGTGAGAGCTCCTAAGTCTTTCAAAGTTATTAGTTTTTACAATGTTGTTATTGTATAAGTCGTTACCCTGGTTCTTCTTACTTCATTCTGCATCAATTCATATATGTCTTTCAAGGATTATCTGAAACTATTCCATTTATAATTTATTATAGCACAAGAATATCCCATTACATTCATATGCCATAATTGTTCAGCCATTCCCCAGCTAATGAGCATCACTCTTTAATTTACTTTACTTTGTCTTCACAAAAAGAGCTGCTATTAATATTTTTGTACATATGGGTCCTTTTCCTCTTTCTTTGATCTTTTCTGGGGCATAGGTCAAGTAGTAGCATCACTGGGCATGTACAATTTAGTAACTTTTTATGCATAGTTCCAAATTGCTTTCCAAAATAGCTAGACTAATTCTCAGCTCCAACAATGCACAAATGTATCTGTTTTCCTACAGTTCCTCCAACATTTGTCATTTCTTTCCTCCCCCACTTTCTTTTTGTCAACTCAGTCAATCTGATAGATTTGAAAGGGAACTTCAAAGTTGTTTCAAGTTACATTTCTATAATCATTAGTGATTTGTAGTATCTTTTCATATAGATATTGGTAGCTCATATTTCTTCCATTGAGAACTGCCTGTTCATATCTTTTGACCATTTGTCAATTGAGGAGGGCATATCACTCCCTTGAGGAGGGCTGATTAGGGAAACTGGCATCCAGTCAAAGATGGTTTGGGAGATGATAATAAAGATCTTGAATAGACCTGTGTGATCCACCACTGGGCTACCATGGTGTGACTACAGAATCAATCAATCAACAAGCATTTGTAAGAATTTACTGTATCTGTATAAACAGAAAATGAGTCCCTTTCCTCCAGTATCTTATATATTATCAAAGATAATATGTGCACATATAAGCATATACAAAATATACACAATACAAATACAGGTAATTATGGTGAGGAGGTGAAGAAGACAGGATCAGGAAAAGCTGTATAACAGGAGCAATATCTCCTGGGACTCTACCATGTAGGTTGGGTTAACATTTCCTTGGGTCCTACCCCAAATAGACTAACTTTTCACTAGAAAGAATTGAAACCACCCTTGAGACTTAATTTGGCTCTTCTTGTACAAAAGCCATTGCTCAAGGAATCAAGAACCTTCTCTCTTGGGGTGGCTAGGTGGTGCAGTGAATAGAGCACCAGCCCTGGAGTCAGGGGACCTGAGTTCAAATCCAGTCTCAGACACTTAACACTTGCTAGCACTATGACCTTGGGCAAGTCACTTAACCCCAATTGCCCTGCCTCCCTCCCCTCCAAAAAAGGAAAAGAAAAAAAAAAAAGAACCTTCTCTCAGACTTCTGACCAGTAGACCAATATAGGCAAAACAAAAGTAGGGAAACCGAGCTCAATTGAACCAATGATGTATCTTTGCTGAATATCCTTTCCATGCTATGACTTTGTCAAGCTATTCTAAGGATGAGGTAAGAGACAAGTACTTTTTAGGAATTGAGGGAGACATTATCATGGTACAGAAATGGAATATGGTATATTATGCGTGAAGGAAAGTAAGAAGGCTGGTATGGCTGGACCATAGAATGGATGAAAGAGAATCATGTATAATAAGGTTGGAAAAGTAGATTAGAGCCAGGTTGTCAATTGAACCTTGTCCCTACAAATGTGTGCTCTTTGACAGAAGAAGGAGACACCCACCTGATACTGCCCCTCCCATGATGATAAGCTTTTTCTTGCTAGATTGATAGACTATTAGGCATGAGGGCATAGATCTTGGGCCCAGGGTTGTTGAATCAGGTTGAAGAAAGCTAGAAAGAAGTAGAGACACTAAAAATTTCACTGGCTACAATAATAGCTTGCATGAATGAGTGGGAGATGGGTAGGATATATTCCAACCTCCATGGCAAGGCATCTGCTAGTGGATGGTAGGGCCTGGAAGACATACTACAGGGAAGTTGAATTGGCTGAAGAAAAGTGACCATCTTATCTGTTACTGCCTTAGTTTTCTGTTATCTTGGAAATCTCCATGTTTTTATGATCTGACTGGACTATTGTGTAATGCTGGGCCCTTTCCAATTGACAATGCCAAGCCTCGAATGCCGCCTTCACTGCTAGCAGCTATTTTTCCCCCAGATTGTATAACTCTTTTCGGCTGCTGATAGCTTCCATGAAAAACATGTCTGGGGCCAGGTTCTGATTTATGATAGGATAGTCCCCACTGCAATGTTGGAAGGAATCTATTTCCACAACAAATGCTTTTTGGAGGCCTGGATAAGTGAGGACTGGGACTATGTTGAAATGTATTTTTAATTCTGCAAAGATTGTTTTTTTCAGTACCATAAGTACAATACAATTTTGACCCTAAACCTACCCATCCTTCTTACTTCCTTACTAACCTTCTTTTAGCAACCCAAGTTTGCAGCCCAGAAATCACTCCCAACTCTTCATTTCCCCCATCATGGCCTTATCCATTTAGTTGCCAAGTCCTGATGTTTCTATCTGCTCAACATGTCTTGCATCTGTCCACTTCTTTCTACTCATCTAAAGTATATTTAGTCTAACCTTCTCATTTTACAGATGGAGCTACTAAGGCTCAAATAAGTTAACTAATTTTCCCAAAGTCATACAAGTAATAAATGGCAGAAACAGAATTTCAACCCAAGTCTTCTGCCTCTAAATATAATTTTGCATAAGAACCTTGAGAGTAGGAACTTCTCACTTTTGTATTTGTATCTTTAGCACCTAACAAGTTCCCTGGTACATTGTAGGCATTTAATAAATCCTTGTTGATTGATTGGTAGAAAAAACACATGTATATATGTATACATATACATACACATACATATACACAGGTATATACATATATGGGCATATCTACATGTATGTATATGTGACTAAAATACTGGATAAAGCAGCTCGTGTTGCCCATGAACCCCAGAGCATTCTCCACTCCAATACACCTCAATCTTTCAAATAATTATTTGTGAATCTGTTCTCCCCAATTCATCCTAGAAAATTGAGTTGCAACTGACATTTCTTCAGTTTTACTAATAGATTTTCTGGTACCAATGTTTGAGGATGGTAGATAAGAAAATCAAGAAGGTATACTTGTGCCTCAAGTTCCCAAACCACTGGATCCTAAAAAATAAGTTCATGAAGTGCTGGTAAAACTATGTTGTAAAAGCAGAGACAGAGCCAAGATGAGGGAGAGAGGTCCGGAAGCTGACTGAGCTCTCCCCAGTTTCCCTCAGAAATAATGTTAAATCAAGCCTCTAAAAGGCTTCTGGAGTAATAGAACCCACAAAAAGATGAAATGAAACCATTTTCCAGCATAAGATAACTTAGAAAGACTTCAAGAAAGGTCTGTTTCACTTGGTCAAAAGGAAAGTGCAGGCCAGCATAGATGGTATCCAGGCAAGCCAGTGGGAGGTTGTTGGCCTCAGCACAGATCAGCAACCAAGGCCCCTCAGTTCTGACTCAGCAAGCTAGTGGCATAGCAGGCCAGCTGTGGGGCCTCCAGCCTCCATGCTGAAAGCAAACTGTCAAACCTGGAACCCCTCTACAACAGGCATGACTAGGCCAGGTCATCCCAGAGCATTGGGCAAGCTACAAGCACCTGAGGCCCTGTCATGGAAAGCCAGTGACCAGACCCTGGGCCCCCATCACAAGAGGTTGGGACAGTGCCCCTGTGCCCCAGGAACAGAGTTCAGTTTTTTTAAATGAGCAAAAACAAAATAAAACAAAAAGAGTCCTGGTCATAGAAAGTTACTATGGCAACAGGGAAGATCAAAACACAAACTTGGAGGAGAACAACAATGTTAAAATGCCTACGTGTGAAGCCTCAAAGGGGAATATGAATTGGTCTCAAACCCAAACAGTCTTCTTGGAAGAGCTCAACAGGTTTTTTTAAAAATCAAGTAAGAGAGGGAGAAAAAAAATTGTGAAAAGAAATGAGAGTTATTCAGGAGAATTATGAAAAAAGAATCAACAGCTTGGAAAAGGAAGCAAAAAAATGACTGAAAAAAAACCACAACTCCTTAAAAAAGAGAATTTGCCAAATTGGGGAGGGGGGGGGGGAATCCACTGAAGAAACAACTCCTTTAAAAGTAGAACTGGCCAAATGGAAAAAGAGGTACAAAATTTAACTTTAAAAAAAAATTCCTTAAAAGTTAGAAGTGGGCATGTGGACACTAATGACTCTATGGGACATCAAGAATCAGTCAAACAAAATAAAAAAGAATGAAAAATAGAAGAAAATACCTCATTGGATAAACAATTGACCTGGAAAACAGATCCAGGTGAGATAATTTACTGGAAAGGTATGATTAAAAAAAGATCTTGGATAGTATATTTCAAGAAATTATCAAGGAAAATTACTCTGATATCCTAGAACCAAAGGGTAAAATAGTTATTGAAAGAATTTCTGATCACCTACTGAAATAGATCGCAAAATGAACATTCCCAGGAATATAGTGACCAAATTCCAGATTTCTAAAGTCAAGGAGAAAACACTGCAAGCAACCAGAAAAAAGCAATTCAAATATCAAGGCGTCACAGTCAAGATTACACAGGACTTAGTAGCTTCTATATGAAAGGATAAGAGGGCTTGGAATATATTATTCCAGAAGGTAAAGGGGCTTGAATTACAACCAAGAATCAACTATCCAGCAAAACTGAGCATAATCTTTCAGGTGGAAATATGGATTTTCAATGAAATAGGAGATTTTCAAACTTTTCTAAAGAAAAGACCAGAGCTGAACAGAAAATTCAGTCTTCAAATACAGGACTCAAAAGAGAGGTAAAAAGGTAAACCAGAAAGAAAAAAGAAACAAGTTATTCAATAAGATTAAACTGTTTACATCCCTACATGGGACGATGATACTTGTAATTCTTGAGAACTATATCTCTCTTACGACAGTTAAAAGGATTATACATAGATAAAGAGTGTGGTTATAAGTTTACTTTGATGCTATGATATAAAAAATAAATAAGGATTGGGAAAAAAGGAAAAGAGGAAAAGGGGAGGAAAAAAATAGGGTAAATTACATCACATGAGGAAGCATTAAACAACTATTATGGTAGAAGACCTCATGCCATGAAGATCCGATATCAAATTCTACCTTAAATATTCACTGAGTGTGTGAGCCTAAGCAAGCCATATAACATCTCTTAGACCAAGTGTTCTTATCAGTAAAATGGGAATGAGAAGAGCATCTACTTTACAGGATAGTTATAAGACTTGAAATATTGTATGTAAAGTTCCTGGTAAACCTCAAAGTGCTATGTAACTTTCAGTCATTACTGTGATCATGAAGGACGTGGTATTCATGGTGAAGATTTAGCTCTTTAGTAATTTTTTCCTTCACAAACAAGATAGTGACCCAAGAAAGGGAAATAGAAGGAAGGATGAATCACTTTGCAAGTTTTAACTTCTGAAGCATTTCTTTCTAGGACTTGGTAGTGCTCTATTTTCTAGTACTGAAAGTGGTACTCTATTTTTTAGTATTGTTATGGAATAAATTCTTTCTATACTATTAATGAATGCATGCAATTAAATTGGATGGGGAACACTAACAATCAAATCAGTTGCATGAAACTGGGGTTCAATCCCATTTAACAAGTCATTGGATTTTATTAAGTGCCTATTCTGTACAAAGCACTATTGTAGTCACTGAGAATATAAACACCAAAATAAAACAGATCATGTCCTTAAGGAATTTATATTCTTCTGAGAATTGGTGGGAAAGCAACATTGCTACCATAACGGCTCTAAATACATCCAGTACTATTGATCCTGGGGGTGGCAGTGTGATGTCTATTTCTTGGAGAACCAGTCTGACAATAGTACAATAGAAGGTAACTCAATAAGAATGTAACCTCTCTGGGGGCAAGGAGTCTTTTATTTTTGTCTTTGTATCTAAGTATCTGGCACTGTGTTTTTGCTGTTACAATGTTAGCTGACTTTAATTGGACTTCCCCTGCTTCTCAAGAAGTGTTTGGGTTACCATTCTGGAGAGCAATTTGTAACTATACCCAAAGGGCTATAAAACTCTGCATGCCATTTGATCCAGCAATGCCATTTCTAGGTCTGTATTGCAAGGAGATTAAAAAAAAAGGAGGGGGGAAGAACTTGGTTGTACAAAAATATGTATAGTCATTCTTTTTGTGGTAGTTAAGGTTTGGAAGCTGAAGGGATATCCTATAATTAGGAAATGACTGAACAAAATGTGGTATATGATTGTAATGAAATACTATTATGCTGTGAGAAATGATGAGCAAGATGGTTTCAGAAAACCTAGAAAGATTTACATGAATTGATACAAAGTAAAGTGAGTAGAACCAGAACATTACAAGAAGAACTGTGAATGACTTAGGTATTCTCAGAAACACAACGATCTAAGATAGTCCCAAGGGACGCATGATGAAAAATACTATCTGCCTCTAGAGAAATAATTGTTGCTGTCTGAATACAGACTGAAGCATACTATTTTTTCTCTCTTTCCTTCCTTCCTTTCTCCCTCTTTTTTCTTTCATTCTTTCTTCCTGTACAAAATGACTAATATGGAAATGTTTTACCTGATTGCACATGTATAATCTGTATCTGATTGCTTACCATCTCAGGGAGTGGGGAGAGAAGGGAGGGAGGGATAGAATTTGGAATTCAAAACTTAAAAAAAAACAACCAATATTAAAAAATTGTTTTTACATGTAACTGGGGGTGGGGGAATAAAATACTAATTTTTTTAAGTGTTTGTGTTATACTAAGCCAACAATCATATCTTTGGTGAAACTAAAACCTAGGGTAAGGAACTCCCTATAATCCACAATTCTGGCCCATGAAGGTTTCTGAAGTCACTTGAGGGATGGCTCTTGATCTGTAAAGCCACACATGAGCAGCTTTCCAGAGAATGTTTGCTGTGAACAGCTTTTCTGATTATATAGTATAGTGAACACTCTATTTATTCAATAAAAAATCAGAGCAAAACATTCACAGTAAATTAAGGCACAACATTCACAATGTTACGACGTATCACAGAAAATCAAAATACAGCATTCACAATAACTTATCACAGAAATGGCCAAATAGTTTTCACCACGGTGGGCACATGGTTTTGAACAAAGTACAGTCATTTAGTCAATCAATCACTTAGTAACTCAATCATTCAATCAACTCAATCATTCAATCATCCTTAAAGAGGCTTGCCTCCTTAAGGGACACAAAACACAAAAGTCAAAGTATTCCACCTCTGGGTAGTACATTCATTTTATCAATCACAGAGTCCTTAATTCAATCACAAAGTAAATCACAAGTAAATTACATAATTCAGCAGACAAGGCTTGCAGCTGTCTGACCATTACATCCATACCTAGTTAGTTACTGGAGAGGGAAGCACCAATATCTGGATTTTCAAAGCTGGGGGAGCTCAATGGTTGTCCAGAATCTCATCTGGCCAAATCACACAACTCTTCCCAAAGTAAGTCTCAAAGCAAAACCTCACATCAGGGTCAGTCACTACCCAGTATTCACAGAGAGGTCTTTTCATCTTGACTTGGCATAGGCTCTCAGAGTCCCTGGATCCCCTTCTATGGTACCAGATCCTACCTGGATTCATTAAACTATCACCTGGGTTTAAAGGTAGACAGCTCCCAGTTCCTTATCCAGGTCTCTGTGAAGTTCCTGTTCCATGCTGAAGCTCACAGCATCCAGTCCACCTTAAATCACAGTCTCTGTTCCTGGGAAGTCAAGGCTCAACAAAGCCACAAACAGATTCGTACAAAGTATCAGCATCACAGTCATGCTTCCTCAGTCTTTGGCAGCTCCATCTAGCCCTTGGAAGTCTTCAGCAACTCTTAGAGGAAGTTGATAGCTCCCCAGCAGAAGCTCCAGCTGGTTCCCAAAATCAAAATCACTTCACCCAGGTTCCCAAAATCAAAATCATTCTCTCCAGCCTGGGCCTTTCCTCTTCAGCCTCCCCAGCAGTAGCTGTTTCTGCCTCCATGAAGCTTATCCCAAGAAGTTCTGATTCTCCCAGCTAGGGTTTTTCCTTATATACAGTATTGCTCCTCCCTATTCAGCCTCTTCCTGTTACATCAGCAACAGGAGTTCTTACCTTCTGTTTCTTTAACAGAGACTTAATTTAAACTATGTGCTAAGCACCTCTCAGCTTAGCAATACAAAAGGAACTTCACATTTCATTACTATTACATGATCTCTCATCATGCCCACTCTGCATCAGTTGGAAGTTGTAGGAGACCCCTGGGTTGACTCAGCCTGGACCTGAAGTACCAATACTCATGATATTTCCAGGTAAAAGAGAAAGAGAAAGCATGACATGGTGGATGGAGAACTGGATTTGGAGTCAGGAAGAACTGAGTTTGAATCCTGCCTCAGGAACTGATCAGTTGAATGACTCTGGGCAAGTCACTTAATCTCTCTCCTCCTTAGTTTCCTTTTCTGCAACTTATACCCATTGTTCTGAATTCTAGGGTCCAGAAGAACCAATCTAATTGATTTTCCTTATGATGACCCTTTAAATACTTGGTGCCTGACGTCTGGCATGAGCATATCTGAGAGAAGACAAAGGTGTTTGGAAGATATGGTCAAGTATGAACCATGTGATAAAGGGTCGTCATTTAGTCTAGCCTTCTGGCACATGCTGTGCCTTGAGAATTCCAGCAGCTGTACTACATGACACTCTTCCCAGGGATACAAAGGGTCAAGGGAAAGAAAAATAAAGATACACAGAGCAAGTTACACAGGTAAATAGATTCATCATGGCTAAATTTATTCTTCCACAAAAAATAATTTACTCTACCTTTCTCAAAATGGTCAAGCCTGAAATATAAGGACTAATGTAGAAATATTAACCTAGAAAGGTGGAATAGCTAACTAGGGATGGGGAACCTGTGGCCTTAAAGCCTTTTGACTGTACTCAAATTTTAAAGGACAAATGTCACATATAATCTTAAGGCCTCAAGTTCTGCACCCCTGGATAAAGTGGCTATATGTAGTTTCAAAGGGAAAGAGATTCTTGGTGCCCTCATCAGGGTTACTGATAATAGCTTCTGTCTTCATACACCAGAGACAAACTAATTTGTTCTCCTTACTGTCATTTCCCTCTAGTCTATCCTTCATATATTATCAGATGAGTATTCCTTACACACGTAGCCTGCCTTTTATAGCTCTGTCCAAATAGCTTGGGTACAAAGTGAAGGGAGTCAGAGAAAGAGCTATTTGCTGGTGAGAAGTCACCTATCCTAATGTTCTCTAACCTCTGAGGGCATTTCTGACTTTACCTGAAGGAAAAGTATACAGTAGAGTACCTTGGACCCTGACATTGACTAGGGGCTTGGAGTTTGAATGGTACTTGAAGGTAAAATGGAAGTCAAGCAAATAAAATAGAAAAGAATGCAGTTTTTTTTTTAACTTTAGTGGACCTTGCTGGGACATTTGAGAACAGTGGAGGCTGGAATTGGATCAGTATCCCAGTCAGAATGTAGAGGCTATCATGTGTTGAGCTGAGAACTAAAATGCATCAAGCTCCCCAGTGATAAAGGCTAGCCTTGGGGAACTAGGCACAGAACCCTAGAGTTCACCATAAATTATTTGAGAAGCAAGAATGTAGATGTTGGTGAAAGTGCTTTGGAGAATTTCCCATGGTGGGGATGGGAGGGGGAAAGAGATTGAGGTCTACTTCTCTTATATATAATACTCCACACACATATACATCTCTTACTCTCTTTATTTACCTATTCCACAACAGAGAACTGATTTTAGGGGAAGAGAATCATGTCTCTTTTCATTCTTCACCATCCTCTTGCAGTAGTAGTATATGACTGCTTTTAAAACTTTAATTTCTATAAATTTTATACCTTACAGTATTTCTCCATTTGTATGACAGCGAATTAAAATCTAGATGACCATCCCATTCTCTGCCAGTTCAGCTTACTTGAATGCTAGCAGTGAGAATAAGAACCAAAAGAGGGAAAAAACTTATAAGGCTAAGAGATTTAAAGTATAAAGGTTTTGTAAACCCAAATTTGGATTTGTAAGTGTAAACTGACTGGGCATTCAAGCTACATATTTAATTGAAAGTACAGGGAATTAGAGAGAGAAAGAAAATATTATTTGGGGCCAGATTCTTTCTGAAACATCAACTGGCAAGTAATCACCCAGGCTCATAGGGCCAAAGGCAGGATATTCTTCCTCCTTGGGAGTAGCCATCTTGGCAGGCTGGGCTTATAAAGAAGAATACATGCCCAAGGGAAGAAGGAACTGAAAGAAAATCACACCTCCTCTAAGAGAGGAAGAATGAAGAAGTTGTCTCCTCTGTCTCCAGCATGGTTACAACTTAGTATAGTCTATAATTAGTCATTCTACTCTTCTGCTCACAAATCTTTAGTGGCTGTAATGATAATGGTAATTTGAAGATCTTTCTTGATTTGAAAATCTTCCCTGCCCCCTAATAGGCTGAATGTAATCAATCACATGGAACTTGTTGTGGGAGGAGTTTGCTGAAGGGTGGAGCACAGCCCACAGGAAGCTGGGATTCAGAGCAGTTAGAGTTGGAGGGAGGAGAGGACATACCCAGGGAGACAGCTAGGCTTGTGATTAAATGTTTGTTTGTAGGAAAGCCAAAGGATGGTGTGGCTTCGTGCTGTGCTATGGTGTATTAACTTCTTTGCTACTATGATGGATCTGGCTTTCTGGTTTGGGGATTTGATTTTCTGGTGTCTGAATAAATGTTTTGCTTCAGTCTTCTATTTGAAGAATCTGTTATATTTTGCAATGGAGAACTATGCCAGCATATTTATAGTTGCCATTGGCACTGTGAATATTGTGTTGGTGCTACATTTGGCAATGGGATCACAACATATCAGACTTCTATTTGGAAGCAGAAGGGATTTAGAAGAAGAAATGGATATCTCATAACAGGAGGATTTACCTTATTCCTTCCTAGCGAGGGAATAGACTAAAAGTATAAGATTCTATGAAAACTGGGAACTAAGATTACAGAAGGGAGAACCTAGAGATTTAGAAACATGTTTGCAAGAAATACCAATAAAACCAGTGAGAGAATTGGAGGCGGTGTGTAGAAGATGCTGAGTTTTACTAACAGGTTACCATATTATATGTAAAAACAGAGATAAGCTACTACAAGAAAAAACTCAGATGGTGAGAAAGTTAGCTGATCTATATAAGAAATTTTCTGTGTTACAGCATTCGAGCTCTCCTTTAAAAGAGCAAGCTGAAGGGTCTCAGGTGGTAGAAGAGAGGGCTATTGTGAGTTTGACTGAGAAAAAGAAGCAGAACAGTAACAGGAGGAAGGTTCATACAGTTTTGGCAGAGGTTAAACCTAGATGCCATGATGACGACTGCCAGGAGAATGTGTGAGAAAAAATTGACACAATGCTAAATGATGAGGCTTTTACAAGGGCAGAAGTTCACCACATACTGAGAGGAAAGCAGTAGAATCAGGGAGGTCAAACAGAGTTCAAGGAGATAATTGAGGATTTCACTCAGCAGGAGGTTACTGATATATTAAGGAGATTTACTCAAAGGATGGGAGAATCTGTGGTGTCTTGAATGGTGAGAATTAGTTATGGAGGAGCCAGAGGAGTGTGGGTAGATAGCATGAATTGCTTAAAATTTGTAGGTATTCGTCAGAATCCTTTTGTACACCAAGCTTTTGGAGATTACCATATGCAAGGAGGTAACCGTACAATCAATCTGTTAGCTTTAGCTGCCGATGGAAACAAGAAACTGCATCCCACTGATTCTAATGTGGCATAATGGAGAAAGACCCTGGTATTCACTTAAAGATTGTATGAGAAAGTTAAAGGAGGAGGTAATGAAGACAACTATCATGGTCAGAGATGCAAATGCCCATCATGATTGTCCTTTAGCAGTTCCTCATAGATATATCATCGTGAAAACAGCTCCTCCTACTTATAAGCACCTAATTCTGACTCTACTAATTGGTGAAATAGGGAGCCCTCTTTTGGAAGTGGTGGATAAGATTTCACAGCTTGGGGGAATGGGGAAAAGATAAATTTCATCAAGAGAGAAGAGTAATTAGCCTGCAAATTCAAAGTCAGAATAGTTTGACAAGAAAAGAATTATTTACTGCTCTATTTAGAGCAAGGGTAGATTTTGGAAGAACTGATATTATTCCAACTAATGAACTGTATAAAATGTACTGAGAAAAGGGACTTAATGTCAAATGGAATAGAGGAGTAAGAACTGCCCTTACAGATCCTCCTGAATTATTGTATCCAAGTTTATCACACCCTCAGGGAAAATAGGAAATTGACCAAGCCCCAGCTAAGTTTAAAGAAATAGACAGATGAGATTAAAGACCCCATATTAATCTGATCATATATTGAAAAAATAGATCAAATACTGTAACCAGAGCATTGCTAGATACCAAAGCAGAGAACTCTCTTATTTATGGGAACCCTGATAAATTCAAACATGGAGCTCCCATTACCATCACAGAACTGGGAGGGGCTAAAATATCAGTCATACAAGTCAAACTAATGATGAAAAATGGACAATTGCCTAAGAAAGAATATATTGTAGTAATTTTACTCACTGTTGAATACATCATTGGAATAGATATATTGAGAGGTATGCCTTTAAATTTACCTGAAAGAAGATATCAATTTGCAGTAAGGAAGATAAGAATTAATACAGTTTTAGTGGGAAAAATAGAAATGAACCCAATCACTTTATCTGAACCTTGTGAAGTAATTACTTTAAACCAGTATTGTGTGCCAGGTGGGCAAGATTAAATTACCAATATTATAAAGCTTGTTTTATGATGCAGGAGTTAGTCCCTACAACCACTCACTGGAATAATCTTGTTTGGCCAGTACAAAAGTCAGATGGGATGTGGAGAATGACAGTGGATTATAGACAATTGAATAAAGTGACTCCTCCCTTGTATGCTGCTATTCCAGATACCATCACCTTAATATAAAGGATCCAGAAATATAATGGGACTTTGTATGCAGTTACTGATTTGGCCAATGCTTTCTTTACCATTCCAATAGATTCTAAACAATGAGATCAGCTTGCTTTCACTTGGCAGGGCAGACGATATACTTTTACCTACTCCCTACAAAGATATTTGTCATAGGATTGTGGCTGAACATTTGGATGAATTAGAGCTACCTGGTGTACGGCTTACTCACTACATGGATGATATTATGATACTGGGAAAAAATGTAAAAGAAGTGGAGAAGAATTTAACACTTTTAATCGAGCATATGAAAAGCAAAGGGTGGGAAATTAACCCTTCAAGTTTCAAGGGCTACCTCAACACATAAAATTTGGAGGTATACAATGGAATAAGGGGCTATAAGAGATTCTCCTGCAAGCCCAACAAAAGAGTGAGGATTTTCCTATCCCTACCAATAAGAAAGAGGCCCAAAAGTTTATAGTATTACTTGGATACTGGCAACATCACATACCGCATCTGGGACAGATTTTGAAACCATTATATAAAGTTACTAGGAAAAAATATGAATTTGATTGGGGACTTGAGCAGAGTAAAGCTTTTGAAGAAGTTAAGGCTGCTATACAATTGGGCCCAGATTTATGGCCTATGCAATTGGCCCTAGATTTCTAGTCTATGGAATTACAAGTGACTATACAGGATGATTATGCAAACTGGAGTGTATGGCAGAACCAACAAAGTCAAAATGTAACCTTAGGATTTTGGTCTAGAAAACTCCCTTCATCTGGAGTTCAATATTTACCTTTTGAAAAGCAGTTGCCCAAGCTGCATATTGGACTTTGGTAGATACTGAATAATTGACTCTGGGTCATAAAGGCCTGAAATCCTGATTACGACCTGGGTAATGAGTACCCCAGCTTCTCACAGAATTGGACATGCACAAGAGGCTAGCATAATTAAATGGAAATGGCATATTCAAAATAGATCTAAAACAGGCAAAAATGGAGTTTCAGCCCTGCATGAATCTATAATGAATTTATATACTGGAGGAAATGATACATCCCCTGAACCAAAGCAACAGTTGGTAAAATGGAATGATGGATATGATGGATTAACTGAAGAACAGAAGAAACATACCTGGTTTACTGATGGGACAGCAAAATATTTGGTCCTTTGGGCAACTAGGTGAATAGAGCACTGGCCCTGGAGTCAGGAGGACCTGAGTTCAAATCCAGCCTCAGACACTTAACACTTACTAGCCGTGTGACCTTGGGTAAGTCACTTAGCCCCAACTGCCCTGTCTTCTCCCTTCCAAAAGCAAATATATATATATATATATAATATATATATATATAGATATATATATAGATAGATAGATAGGTAGATAGATAGATATAGATATAGATATAGATATATAGATATAGATATAGATATAGATATATATAGATAGATAGATATATACTAGGCCAACTTTGGAAAGTACTGGGATAACTGGAAGTAGTCAAAATTCTGAACTTATAGTTCCATAATATAGACTTTTGAGATATAGAGTATTACAGGTGTTTTTCTGAGTTGCATTCTTATAAGGACAAGCCACTGCTCTACATAATTTGAATAATTATGACCAGCGGGAGGAAGTGCACCGCTATGGCAGTGTACCAAAAGATCAAAACAGAACAAGGAGGATAGTGTCATATATTTACCAATTTATGGGTAGTAGTTAATGGATTAGCTACATGGATGCCCATGTGAAAAAATCAAAATTGGGAAATTCATGGTAAACAAGTCTGGGGCAAAGGATTATGAGAAGATATATGAGACATGTCTTCAGTTGCTAATTTGTCAGTTTTTCATGTAGATGCTCACATGGCCCTTACTACACCAGAATATGAGTACAAAACACACGCTGATCAACTAGCAAAGATTGCTACTCAACATATTGTCCCTACTCTGACACCAACTGATGATCCAGTATTAGCAAAATAGGTCCACCAAATGGCTGGTCATTTAAGGGTCCAGGTCCCACAATGTAGGCACTAGATCAAGGTATTAATATCTCTCATTCATTGTTGTAACAGATAGCAGAGGAATGTCATACATATCAATTGGAAAAATGAATGAACTATTCCTTGGGTAATAACCAGAGAGATAGCAAGGGGGAAAGTTCCAGGCCAAATTTGGCAAATAGATTATATTGGTCCTATGCCACAAAATAAAAGATTCAAATTTATATGTATTTATGTTGACACCTAGTCAGGTATACTAGTGGCTTGTCCTTATAAGAATGCAACCCAGAAAAACACCTGTAAAACTCTAGATCTCATAAGTTTATATTATGAAACCCCCAATGCAGATTCAAAGGGTCACATTTCAAAGGTAATGAAATGAAGAGATATTGTATATTAAAAAATATAGAATGGATATTTCATATTCTATATTATCCACAAGCATCTGAGTTAATTGAAAGAAAGAATGGATTATTGAAAGAATAGTTAAGGAAGTTTAAGTTCTAATAATTCATATCAACATTAGAAAGATAATTTGTTTACTGCTCTACATAATTTGAATAATAGACCATGGGAAGGAAGTACACCTCTATCCAGAATGATGACCCCAAATATGCAAATTAGAAAACAGCAGACACATAAGATCCAAAATATTGAGTATTAACCTGGGAGGCAAGATGTCCCAGCACCATATCCAGGAATATCTGGTTTGGCAGGATATGATTTACGTTGTTTAGAGGACTTTTGGTTGGATAGAAAAGAAATAAGAAATATTTCTACTGGAATATGTATGAGAATCCCTAAAAATAATTTTGGTTGGATATTACCTAAACCAGGTTTAACAGCTCAAGGAATACAAGTATTGACTAGAGTAATAGATTCTAATTATCAAAGAGAAGAAATCATTGTGACATTCCAAAATTTGGGTGAAGAACCTATACAGTTTTGTAAAAATGATAGAATAGTTCAAGTGATTATTATTCCTTATCAAACAATACCCCTTGTGAAAACTGACCCTCCTTGGAACTGAATGGTTGGGTTCTGCTGATAGAACAAATTGGGAGCTAAAGTTTGGAAGCCAGACAATGTTCCAAAGGCTGCAGAGATTTTAGCACATGGTAAAGATAATACTGTAACTCTCATTTATTTAGGAGATGATTACCAAATTGTACCCTTAACCCATATATTCTACCATGAATGAGGCTATGATAGTGGATTTATGGACTCTAGAAGGATGATTGTCTCCATGTTTCTTTTTGGCTTTTTGTCTGTTAAACCTGTCTGCGAGATTTGTTTCCTGCGATCTTAGTACCCTCCACGTTCAGATGCCTGATCACTTAAGCTGGATGTCATCCCCTGTCCACAACTCTCATGTGTCACCCCTGGACCTGGCATTGACCAAGCTCTGGATGCCAGCTAAGGAACTGACTTCTCGAATGGGACCTTTTGCAGCAGGCACAGCTCTACATCCAATATCAGCAGGAAGTAGCTATGGAGGAGAGACTTTCACTCCTTATCCCAAGATTTTGAGTCCCATTTGTCTGAGGGGGGGAATGATGGGGTGCTTGTGCTCAAACCTCCACCCTAAGATATTGTTTTATGTGCTTACTTTCTATTATCCCTGTTATATTGTTGTAAAGTTCTATTGACACCAGTCACCCCACCAGTTACCCCTAAATTCTCATTAACTTATGTAATAAAATGTATTATTAATGTATTTTTGCTACATAAAGGACATGAAAGATCTTAGGGCTGAATGTAATGGGAATGGGAATTTGAAGATCTTCCCTGCCCCTTAATAAGCCTAAGAGAATTTGAAGATTTTCCCTGATTTGAAAATCTTCCCTGACACCTAATAGGCTGAATGTAATCACCTGGAGACTGCGGTGTGAAGAATTTGCTGAAAGGTGGAGCAGAGCCCACAGGAAACTGAGAGTCAGAAAAGTCAGAGCTGGAAGGAAGAGAGGACAAACCCACAATGCAGCTAGACTTGTGAGTAAACGTTTGTTTGTGGGAAGGCTAAAGAATGGTATGGCTTCATGCTATGGTGTACTAACTTCTTTGCTACTATGATGGATTTGACTTTCTGATGTTGGGATTTGGTTTTCTGGTGTGTGACTAAACGTTTTACTCCTGTCTTCTATATGGAGAGTCTGTTATATTTTGCATTTGATAACTATGCCAGCTTGTTTACAGTCACCATTACCACTGTGAATAGTGTATTGTGTTGGCACTATAGTGCCCCCTCCAATTCATCCTCTACATGTCTACATGAGGGATTTTTCTAAAGTGAAAGTCTAACCATGTCACCCCTACACATGCAAACACACATAGACATACACACACACACACACACACACACTCTATCCCTTCCAGATTCAAATATAAACATCCATTTGGCATATAAGACTCTTTATAACATGGCCCATGGTAAGAACCTTTCTAATTCTTCCTCACACACAATACTCTATCTCTCATCTATGCTCAAGGAATTGTGTTGCGATTGCTTTGAATACAACATAAAAATGAAAAACCAATGCCAGGAGAGGAGGCATCTAAGCATCAAAAATCCCTCACTGATGATGGTGAGTGCTCTGAACCAGAGGAAGATTGTTTACAAATGTTTGTTTAATTGAGTTGAATCAAAGAAAGATCAAAACTATATTCTATGTAGTTTGGTATTTTTTTAAAAAAACCTTCATTGGGTCCCTTTTGCCTCCATGGTGAAATATTCTCAGTTTGACATGTAAAGCTCTTCTCAGCCTTGCTACAACCTACCTTTCCAGACACTCCTATGAGGAAATCTTTCCAGATCCCTGCTTCTCCCCAATTTGGGGGGCTCTCTCCTTTCTCAAACTTTCTGGTACTTACTTATCTGTCTAACTATTGCATTTCCCCCAGTAGAATGTAAGCTCCTGGAAGACAGGGATTGTTTTTCATTTTATCTTTTTATTCTCAGCCCCTGGCACAGTACCTTCTACTTAATAATTGCTTGTTGAACATAGATGTGCATAAAGCATGCAGAGAACTCAATGAATACCTACATTGCTGAAGAAATGTATTTTTTAATTGACTCTTCATGCATTTTAAACATTGCAGTGCCTGGATGGTGCAATCCTCAATTATGAGTAATATTTATTTCATAAGAATATCTCATTCTTAAATTCTCAAAATACCCCAAATCTCATTAATGTGACTGTGACCTCTAATGATGCAGACTACCATCCACCTGTGCCTGCCCATCCTGTGAGACTGAGACATCTCTTCTCCTAATTTTGTGGGTGGAGAGAAGGGTGGAAAGGGGGAGGGGAGGAGAGGGTGCCCTAACTAGCTGAAGGCTTTCCTTACCCTTTCCTGAAATCATAAAGATGCCAATAGTCCACTGGTAGCCCATTCCCAGACAAATCTGAATAAATGAAAGTTTCTGTGCTATTTAATTTTATCCTCACCCCAAAGTCAGAACATGGCATGCATTCATCCTAAGCAATGTCTGAAACTTGTACCCCATAGATATATAATATGTAAAACACTGTGCAATACAAAATGCTTATTGCTATTGTTATTATTTATTATCCACAAGAAGATTTGATCCTTCACCTTTACACATGCAATTTGACTCATACCTTTGCTCCATGGGGAACAGGATTTTCTGTGAAGAAGAATTTTTTGTTCCAAAAATCATAGCGATTTAATGAATCTCTCTTCTTGCCTATCCCTAGATTCAGCTCTGCCTTACAAGATTCTTAGGGAGTGTGAAGGGCAGACATTTTTGTTCCATTTTAAAGTTAATGAAACTAAGGTATGGAGTGGTTATGATTTTCTCAACATCATACAGTTAGAATAATGGGATTGGGATTAGAACATAGGCTCCTTCAAGATCAGAGTTCCACCCCTTCCCACCCCAACTCCCACGCACACCCCTTCCATCACTTGTAGGCTTATTTCTTATTTCTCTGCCAGATTGACTGCAGACAACCAAATCCAAAAGATGGTTTTCCCTCGGGCCAGAACTCCAAAAAGCCACTGTCTTAGGGAGAGAAGGGGGTTGAACTTCAGAGACATACAACTGTGTCCAATATTTAACAAGTGTAGACATTGTTTTAAAAATTGTGCGTGCAGTTGAAAAGTTCAGGATGGAAAATTAGCCCTCTTAGTGGACTGTGGAAATCAAATTGGGCTGTGAAATCAATCCCACTCTGACAAAGAAAGGAAATGGTAATGAGTGTCCAGAGACCAAGCAAGGGAGCTCCTAGAGTCTCTGGAGCCTCTCCAATGTGAGTTCTTTATTATTCCCCATATTGGATTCTCTGCAAGTCTCTCTGCAAGGTCGGGTTGAGACCAGTACAAGGAAGAAGTTGAATAAAGTTTAAACATAGCCACCTGATTTCCTTTCCCCTTTGAAAAATGACATGGTTCTATGACCTACCTTTGTTTATTATAAATCTAATACTGTAAGTTTCAGTTCAGTGAGCTCGCGTTTTATTTGGAACTTAGGTCTAAAGTCGCCTAAAGCTGGTCAAAATGTAATTGCAACAAAAGCATATGAAGACTGTTAATTTGTAATCTGTAATATCATTGCCTGACAAGCTTTTCATTTGGTTCCGAGGAAGCAATGGCTTTAGAACAGCAAAATGCACGGCTGAGCCATAATTTACGGGAAATGCATTTGGTATTTGTAGTGGAGGGAAAACATGTAATTTTGCAAATGTTTGTGTATTGTTAATTTTGTCGAATAGCAAAATCAAATTAAAGGTAATAGACTGTATATCCACTTTTCCTTTTCAGAGACTCCTCTTGAAAATACTTGGATCAAACATAGTAATTACTGAGCTGAATTGCAATTCAGTCTGATCACTTTTAATGTTTGGGAAATGGAGGCGGGAATGGAAATATGTATATTTTACTGAAATTGAGCTGACAATTGAGACCAATTTAATAATCATAGAGTCAATGCCCCAGTTATGAAGCACCTTCTTATGCCATAATTTGGTTATGGTCCATCCTACAAATGGAATCATATCCCCAGTTTTATAATGTTTCATAATATCCTGTGGAAAGACTTACATAGGTTCATAAAGCTCTAAAATCTTAAAACTAGAGAAAGGACTCAGAGATTGATCATCTTTTCCTAACCCTTCATTTTACAGATGAGAAAATAGACTCAAAGAGATGAAGTAAATTGATCTGTTAAAATTACAAATATGTTCTTTGGCTGGGGAAGGGAAAGATATTTCCATATTAAACCATTATTATAAGGTATGGTCCAGGTGAAAAACTGAGTCTGTTGTCCTAGGACTAGCCTAGTTAAGTACAGAGAGGATCATCACCAGTACATTGGCACCTAGACGATGAATTATTTGCCCATGACAACCATGAAACAAATTTTAAAAAATTTGTCTTACATAGTTTCTATAGAAATGGTTGCCACATGACAGAACAGGGGCAGAGGGTGCTAAGAATTACACAGGTATTAGGTTGTCTATAGACATTAACCTAACAATTGATACTCTAAATATGAGATACTCATAAAATGACCAAAGAGTTTAGGAAGGAGGCTATACCAATATCTGTATTCTCAAGATAAATGAAACCAGAAAAAAATGAGGAAGTTGCAGCTAAATGAAAGGATAGTTCACAGGTTTTTCTTGGTGAGGCAAACAAGGAGTTGGTAGAGTTAGTTTTATGGTACACCCAAATTCAAGAGGAAACGGTTTAACAGAACACTTAGGTATCCCACCTTACAATGTTTGCAATAAGAATAAGTAAAGATACCCCGACAAAGATAATTTCAGTTAAGGGGATGACATCTATTGCAGAGAATAGAAAGGTAGAGAAATTCTACAAATCATTGTATGAGATCCTCCAAATCAATTCAATAAATACAATGATTTTCAGATACCCTGACCCAAACAAACAAATAAAAGAAAAACCACACATCTTTAAAAATATCCGCATTTATTCAGGAACACTAATAAGACTGTGAACCATGGACCATCATTATATTTGACTCAAAATCATAGCCAAACCTAAGGGTGATAGAGAGACTTATAATGGGTCTCAGTAGACTTGAGAAGGAGTTGACAAACTACAACCCATCACCCTTTATTGTACAGTCAATGAGCTAAGAATGATTTTTACCCATTCTTAACTAATATGCAGTAAGGAAAAAAAAAAAGAGGCATTGGATTCGATTTGACCTGTGAACCAGAGTTTGCTGATCCCTGGGTTATTTTCGATGATGACTTGCACGCAAGAAGTGATGTAGACCACTGCTTCTTAAACTGTGGATTGTAACCTCATATGAGGTCCTTGTAAAATCTGGCAACAATAAAAGGTTTCTGAATGCACAATGACTGAAAATTAATTAAAAATCAAATGTGTAATGAATCTAAAGTGTTTCTGGCAGTGCTTGCCTGTGTTGAATGGCGACAACTTCACTGCAAACTTGGTTCTAAACACAATGCATGGGCACTTTCCACTGCACATGCTCTCAGGCCATGCAACCCCAACGATGTTGCCAAAAAGGGGTCATGAGTGGAAAAACCTTAAGAAGTCCTTAATTGTAGTCAATATCACCCATGAAATATATGATCAGTAAAAGAGGTGGGCTACTCATGTAGTAAGAGTAAGCAATAACAGATGGTCCAACTGAATATTACATTGGTACCTGTAGAATGTTAAAAGACCTAAAGGAAAGCCTCCAGCAATCCTCTGTGGAGGATTTATGTAAAAATCTGAGCAACTGTCACACCAAACAATGAGTGGATTGGTTGAAACCTATAGCATGGAAAGGAGTGCCCATACCAATGAGATGATGGCTCCATCAAAGTAAGTCACATTATCATGAATTAACTTACCAGATAATCTAGCAAAGATCAGAGTTGTTATTTTACCAGTAACTTTTGGTGGAAAGGTTTTAAGAACAGACTCAGAGAACTAAATTCTATCAGGAAAGATAACCCTATGGGTAAGCAATCATTCTAGAAGAGGTAAGGCACGATTTACTGATTACAAGACAATAAAAATTAGATTCAACAAAGGGGTGTAGAAGAAAGAATTAAAATGGATGTGAAGACTATATAAAGAACTGGTGGATCAAAGAACAAATTATAGAAACTATAGAACTTTCATTAAGAAAATTACAATGATAAGACTATACATATATATGTGTATATATGTATATATATAAAATCATCAGCTAAAAACAAAGTAGAAATTCAGAAACTTTAAAAAAGAAATTAATGCAATTGAAAGTAAAAAAGAAACACTGATATTATAAATAAAACTAGGAGTTGTTTGTTGAAAAATGAATGAAACAGATAACAATGGCTTCTCTGATTTTTAAAAGAGAAAAAAGAAAAACAAATTATTTACATCAAAAATGAAAATGAAGAATTCACAACAATTGAAGAGGAAATAAAAGAAATTGTGTGGTTCTATTTTGCCTAATTACATGCTAACAAACCTGATTACAGGAAATGGATACTTGCAAAAATATAAAACATTGAGATTAACAAAAGAAAAACAGATTACTTAAATAACCCAATATCAGGAAAAGAAATTGAACTAGCATAAATGAACTGCCAAGGGGATGGGGGAGTGTTGGGTAGAACCAACTGTATTTGCAAATAAATTCTATCAAACACACAAAACATAATTAATTCCAATAGTTCAACAACTATTTGCAATTATAAGAAAATAAAAGACCCTTTTAATCTCTCTGATATAAATATGATTTTGATACCTTAATCAGAAGAGACATAGTAATACCCAACAACCCTAATGATCACAGACTCAAAAATTTTAAATAAATATGAGCAAATTTGCTACAACAACATATTAGAAAGCTTATGTGCTATGACCAGATTAGATTATACTAGCAGAGCAGAGTTAGTTCAACATATGGAAGACTCTACAAATATAAACATATTAAAATAATAAACCACATTAATTAATTAATAATTAAACCATATTAATAATATATAAACCACATGGTTATATCAAGAGATGCTGAAAAAGCTTTTGACAAAATCCAATACCCATTTCTATTTTTAAAATTAGAATAGAAATAAAATGGATTTTTTTTCCCCATAGATAAATAATGTTTATCTAAAACCAAGAGCAAACATGACATGTAATGGAGAAAAATCAAAGGCTTTTACAACAAGATGCAAGTAAAACAAGGATGCTCATTATCACCACTATTATTTAACATAGTCCTAGAAATGCTAGCCATAGCAATAACACAAGAAAGAAAAATCAAGGGAAAATCATCAGCAAAGACAAAGTAAAATTATCACTTTTTGCAGATAATATGATTTATTTAGAAAACTCTAAAGAGTCAATGAAATAATTAATTGAAAGAACAAATTCAGTGTACCTGTGGGATATAAAATGGTTGTTGTTCTTCATTCTTGAAGACAACCAAAGTGACATCACTATGTTACAGTTATGTTTCAGCATGTCCAACTGTGGCTGATCAGATGAATTCAAGCTCCAAATGCTCTACCACAAACCAGCAACCACCCCACATTTGGGGTGGATTTTCTAAATCTGCATATCTCTTATTTCTTTTGAGCTACTTCAATTCTGCTTTGCTCATTTTGCTCACCTTCTCTGATGATGGCATGCCATGCTGAGTCATCCTGTGCCAGTGTAGCCCATGTCACGCAATCAATTCTAAAGTTCTTGAGATAGACCTTGAGAGTCTCTTTGTATTAATTTTTCTGACTACCATGTGAGCACTTGCCCTCTGTGAGTTCTTCATAAAATAGTCTTTTTGGCAAGCATACATTTCATATTCAAACAATGTGACCAGCCCATCAGAGTTGTGCTCTCTGTAGTAGAGTTTGAATGATTGGCAGTTTAGTTCAAGTAAGGAACTCAGTGTCTGGTTCCTTATCCTGCCTGGTGATCTTCAGAATCTTCCTAATATAATTTAAATGGAAGTGATTCAGTTTCCTGGCATGACACTGGTATACTGTCCAGGTTTCATAGGTATGCAGCGATAAGGTCAGCACTATGCCTCTGTAGACCTTCAGTTTGGCAGTCACTCTAATATCTCTTCTCTCCCACAATTTCCTTGGGAGCTTCCCAAACACTGAACTAGCTCTGGCAATGTGTGCATCAACCTCATTATCAGTGTATACATCCCTGGAAAGTATACTACAAAGGTAAGTGAACTTATCCACAGCATTTAAAATTTCTCCATTTGCTGTAACCAATAGTTCCATGTATGAACGATGTGGTAGTGACTGAAGGAGCACCTGTGTTTTCTTGGTGTTGTTAGGCCAAAATTAGCACAAGCAGCAGAGAATTGATCCATACTTTGTCGCATCTCAGCTTCAGAGGCTGCATTGAATACAAAATCATTTGGAAACAGAAAATCATGCACCAACACTCCCTCCACTTTGGTCTTGGCTTGTAGCCTTTTCAAGTTCAAGAATTTACCATCAATGCGGTAGCTGACCCTGATGTCATGTTCATCTTCATTGAAGACATTTGACAATGTGGCTGGAAACATCATGCTAAAAGGCATGGGAGCAAGCACATAGCCCTGTTTCACTCCACTGGTGATTAGGAAAGTACAAGAGCATCATCTGTTATCCAGAATCTGGGGAAACATGCCACTATGAAATTAATGTACAAAACTGATGAACTTCTCTGGGCAACCAAATGTTGACATAATTTTCCATAAATGCTCATGACTGATAGTATCAAAGGCCTTGTTTAGATCAACAAACATTGTCTACATATCTCTGTTCTGCTCCTGGCATTTTTCCTAGATCTGCTCAGCAGGAAACATCATGCTGACCATTCCCCAGCTCTTTCTGAAGCCACACTGGCTCTCAGGTAGATGATCATCTTCCAGGTAAAGGGTCAGCCTATTAAAGAGAACTCTGGGAAGAATCTTACCAGCAATAACTAAGAGGGGACCCCTCTGTGATTATCACAGTACAATCTATTTCCTTCACCTTTGTAGAGATGGGCAATGCAAGCATCCTTGAATTTGTTGGGGATAACCTCCTCTTGCCATATAACCTGGAAAATTTCACTCAGCTTTTGTATGATCAATGTACTTCCCCCATCCTATAAATCTCTGCTGGAATAGAATCAGCACCAGGAGCTTTGCCACAGGAGAGGAATCTAATGGCATTCAAAATCTCTTCTTTAGTTGGAACTTCAACTAGGGAGTGATTGACTTCAACCTGAGGTAAACAGCCAATGGCTTTAGCTGATTAATGACAGTCTATTGAAAACTCTATGGAAGTGTTCAGTCCATCTCTCTAGATCATGTCCTTATCACTAATCAATGTGGCTCAATCAGTAATGAGTAGTTGAGATATACTTTGGCCCACAAATAACCCTCAGAGCATCATAAAAGCACTTTGGTTTGTTACTACCAGCATAAAACTAAATTTCATCTTCCTTCTTACTGAGCCAAGAATCCTGCATCTCTCTAAACTTCGATTGTACTTTACTTTGGATGGAACTAAATTCTGCCTTCATAGAAATGGATGAACTATCCTGCTGGTAAACCCTATGGAGTTCTCGTTTTTCTTTTAACAACGTCAGAATTTCCCTATCATTTTCATCAAACCATTCTTGATGTTTACAAGTGTCTTGACCCAGATGAGCAAATGCAATGCTATACACCAAATCTCTGAAAGCTGTCCAATCTTCTTCCACTTCACTATTGCCAACTGTGTTTAGGATCAACTCTCCTTCCAAGTTAGTAACAAACTGTTCCTGCTCAGAGAAGCACTCTAATCCGTTGAGATTAATTCTTTTGGTAGTCATTTTGCTTTAGGGCTGCCAATTTTGTTGATATAAAATAAATCACCATGTAAACCACCAGCTTTTTTTTTAATATTACCTAGAAAATCTAATAGGAAGCATTAGAAAGAGAAATTCTGTTCAAATTACTTAAGATTTTATCTACTGAGTTGTACCTCAAAACTATTTGCATCCAACTGCATAATACTCTTTCCAGAACAAAGACAGACCTAAATAACTAGAAAAATAATAACCAGTCATGGATAAGTTGAGCAAGAAAACTCCAAGTGGGGTCACAAAGACTCAGACATGATTGAAATGATTCAACAGCATCAACAACAAAATCAGTAAAATGAGATCTGAGTCTTGGGGTCAGAAGGTTTGAGTTCAAATGCCAGTTCTGCTACTTAAAGACCAACTTGACCTGGAGCAAGTCACTGAATCTCTGGGGCACTCAGCTGCTAGAGCTGTCTTCCCATCCCTGTTGCCTTGCATTTTTTAATTTTGTGTACATAAGGATATGAATGCCTATACACATACAATGCACACATATACATATGTGAACACACATATATTCATAAATATGTGTGTGTGTGTGTATATATATATATATATATATATATATGCAAACATATCTGTATATTGTCTAAAATGATAGGATATTAGCTACTTGAGTGCAAGGATTATTTTATTTTTGTCTTTGTAAATCCAATACCTGGCAGAGAGCCTTATACATAACTTGTACTTAAAAAATAATTGTTGGTTAATTCAGTTTTATTATCTGTTATACAAATAAACAAAAAAGGTAGCTAGGAGGTTCAGACCTTAATTTAAATTCTGCCTCAGATGCCAATTGTGAGCCCCTAGGCAAGTCTCTTAAACTTCTATTTGCTTCAGTTTTTTCAGCTACAAATTGGAATAATAAGAACCTCTCAGCAACTAAGTGGCACAGTGAATAGAGCACTGGCCCTGGAGTCAGGAGGACCTGAGTTCAAATCCCACCTCAGATGCTTAACACACTTATTAGCTGTGTGATCTTGAGCAAGTCACTTGACCCCAATTGCCTTGCCTTTGGTCCTCCAAAAAAAAAAAAAAGAGCAAGGAAGGAATTCTCCTTCACATCTATAGATAGAGAGGAAGTAAACTTCCAAATAAGTGGATAGAGAAGATCATAAAAGATAGAATAAACAATTTTGGTTATATAAATTTAAAAAGATTTTGTACAAATAAAATCAATACAGTTTAAAAATAAGAACAAAAGTTATTGGAGAAAAAAAATCATTGCAGCAAGTTTCTCTGATAATGATCTCATATCCAAGATATATAAGGAACTGATTCAAATTAGTAAAAATAAAAATAAGAGATAAATGGTCAAAGAATATGGACAAGCATTTTTCAAAGGAAAAAAATCTAAGTTAAGAACTACCAAATGAATATTATTGTTACATAAAAAATGATGAAATGAAAGTCTTCAGAGGAAACAAGGAAGGTTACTATGAACTGATACCCAGTAAATTGTATAGAACCAGGAGAACAATCTATATGGCAATACTATTATAAAGAAAAATGCCTATGCAGCACTTTAGAACTCTGATCAATGCAATGATCAACTATGAGTCCACAGGATAAACACACTACTCATCTCCTGCCAGAGAAGTGATACACTTAAAATACAAAATGAGACATACATATATTTTGGATATTGCTAAGGTAGAAATTTGTTTTGCTGGATTATGCATTTTCCTTGTGCAGATTTTCTTTTTCTGTAATTATTAATTCAATGAAGCTGTGGAAGAGATAATAAATGCTTGTAAAAATTTTTAAGTTATGATTTCTAACTTCCAAGGAGTTACTATTAGGGGTATGAATGTAAATAAGACTATTGCTATGGTTTTAAATTCACAATAAGGAAGCTTTCAGTTGCTTTCAATATTAAGATTCCCCAAGAGGCATAGAGAGGAAAGCACAGGGACACCTAGTGGACCGAGGGATTGACCAGTATATAACAATCAATCCTTTCAGGAATATAGGGTGAGCTAGGACATCATTACATGGAAGAACCACCAGGTCATCTAAGAGAATAAGATGCCATGGGCCATTGGACATGAAAGGCTAAGACTTGATGGAGGAACTAGGGAGAGACAAACTCATAGCAAAAGGGCTTCTTTCAATACAGGTGGCATCCAGATTGAGTAAACATGATGGGACCCCAGGAACTGAATATGACTGAGGGCAATGGATAAAGAAACTGAGGAATCATCGAAGACAATGTTGACTTTAACTCTGTATCTCATAAGGATACCAGCATCTTTCCAGCCAATATCCTCAGCATTGGTATCATCCTCAACTCTTAGTTCCACTCACCCTCCATAGCCAGTCCTTTGCCAAATAGTACAGTTTCTGTTTTTTACAACATCTCCAGTATTTATCCACTTCTCTCCATTCATACATGCACAAACCTGGTCAGGCCTCCATCACCTTTGCCTGGACTGTTGCTATAGCCTTCTAATGGATCTCTGTGCTTCAATTCACTTCCCATTCCAATTTGTCAAAAGTCACTTTGGCTCTTTGTAACCTGTATCCCCTCCTGCCTCTCTAGTCTAGATTTCCTATACTTCACTCCATATGTGCTCCACACACTCTACCATTCAGCTACTCTGGCTTAACTTGTAGTTCCTTAAACACCATACTCCATTTCCCTTCTCTATGCCTTTTGCCCAGGCTGTCCCCCAGGACTGGAATGCTCTGCTGGCTCACCTCCACCTCAACTCAAATCCCACCTTCTGCAATAGGCCTGGACCTTCCATTTGCTAATGCCTTCCCCTTTCAGATTACCTTCACCTACTCCGTATTGATCTTGTGTGAACCTAATTATTTACATATTGTCTCTCCCATTAAAAAGTATAGTCCTTGAGGGCAGGGACTTTTTTGTTCCTTTGCTTTTACCTTCTTGGTATTCTCTGTGCTTAGCATTGTGTCTGGAATAAAATAAAAGCTTAATAAATATTTGTTGACTGACAGTTAATGAATTTAGGGTATTTTTCCTCCAGGAATAAAAAGTCACATAGGTGTGAAAAGATATCGTGGGAGGAAGAAGGAAGGAAGGAAGGAAGGGAGGGAGGGATTGAAGAAGGAAGGAGGGAAGGAAGGAAAGAAGGAAAGAAAGAAGGAGAGAGAGCAAGAGAGGAAGGGAGGGAAACAAGGAAAGAATAAAGGGAAGGAAGGAGAGGGTGAGCACTATGGCACGGTGGGAAGAGGATTGGATTTTGAGACATAGACCCTGGGCTCACACCCTGTCTCTGCCACTGACTTATTTGTGTTATCCAACAATAAGTCACTTGGTCTCTCTGGGTCTCAATTTCCACATCTGCAAAATGGAGTAGTTAGATTAGTCACTTGCAAGGTTCTTTTCAATTCTCAATCTACAATGCTATGAAGGAGGAAGGATAGAAGAAAACAAGAGAGGAAGGAAGACCAGCAGGCATTTAGGAATGGTTAAAATTCAATTCAATTTAATCATTACTTATTGAATACTTACTGTGTGCCCAGCCCAGTGCTAGGCACAGTAGGATACAGAGAAGCATACTTAGTTCTTATCCTCAAGGAGTGAGAAGACAAGACCAGTCCCCCAGAGATGGTGAGACAACAATGTAAAACACTGATTAATCCAGCACTGGAACGAGTGTGTTAGGACACTGGATGCTATAAGAAGAGTTAACAGAAAGGAGATGCCTGGACAGACATCTGTGACTAAAGAGTGCAGCCGCCATCATGTCAACCAGCCAGTTAAATGAGCTTGCTGCTTGGTTGCCAGTGATATTGCTCTGCTTTTGTTTTTCTTTTGATCTTCAGGATGGGAATGTTTTGAATTTCACACTTAAAGGGGGTGAAAATGTTAAGGGGATGCAGCTGACATTGCCAGAGCTTTCAGAAAGCTTCCCACTGTCCAGTGTGATTTTTCTGGGCCATGTTTAGTGTAAGAGACTGGTTCATTGTGGTCTGGGGCTGTGTAGACAGAAATAGTGGGAGAATTGCCCAATTATCCAGCAAATCTTGAACTTTCCGCAGTCTAAACCTGTATAATTCTCCTTCTGTTTGGTGGTTTAGATAATAAGGGTCATAAGTCATAGTCATTAGGTCATAAGGTCATAGGATCATAAGTCTGGAGCTTGAAGGGATCACAGCAGAAGCCATCTAGCAAACCATCTTGTTTTAAAAGAGGAATTGCCCCTGGTTTTAGAGGCAGCTGGGTAGAACAGTAGATAGAATGCTCAGTCTGGAATCAGAAAAAGCCTGACTTCAAATCCCCTTCAGACACTAGTGTTACCCTGGGCAAGTCATTTAGCCTAACTCAACCTTGGTTTCCTCATTTGTAAAATGGGGGTTATCATAGCCCCTGTCTCTCAGTATTGTTGTAAGTAGAAAATCAGATAATATTTATAAAGAGGTTTATAAACTTTAAAGCACTACAGTACATAAATGCCTATTATTGTTGTTGCTGTTAAAGAGGCTTTGTTGTGGTTGTTTTTGAGCCATGTATGATTCTTTGTGACCTCATTTGGGGTTTTCTTGACAAAAATACTGGAGTGGTTTGTCATTTCCTTCTCCGAGTCATTTTACAGAGGAGGAAACTAAGGCAAACAGGCTTAAGTGACTTGCCCAAGGTCACATAGCTAGTAAGTCACTAGAACTCAGGTAAAGGAGTCTTCCTGATTCCCAGCCTGGCACTATATTCCCTGTGCTACCTAACTGCCCCAATAAGACCTAGGGAGTCTTAAGTAGCTTGCCCAAGGTCAAAGGATTTAGTGCTATGAAGGCTGGTCAAATGGCAGTGGGGTATACCAGATAGAAAGCTAGATTCACAGTCAGGAAGGTCCAAGTTCAAATCCACCCTATAAAACTTATTAGCTATGTGACCGTGAACAAGCAGTTTCCTCATATATAAAAAGAGATAATAATGCTTCTCAAAGAAGATGTGAGGTCAAAATGATGCTGTATGTAGGAGGGATGTTTGAGACTGACCCCCAAGGGTCTATCCAAAGTACTCAGAACAAGACTGCTTCTAGCCATGGGGTAACTGAACTGCTGATGTGAAGCAAGGTTAAGTGCAGAAGTTGTTAAGCAGCAACAGTTATGGCTGTTTACTTCCAGTGAGAGCATGGAATGGCAGCTGAAGAAGGACATGAGAACAGGAGGCTGAGGTTTGGAGCACTGTGGCCTGTGAGGTCACTGCCTGTGTCTTATTTATGGTAACCTGGTATGGTTGATGGAGCCCAGGGGCTGCAACCAGGAGTGCACTGGAGCCTGCTCCTACAGGCTCTAGAGATCTGATTGTTAAATTTTATGTGAGGATTTACACTTTGGAAACCAACAAATGCTATAAATCTAGTCTTGTTTAATTGTGTTGTTGTTTGGGAGTGGGGGAAGGGGATCTATGACTCAAGGGTCAAATCTAGCAATCTATCTTTGTTATGTCTGATTTGTCCTTGATTCTAGAAGAGGATCATGACATCAGGTTGATGCTGACATGACTTGCAACTGACTTAGATTTAAGGGAGGGAGGGCTGTGCAAGGCTACCAGCCTCACTTTTTCCTCCAGAGCCAGCTGAGTACAGTGGCCAGATGTAGATGAGGATGGCTGGAGATGGCCCAGGATGCAATAAGAGACCTTGGCCCTTTTAAGCTAAGGTCTTTTCAGGTTTTCATTCATCTCCCTGATGTCATGGTCCTCTTTGAGACCAAAGGACAAACCATAACCTATGCGTAGTCCAAGATGCCTGAATGGGGACCCAGATGACCAGTTCTAGTTGGGCAACTCAGTCCCTCCTCTCTCCTCCCCTCCCCTCCCCTCTCCTCTCCCTTTACCTGAGGGTGCTATGCCCAAAGGAAGGTCAATTTAGATGGCTGAAAGCTACCTAGTTAACTTGGGGTTTACTGTCTAGAGCTCTTTTTCAGAGACCATATCTTAAACCCAATTCACTCTGGAGCTATAGATTGGAAAACAATAGCTCCCTGCTCAAGCACCACTTAATGATTATTTTTTGGACCCTCCTGGCTCATAATATAAATAGTAACTGTTTCTCTTTTGGCCAGTAAGTCTGAAGGTTTTCCCTTCCCAGTTTAATTTTTTTTTTTAATTAAAGGGGTCATCCTTTGACCCACTTCTTAAAGAGGCCTATTCACGGAATAGGCATTACCTCACTCAAAGTGAGAACATGAAGAGACCTTAGCTTAAAATGGTCAAGGTCTCCCATTGCATCCAGGGCCATCTCCATTTGTCCTGATCGATATCTGGTCACTGGATCCAGATGGCTCTGGAGGAGAAAGTGAGGCTGGTGACTTTGCACAGTCCTCCCTCACTTAAATCAAAGTCCATTATTTTTGTACAATGTGAAGAAAATAAGGGTTTATATGAAACCTAACTGTATCTAGACCCCTGGTCTAGACTTAAGAAAGTCATGGAGAAAATATCAGTAGTGAAGATTATACTTAGAAGTGTATCAACGGGTACCTTTTTTTCCCCTGTAGTGCTGGTTGTTAAACCTTTGCCAACATGCTGATGACTAAAGCTGCCTCTGCTTTTAACCACTGCAATGAGAAGGTGGTTGCTGGTTTTCTTCTTAGGAGAGTAAATACTAGACTGTGAAGTATGTTCTCTTATTTCCACCTCTTCTCTACCCAAAGTGCAAAAGCTTATGGCAAAGCTTTTTCTGTATTTAAAATTGCTTTTCTAATTTCTGTTTACTTTGAATTCCTTTGCCAATTAGCTAGATATAATCATTAGCTGTTGTTTTTTGTGTTATCCTCTAGGTTAGATTATGAGCTTCTTGTAAGTAGGAGCTATATAGAGATTTTCTTTCTGTCCTCAATATGGGTGCATTTGTCATTCAGTTGTTCAGTCACATTCTACTCTTTATGACCTCAAGGACCATGACACACAAACCCTTCCATCCTCCACTATCTTTCAAAGTATTTCCAAGTTCATGTTCAATGTTTCCATGACACTATCTATCTGACTCACCCTCTGCCAGCCCCTTTTCCTTTTACCTTCAATCTTTCCAACATCCTGGGCTTTTCCAATGCATCCTGCCTTCTCATTATGTGGCCAAAGTATTTAAGCTTCAACATTTGACTTTCCAATGAATAGCTTGAATTAATTTCTTCAAATATTGGCTGATTTGATCTCCTTGCTGTCCAAGGGACTCTCAAAAGTCTTAGTAACTACCTAATAAATGCTTGTTACCTTGACTTGACTTACAGAAAAGGAAAACAATGTTTGGGTATTCGTATGCAGAGATACAGAAAGAAGGAAGATATAAACTGGCTGGAGGCTGAGTCAAATTGAAAGAAAGAATCCTATTGTTTAGTTTTATTAGCAAATTTTAAAATAAACTTCCCAAAAGGAAGAAGTAAATTAAATTCAGGGTTTTCTTTCTTTGCCTGGGGTTTAATATGAATCAAAGCACCATTTTTTTTCTGTCTAGGATAAGGATGAGTGAATCGTTGAGATCCATTGTCTCATGGACTTTTTCTTCCTTGCCCCCAGTCATATACAGAGAAAGCTCTCAGTAGAGCAGTGACTAGGTAATAGTAATTGCTCAATGAGAGGTAAAATAGTGTAAATTGTGCAGGATCCAGACACCAATGGTCACATTCCAAAAGTGGGGGCCAGAGGAGGGAGTGAGTTGTGGTTCAGTGGATAGAGAGTCAGGATTCAATTCAGGAAGACCTCAGTTCCAATCCAGTCTTAGGCATTTACTAGCTTTGTGACTCACTTAACCTCTGTCTGCCTCAATTTCCCCAACTGTAAAATAAGGATGATAATAGTACCTAGCCCCCAGGTTTGTTAGGAGAATCAAATGAGATAATGATCGTAAAGTGATTGACTTTAGCCCAGTGACACACATAGTAAATGCTATTTAAAAATGCTTTTCCCCTTCCCTTCCTGCCCAAAGTTTATATCCCAAAAGGCACATCTAGCTACACAGGAAAAATACTTTGCAAATTTTGAGGCAAAGTGTCAATGTCAGTGATTGTCCTCTTTTTAGAAAGGAAGGAAACAAGCATTTATTAAGTGCCTACTATGAGCCAGGCACTGTGCTAAGCCCTTTATAAATATTGTCTCCTTCGATTCTCACAACAACTCTGGGAGGTTCTTTTCCTTTTTTTTTTTTGAAGAGGTAAGACAGGGAAATTGGGGTCAAGTGAATTGCCCAAGGTCACACAGGCAGCAAGTGTGTCAAGTGTCTGAGGTTGGATTTGAACTCAGGTCCTCTTGACCCCAGGGCTGGTGCTCTATTCACTGTGCCACCTAGTTGCTAAGAGGTTCTTATTATCCCGATTTGTAGCTGAAGAAACTGAAGCAAACAGAAATTCAAGTGACATGCCCAGGGGCTTACAGTTGGTATCTGAGGCAGAATTTGAATTAAGGTCTGAACCTCCTAGCTTCCTTTTTTGTTTATTTTTTTAACAGATGAGAAAACTGAATTAACCAACAATTATTTTTTAAGTACAAGTTATGTATGAGGCTCTCTGCCAGGTACTAGATTTACAAAGATAAAAATAAAATAATCCCTGCACTCAAGTAGCTAATATCCTATCATTTTAGACAATATACAGACATGTTTGCATATCTATCTATACATATGTACACATATTTATGTATATATGTATGTGTTCACATATGTATATGTGTATAAATATGTGTGTGTATTGTATGTGTATAAGCCTTATACACATACAATATACATACACAAAATAAACAAATAGAAGGCAACAGGGATGGGAAGACAGCTCTAGCAGCTTGCTCCAGTCAAGTTGATCTTTGAGTAGCAGAACTGGCATTTGAACCCAAACCTTCTGACTCCAAGATTCAGACCTCATTTTATTAATTTTGTTGTTGATGTTGTTGAGTCATTTCAATCATGTCTGAATCTTTGTGACCCCATTTGGGGTTTTCTTGGCAAAGAGACTGGAATGGTTTGCCATTTCCTTCTCTGGCTTATTTTATAGATGAGGAAACTGAGGCAAATAGAGTTAAATGACTCACCCAGGGTCACACAGCTAGTAAGTGTCTGAGGTCAGATTTGAACTCAGGTCTTCCTGAATCCAGGCCAGGTACTCTAGTCACTGCACCACCTAGCTGCCCTATACTTGATTCTTTTGTACCATGTTGTTACCCTATACAAAAACAGAGGAAGGGGTGGCTAGGTGGCACAGTGAATAGAGCACCAGCTCTGGAGTCAGGAGGACCTGAGTTCAAATCAGGCCTCAGACACTTAACACACAAATAAAGCCCCTAGCCATGTGACCTTGGGCAAGTCACTTAACCCCAATTGCCCTACCTTCCCCTTCCAAAAAAAAAATGCAAAAAAAAAAAAAACCGCAGAGGAAGTAGTCACCTACAAGGTTCATTTTGAGGGTTGTAAATAAAAAGACTTCCACTTCCTTCAAATATCTCCCTAACTAGTCTGCCAAGATGCCTACAATATCTAATACTGAACTCCCTCTGATGGGTTAAAGTATTGTCTTCCTTTTAATTGTCCTTCTGTGTGTTACTAGGAGGGCTAATTCATTATTACACATTATTGCAGATTAGTTTATAAGATAAGCTCATCAGAAAGCATACCCTTGATGGATGTCTAACTGGAAATAGGTGGAAGGGGTTTAGTCCCTGAAGATGAATTTTACCTTTGAGTTGCAGTTAAATTGAGCCTCTATCATTCACTTTCTATGTGACCATGGCTTAGTCCCTTAGAGTCTCTGAGATTCAATATTCTTATCTGTAAAATGATATGAATTCAAATTCACCATCCTGCAAGGGTGTTGTGAGAAAAGTATTCCAGAATGCATGTAGCACAATAGAAATGTGAATAACTGTCTTGATAAGATATTTCTTGACTTAGACACTTAACTTACTAGTTATGTGATTCTGAGCCAGTCACTGTGCCTCAGTTTCCCCATATGTAAAATGGAGAGAGTGGACTAAATGACCCCTACATTAAACCTTTTCAGGTTTAAATCTATGGTCTCATGATCTCTCTTGAGTATGAGGAAGCAACCATAACTGAGAATGTAAGCTGAATTTTGTTTCTAGTGATAGATGGGAACCAAATGAGTTTCAAGAGAAGTCTAAAGTCCTCAATCCTATTAAATTCCCCATAAGACCCTGGAAGTATTTATTTCAGTTTCATACTTGTGGTAAGAAACAGGGTTTGTTTTGATTCCTAATTCAGAATGTTTATCCTTAAAGATTCCAGGGTGCTCAGATTCCAGATAAACTCTCTGTGTTTGGGTCTATGCACTTTACATTTTGGACTCTTAGGAGGCAAGCACGCTCTGCGTGGAGAGAGAGTGAGAACTTTAAAGCCATAAATTGAAGGCTCTTCAGACCTAAGGAATTTGGGGTTGGAAACAAGCCAGCTGTCTTCTCTGCTAATGGTTCATCCTTCCTTTCCCAGCTCAAAGGCTCGTAGGATCGGGAGAGACCCCAGAGAGCATTTTAATCCATTCCCTTCAGCTTACAGTATAAAAAAAGGGAGGCCCCAAAAAATCACTTATTAAAGATTAAGAGGAGAACAAGGACTTTGGACCACAAAAGCACAGACTTAGCACTGGGATGGAATATTGAAGGGCAGTGACTCCAACTCTTCTATTTTATAACTGAGGTAACTGAGGTCAAGGGTGATGATGTGATTTGCCCAAGGGCACAGAGATAGCAAGGGGCAGAGCCAAACTCAGGGTCTCTGACCTGAGATTCAGTGTCGTTCTTCCCCTGGACCATGTGGCCTCTTCTGCCTTCAAGTACAGGGTTCTCTTTTCTATAACATGCAGGTAGTCCGCAATTCAGCATCATTTTCCCTCAAGACTCATGGCATGGCAAGTTGGGCAAGTGTAATTTGGAAGTATTCATGGCTGCCCTCATGATTTGGCCCCTGTCTTATACCACAGGCTTTCCCTCAGATATTTTTACTGCCTGACCCAGTCTCTTCTGCAAAGGCTAATACAGGGCAGTTTGAGGGATTCTTAATAAAATAAATATGCAGCTAGACGGCACGGTGGATAGAGTGCCAGGCCTAGAGTTAGGAAATTTGAATCCAGAGTTCAAATCCAGCCTTAGACACTTACCGACTGTGTGATCCTGGTATAACTCAGACATTACAAACGTGCTGGAATTGATCCAGAGTTGAATAGGAGACTGATTTGACTTCCTTTTAGAAATTTACAGAGCAGTTTTAATGATCCCACAAACTTCACCTTGAAACAAAAGTCCAAATTTCCAGTTCCATAGTGGGGTCATAAAACACTATGATCTCCATAAAACTGGAAATGCCTATTGCCAACTTTAGTAATAGCTTTACAAATAAAAGCAGCTAAGTGGCACAATCGATAGGGTGTTAGACTTGGAATGCCAAAAACCTGAGTTTGAATCCTGCCTCAGGCATGTACTAGTTGTGAAACCCTAGACAAGTCACTCAATCTCTCATCCTCAGTTTTCCTCATTGGTAAAATGGGTGTAACAACAGGACTTTCATCATGACGATCAAATGACATAGCATATGTTAGTCAGGTCAAGTCCGGAAGCATTAATTAAGTGCCTACCCAGTGCTAAGTATTGAGCATACAAGGAAAGGCAAAACCACAGTCACCAAGAAGCTCATGTGATTCTGGCAACAACCCTGGGAGGTTCTTATTATCCCAAGTAGCTCAAGGTCTATTGGATGAAACAATATGGAAACCACCATGTTCACGCTAAACATAAGCTGGATGAATTGAAGATGGTCAGAAAAGGCATCTCGGGACAAAAGGACTCAGAAGGACTTCCTGCAGGTGAGATTTGAGCTAAATGTGGAGAAAGCCAGAGAAGTCAGGAGGTATGGATGAGGAAGGAAAGAATTCTAGCCATGGGAGACAGGCAGTGAAAATGCCTGACTTCAGGACATGGAGGATGGTCTTCTGTGGGGAATATGGAGGCCACTGTTACTGGATCACAAAATCATAGAATACATAGAGGTGGGTATGTTTTAATAAAAGACCGGAAAGGTAGGAAGGGGCCAGGTTATGAAGGATTTTATTTTATTTTTAAATTTATTTTATTTTATTCTGAAGTTAAGAAATAAAACAAGAATTTCCATAACATAGTAGAATAGAAAAAATAATTATACATAAAACTGCAACTCTATTATGTACAGCTTGCTATTCATTTTAAATATATAATAAAGTTATCATGTAACTTTCTCTTTTCTCCTTTTTTTTCTTCCCTCCCCCTGCCCCATTCTAGATTTTAAAAACCAAACAGAGGATTTTATATTTGATCCTGGAGGTAATAGGGAGTTACTGGAGTTTATTGAATGTGGGAGAAACTTGGTCAGACCTTCACTTAAGGAAGATCAATTTGACAGCTGAGTAGAAGAAGGACTGGAGTGAGGAGAGGCTTGAAAGAGGAAGACCAACCAATAAATTATGGCAAAAGTCCAGAAGCAAGATGACAAAAGCCTGCTCCAGGGTTGTGACAGTCAGGAGAGAGGAGGGAGCATATGTGAGAGACACTATGAGAGTAGTGTCTAGAAGCAATAAAACTTGATAACAGATTTACTATGGGAGGTGAGGGAGACTGTGGAGTTGTGAGCCTGGTTGACTAGGAGGATGATGGTCCCCTTGATTGTAGTAGGGAAGGGAGTAGTTAAGGAAAGGGAAAGGCTTGAGGGGAAAGAGAATAAGCTCAGTTTTGGACACGTTGGATTTAGGATGTCTACAGTATAACTAGTTTGAGATATCCAGTAGCAGCTGGAGGTGTAAGATTGGAGGTCAGGACCAGATTTAGGGCTCGATAAATAGATCTGAAAATCACCTGCATATAGGTGTGAGAAACATGATTGTGGGGATCACAGGACTTCCCAGGTAGTGAGAACCATGGGATAGATCCATTCTCACTGAAAGAACTCAAAACAGAGTGGGCAGAGGAAGGCATTTATTGCACTTCAGAAATGGATGAGAGGAAGATGGCGGAGTAAAAGCAGGAACTTGCTTCAGCTTCTGTTGAACCACCACCTCCAATACTGGTAACAAAAAAATTACTCTTAACAAATTTTAGAGCTACAGAGCCCATAAAGTGACAGAGAGAGACAAATCTCCCACTGAAGGCAGCCTGGCAGGCCGACAGGAATGGTCAATCACATCAGACTGGGAGCTGAGCACAGTCCTGCATGAGCCGCCCTGGCCCAGATCTGGGGCCTCCCCAAGCAGCAGGAGCTGGAGCTGGAGCAGACTTGAGAAGAGTGAATCACTAACAGCTGTGGTGGTTTCCAGACTTCTCAACCCATAAACTCTGAAGAGAAAGTAAAAGATCAGTGGGGAACTCTGTGGGAACTCAGTGATAGAAGAGCGTGGTCCGGCCCCTGCCCCGGGGGTGAGAGGTGGCAGAAGTGTGGTGGCTGTAGCTGCTGCAGCATTGATGCCTTAGGAGCTCCTGGCCTGCAGATCATATGGGACCAAGTGACCATTCAGAGGGTAGTCCCTCTTGCTTTGACCTGCTTGGATCTGGATTGTAGTCTTGGGTGGTAGTCCGGGGGGGTATGGCCAGTGTGACAGAGATTGTGGTGGCTGTAGAGAGGGCCCCTTCCTTATAGCTCTGGCAACTGTGAAAACCCCAGAAATTTGGAGCTCTCCACTCTGGAAGCAGAGTTTTACCATAGTAAAGAGCTCAAAAGTCAAGTAATTGGCTGGAAAGATGAGCAAACAGAGGAAGCACAATAAGACCATAGAATCCCTTTTTGGGGACATGGAACCAGAAGTCAATGAAGTCAAAATTCCTGCATCAAAAGTTTCCAAGAAAAATATGAATTGGTTTCAGGCCATGGAGGAGCTCAAGAAGGATTTTGAAAATCAAGTAAGAGAAGTGGAAGAAAAATTGTGAAGAGAAATGAGAATGATGCAAGAAAATCATGAAAAGTGAGTCAACAGCCTACTAAAGGAGACCCCCAAAAACGCTGAAGAAAATAACACCTTAAAAATAGACTAACTCAAAGGCCTAAAGAGGCCCAAAAAGCCAATGAGACGAATGCCTTAAAAAACAGCATTGGCTAGATGGAAAAGGAACTTCAGAATCACACTGAAGAGAATAATTCGTTCAAAATTAGATTGGAGCAAATGGAAGCTAATGACACTATGAGAAATCAAGATACTATTAAACAGATCCAAACAAATGGAAAAATAGAAGGCAATGTGAAATATCTCTTTGGAAAAACCACTGACCTGGAAAATAGATCCAGGAGAGGGATAATTGAGTCTAGAAATCATCCTTCAAGAAATTTTTGGGGTGGCTAGGTGGCACAGTGAATGGAGCATCAGCCCTGGAGCCAAGAGCACCTGAGTTCAAATCCAGCCTCAGACACTTAACACAAAACCAGCTATGTGACCTTGGGCAAGTCATTTAACTCCAATTGCCCTAACCTTCCCCCTCACAAAAGCAAAAAAAAAAAAAAAAAAGAAATTCTCAAGGAAGATTTCCCTGATATTCTAGAACCAGAGGGCAAAATAGAAATGGAAAGAATTCACCCATCACCTCTTGAAAAAGATCCCCAAAAGAAAACTCCTAGGAATATTATAGCTAAATTCCAGAGTTCCCAAGTCAAGGAGAAAATATTACAAGCAGTCAGGAAGAAACACTTTGAGTATTGTGGAAACACAATCAAGATAACACAAGATCTAACAGCTTCTACATTAAGGGATTGAAGGGCTTGGAATATGATATTAAAGAGGTCAAAGGAGCTAGGATTAAAACCAAGAATAACCTATCCAGCAATACTGAGTATAATGCTTCAAGTCATTGAATGAAATTCATGGTCATTCAATGAAATAAAGGACTTTTAAGCATTCTTGATGAAAAAACCCGAGCTGAACAGAAAATTTGACTTTCAAATACAAGAAGTAAGAGAAGCATGAGAAGATAAACAGGAAAAAGAAATCACAAGGAACTTATTAAAATTGAGCTATTTACATTCCTACATGGAAAAATGATCATTGTAACTCATGAGGCTTTTTCTCATGAGGATAGTTGAAGGGAATATATATGTATATATATATATATATATATATATATATATATGTATATATATATATATATGTATAGGAGGGTACATGTGTATATAAATATATGTGTGTGTATATGTGTGTACGTGCATACATAGACAGAGGGCACAGGATGAGATGAATAGGAAGGGATGATATCTAAAAAATAAAATTAAGAGGTGAGAGAAGAATATATCAGGAGAAGGAGAAATGGAGAGATAGAATAGGGTAAGTTATCTCATGTAAAAGAGGCAAGAGAAAATTTTTACAATGGAGGGAAAGAGCAGGAAGGTGAAAGGGAATGGGTCAACCTTGCTCATGTTGCATTTGGCTTAAGGAGGGAATAACATATGCACTAAATGGGTATCTTG
>CM053587.1:107090785-107134799 GCA_028646515.1 Pseudochirops corinnae
TACAGGAAAGTAGGGGGAAAGGGAATAAGAGGGGGGGGTGATAGAAGGGAGGGCAGATTGGGGAGAGGACAGTTAGAAGCAAACACTTTTGAAAAGGGGCAGGGTCAAAGTAGAAAATAAAATAAGTGGGGGGGGCGGGATAGGATGGAGGGAAATATAGTTAGTTTTTCACAACATCACTACCATGGAAATGTTTTGTAGTACTACACATGTACAACCTATATTGAATTGCTTGTCTTCCCAGTGGAGGTGGGTGAGGAGGGAAGAAGGAAAGAATCTGGAAATCAAAGTTTTAAAAACGAATGTTTAAAAAAATTGTGGTTTGTTTTTTTTTTTAACATGCAACTGGAAAATAAGATATACAGGCACTGGAGTATAGAAATCCATCTTGACCTACTAGAAAGCTGGAGGGGGGGATGGGAGAGGCTGTAAGAGAGAACAGATTGGGGGAAGGGATATTCAGTAGGCTCAGTATATTGGGCTGGGGGTAGGGGAAAGATGGGGAGAAAATTTGTAACTCAAAATCTTGTGGAAATGAATGATGAAAACTATAAATAAATAAATAATATAAAAAATTTTTTAAAAAGAAGTAGGTAAGGGGCTCACTAGGAACACTCTCACAACATACAAAAGCAATAGCAAGCTTAAATATCCTTAGGGTACTCTCCTCAGAGTTCAGGATTGATCCAGACTCCTCAAGATTACAATTCTTCCTTACATTCCCACTACATGCCCTCATCACATATTCCCCCTCCCAGTTCATGCATCTCATTAATATTAATGAAGTTAGTTAGTAGGAACAGTCCTGAGGACATTGGTGACCAGGGCCCGACCTCTCAGGTTTGAACTGGTTGTCTGATCCCAACCTTTCTGATTCCCCCTGGCGTCAGGATAAGCATGCTTCCACCACAGCTGGGGAGTGTTAATTATCTCCCAATAACATCTGTGGGAGCAAAACAAGGTACCATAATATCTCCTCTTACATGATTGAATCCCTAGGAGCTGATGAGATCTCCAGTCAACATACTATAGAGAGAGGACAGAAAAGGGCCCAGGACAGAGCCTTGGTGGGGACACCTGCGGTTTCCAGATGTGACCTGGATGAAGATCCAGCAAAGATGACGGAGGAGTGGTCAGCCAAGTGGGAGAACCAGGGGAGAGCAATGTCATGAAAGTCTGAAGCTAAGAGAATATCAAGGAGAAGAAAGTAATCAACAAGAAAGTGTCAAAGGCTACAGAGAGATTAAAAAAACTTAGAATTGAGAAAAGGCCACGAAATTTGTCAATTAAGAATTCATAGGTAACTGTAGAGAGAGCTGTTTTAGCTGAGTCGTGATATCAGAAGACAAATAAATGCTAACTATAATTGTTATTACTACAAATACCTCTAGGAAGAGTAATTTAATGTGGCAAATACATTCATATAATGTTATTGGAATTCTAGGACAGGAAGGTGGAGTCAAAAGAGACACCTTGGGGGTGAGAGGTAGGCAGATAAAGAATATGAAAAGAATGAACAGAACACAAACAGACAATATGGGATGTTGCCAAAAGACAAATCTTTATTCCTTCAATTTCACTAGAACCAGTTCTCTATTTGGTTCTGGGGAGGCACCACAATGTATTAGCATTACCTAGGACAGGGGTAGGGATTTATGCATTTGATCAGTACCTCTTGGCTCCAGTGCATTCTCAGATTTCATCTGTCAGATAGTCAATAAACATTTATTTAGCACCTACCACATGCTAGACATCAGGCTAAGTTCTGAGAATACAAAGAAAGTAAAAGACAGTTCCTGCTCTCAAAGAACTTACAATTTAATGGGGAGGGGGACACATGAAAAGGAAAGCAGGAAAATAGGGAGGAGGAGAATACGGAAAGAAGGTACATGATGTAGGGGTGTGGTAGAGAAATCCAGAGGTGTCTAATAAGTAGAAATGAGGAGATGGTTGAACTGGAAGTTCTGGGAAGGCTCATGTGATCTTGAGGGGGAATGGGATGGTACTGATTATAGCACCAATGCAATATTCACAGCACCAAGAGTCAGGATAATATACTTGAATAGTGTTTGATTGCAAAATATAACAGACTTTCCATATAGAAGACAGAAGCAAAACATTTATTCAGACACCAGAAAACTGAATCCCAAAACCAGTAAGCAAATTGCATCATAGTAGCAAAGAAATTAATAAGGCACAACAGCACAGAGAGCCACACTATCCTTTAGCCTTTTCAGTAACCGACACAAGATCAATATTTACTCACAAGCCTATCTCCCTTGAAAGCATCCTCCCCTCTCAACTGTCTAACTTGCTCTGACTCTCAGATTCCTGTGGGCTCTGCTCCACCCTTCAGCAAACTCCTCCCACCATAGGCTCCATGTGATTACATTCAGCCTATTGGGGGTAGGGAAAGTCTTCAGATTCCTTTAGGCTTATTAAGGGGCAAGGAAAATCTTCAAACTCCCATTACCATTACACTAATAAGGTATAAGTTCCAGGAATAATGTGATCTTGCAAGACAAAAAGGTTCCCAGGCATGATGGAGAAGTCTTTTGCTGTTTAATCAAACTGAATTGGTTCTAAGACCTTAGAGGTTGTCACTGGGGTGCAGGTTTGGACTGGAAAATTATCTTTAAGATTCTGTTGACTATTTACAAAAGACTTTGGAGAATATTTGATGAAATCGACATAAGTCAAAGACCAACATTCTGAATCAAATGAGATAATAAAGTATTATTTGAAAACTTTAAAGGGCAATAGAGAAGTTAGCTATTATCATTATCATTTTTCTAATTGGGGGAAGTTCTAACAGGTCTAGATCCATGTGTAAGCCTCTAGAATCTACCTGAACAGTGAGTACAGATGTCTGTGACCTTACCATCTCCAATGGGCCCCACCAAATTAGCTGTGGAATGAACTAATATTTTTTTTTTTTGCCAGGGGGAAGACAGGACACTTGGGGTAAAGTGACTTGCCCAAGGTCACACGGCTAGTAAGTGTTAAGTATCTGTGGTTAGATTTGAACTCAGGTCCTCCTGACTCCAAGGACAGTGCTCTATTCACTGTGCCACCTAGCCATCCATGAATGAACTAATCTTAAAAGACACTTTAGAGCCAAAGTAAATCTCTCCCATCCTGATCTAATCATTGCACATCTCTCAAATATAGTAGCCTTGTAACATTCCCTGGGAATAGATTCTAGAGGTCCATCCAATAGGGGAATTCTCTAATATCAATAATAAAGAAGGCAAGTAAGGAGGTGGGAGAAAACAAGACTAAGGAAACTATAGTCAGTAGGTTAGGAGGTTGATATAGATTGACAAATATATATACATATATATATATATATAATGTACATACATATGTACTATATGTATATATATTTATCTTTAGCAAAATAATATATTGTTAATAAAAATAACATGAAAACCTCCACCTACATATACACTTCTACCTCCTGCTTTGAGAAGCCAATTCAAATCAGCACTACCATTCATTACTCCTTAGCACAGTGCTTGGAACATAGTAAGTGCTTAATAAATATTTGTTGATTTGACCTTGTTGACTTCTGAAAAGGGTGTTTTTAAAGACTCTTCTATCCATTTTGCATTTCTCGGAATACATTCATCAAAAACAATGGAGATAAATAGATGATCTCTCCCTCTCCCTCTCTCTCTCTCTCTCTCTCTTTCCCTCTCTCTCCCTCTCCAAAATTAGGACCTTTGGCCACCCTGATGGGCATTAAGTTTATGAAAGTTATCTGTGTCTGAGACACAGACACAGATAACTACCATAAACCCTGACTACCATTGACTTATTGGTATTATCTCCATGTATTAGAGCATAAGTTACTTGAAGGTAGAGACTATCTCATGTTTGTATTTGTCATGCTGTCACATGTGTGCCAAACACCGTGCTAAGTCCTGTGTTAGAGAGTCACCTAAGAGTCAAGATTAGTTATGACTACAAACAGAGATAGCTAAATGGTATAGTAGATAGAATGCTAGATTTGGAGATTAACTCACTTACCTATGGTCACAGAACTTAGTATGTGTCTGTGGCATTAAAGGGAAGAGAAGACAAAGAGATAAGCTTACTTACAGTGCTTACTTTGTGCCATATTAAGAACTTTTACAAATATCATCTCATTTGACGCTTGCAACAACCCTTGTATAATGACTCTTCCTCTTCCTCTTCCTCTCCTCCTCCTCCCTCTCCTCCCCCTTATCCCCCATTCCTTCTTTCAGTATTATTATTATGCCCTTCTTAGAGTTGAGGAAACTGAAGCAAACAGTAACTTGTCCAAGATCAAATAGCTAAGTGTCTGAAGCTAGATTTAAACTCAGATCTTCCTGACTCCAAGTCCAAGGCCCTATCTACTGCACCACCAGCTGGCTCTGGTAAAGAGATTAAGGGATTTGCCTGTGGGTCATGCAAGTACCATACATCATAGAAAGGACTTCAGCCTAAACTTTCCTGATTCCAAGACCCTCACTTTACATCATACTACCTCTCCAGGATAAATTAAGTCTAGAAAATTAGGATGACGCCAGGTTGTGGAAAGTCTTGAAAGGTAGGCTAAAAAGTTTGACCTGAATTCAATATCAATCAGTAATCATTTGTCAAGCAAGTGCTAGGTAGTGTCCTAAACCCTGAGGATGCCCAGAGAAAAATGGAAGGCAGTCTCTGCCCCCAAAGACTGCATGTTCTACTGAATGTAAAGAAATTACAAGAGGCTATGAAGATGAATGTGGAAGAGTAGGAAAAGATCCATCCTTGGCACCAGGAAGACCTGAGTTCAAGTAGGATCTCTTTCACATACTTACAATGAAACTGAGAACAGATCCTTTAATTTCTCAGTGCTGCCTGCAGCTAAGAAAGTTAAGTTACAGAACATTCTACTGCTTTGGTAGACAGTTTTCTTGGGCAGGAGCTCCTGTTGGCAATGAAATCATAGGTCTAGGCCAATAAACAAATGGACAAACAAATGAATGAATGAATGAATGAGCCACTGAATATTTTTGAGCAGAGAAATGGTATAACGTGTTCTCCGTGAAAAAAAAAAAAAGGTTATTCTGGAAGTTAATATGAGGCATGAATAAGCAGATGAAATCCCCTGAATCCCCCCTGCAGGATCAGACAAAGGAGGGAAGAGACTTAGATGACCAGCGTTAGCATTAACTGAGACGGCTGCCAATTTTTAGTTTGGGCCAGAGCTGAACAGAGAGGCTTGAGGATGGAGCTCCAGGGTCTGGGAACTCTGTCTGGGGATTTTGGCTAAATAACATAGATTATTAAGCTTTGGAGCCACCCAGTCTCTGCTGGGTAGATTCATTTTATATGAACTTCTGATTACTTTTATCATTGTATATTATATATGGATTTATTCCTGGAAAATTTTTAGAACACATTATTAAGGGGATGATTAATGGGCACTTGGGGAAGTCATGATCACTAAAAGCCAGCATGACTTCATCAAGAATAAGTCATGTCAAACTAACCTCAGTTTCTCTTCAGATAGAGTAACTAGACTAGTAGGTCAAGTGAATGCCATAGATACAACATATTTAGAGTCCAGCAAAGCCTTTGAAATGTCAGCTGTTTTGCTTGTGGATTAGTTGGAGAAGTGGAGCAGTTAGAGTCACAATAGATGGAATGCTGGCCCTGAAGCCAGGAAAAACTGGCTCTGAGTCTTATGACACTTAGTGTCTGTGTCATCTTGGGCAAATCACTTAACTTCTTTGTACCTCAGTTTCCCCAGCAGCAAAATGGAGATGATAATAATTGTAATTATCTTGTGTGAAGATCAAATGAGATAATAATTGTAAAGTGCTTAGCTTAGTGCCCAGTACATAGTAAGCACTATATAGATACATGTTATCTTTTAGCTACTCTATAATAATGCAATTAGATCTATTTGAGATTGGTTTAATGGAAGACCAAAAGAAGAAGCACTAATGGTACAGCGTCAGATTGGAGGGAGGTCTCCAGTGGAGCAACTCAGGGATCAGGCGTTGCTCCTATGTTAATTAATATTTTTATCAGTGATTTGGTTGATGGAATAGGCAGCGTTCTTGTAAAATTTGTAGAGGAGTTAAGGAAAGGAGGAATAACTAACACATTAAATGACAGCATTTGGATATAAAAAGTTCTAGACAGAAAAGAATAATGGGAATCAAGTAAAACTAAATTGGAAAGGATGGATGCAAAGTTTTACCCTTGAGATCCAAAAACCAATTTCACCAAAAGGGAATGGGGAGGTATGATTTGACAAGAACTCCTAGGAGGGAAAGAGAGATGTAAATTTTAGTATGCTGAAACCCTAGTATTGGTATGAGTAATAGTGTGACATGGGAGCCCAAAGAGCTAATGGCATCCTAGGTTTCATTTCAAATGACAGTGTCAAGATGAAAGATCTTTATTCTTTTTTTTGGTTTGTAGACCCTTTTGGCATTCTATGGACCCCCATCTCAGAATAGTATTTATCTCATAAAATAAAATAAATAGACTTACAAAGGAAACCAAAGGCTAATGACAATAAAGATATGTATGTATATATTGTGTGTGTGTGTATGTGTGTGTGTGTGTGTGCGCACATGCATATCCCATTCAAGTTCATGGTCCCTCTGACATCCATCAGTGGAATTGGGCAGTCCATGGATCCCAAGTTAAGAACCTTTGATCTAGATCAAGGGAAGAACTATGAAAGACTCTGTCCTGCTTGGATTGCACCCAGATACTATTCTGTTCTGGACATCACATTTTAGGAATGATATAGACAAACTGGAGTGGGTCCATAAGGGAATGAATAGGATGATCAAAGGATGACAGATAATTTCATATGAATATTGGTTGGAGGAACTGGAGATGTTCAATTACAGAAGAAAAGACTTAGAAGAAGAAATATGATAATTACCTTCAACTAGTTGAAAGACTGATAAGCAGAAGAAGGATTAGATCTGCTTTTCTCTGGAGGGCAAAACAAAGAGCAATGGTTGGAGGTGGAAATTAGTCTTGATATGAGGAAAAATCTTCCTAACAGAGCTACCTGAAAAATATCATTGATTCTTCTTCATTAAAGGCCTTCAGGGATTGGATGACTATTTATTGGGAATTTTATAGTAGACATTTTTCGTTTTGTATGAGATTGGATTAAGTGGTCTCTTAGGTCCTTTCCAATTCTTAGCTAGAATCTGAGATTTGTTTCTCCCTCATGAATAAACTTTTAAAAAATATTTATGTGTTGGCAAAGAGGAAGAAGGAAAAAGAGGAAAAGAGTTCTGTAGTTGGAAAGTGAAACGAAAATAAGTGATAAAAAATCAAGATATGAGCAGATTACAGAGATCAACAATTGCTTAGGCACTCATTGAGATGATCTGTTCAAAGCCTAAATTAAGTATCTGTATGTTTATAGATCAAGTGAGAACCAGGGTTTCTTAACATATAGTGGTCCAGATCTTTTTTTTAACTATTTTCCCCAGGTATTGAGGGTCCACAGTCCTAGAAAGATTACATATGCCTTCTCCTTTCCCTATTCACTGAGACCCTTCCCGCTAAGCCTGTTACTAATCTATTTAAAACACCCACCCAAAAAAAGAGTGAAAATGACTGATAATAGATTTAATTCTCTCTCAGGACATTTTTGTTCCCCTCAAAAGAGTTTGCCAGCATAGAAACTCAGAGTTAGTAAGGTCTCCAAAGTCAACCCCATTAGTCCAACCCCCATCAAATGATCTGCAGCATCCCATACAAGTGATCATCCAGCATGTTATTCTAAATCCATATGAATCCTCAGTTAATGGACTACCTGGAGAGTATGTTTGAATAGGAAAATATGCCTTTTCTCTTTACCTACTTCAGGTACCTGGTTCACTTCCAAGCATTCAATTCAGAAAGTAAAATAAATGGAATTCATGTCATTTAGTAACATGTAGACTCCAAATTCTCACCTGCCATTCCTCACCTTTGCAAGTGACTCTGAACTTCCTTGGGGCTCAGAGCCACCACTGAGGGAGAGAGTGTGGGTGCATACAGCTAATATTTAATATCAGGAAGGAGCATTAGGGGATGCAGAGAATCTTCTCCATGTATGTACAGTTCATTTTCTTAGCTAGACTATAAGGTCTTACAGGGAAAGAACCTTAGAAATTTTGTCCGGTGGATTCCTCACAGCACCTAGCACAAGCTAACAGAACAGGTGACTGGGGAACAATCTTTTTTGTGCCCTTACTCCTAAATCCATAGCACATAGCACAGGGCCCTGCACACATAAGATGCTTAGGCAATGTCTTTGAAGAATGACGAGTTGTCCCTCATGTACAGAGATCATACTGATTGACTTGTTCAGAGAGGACCTGGCTTTGAACACTGTGTCTCTAACAGCAGGGATAAGCAAGCATTGAACCTTTCATACTTTATTGCCAGGTTCCAATAAGACCTATTTGCAAAGCAACTGACTGGGGTTAAGGATGTAATGTAGGCAGAAAGCTAGAGGCATCCATAAAATAATGTCTTTCTAAGTGGGTATGTCTGATCATGTGTCCTATCTTCCAAAGTTATGTTGAAATGATTAAGATTTCCAATTAGCTAACATTATGCTACTTTCTCCCTTCCATTAACATGGACAGTGACAATTGATGATACACTAGGTGCTTTTGCAAAGAACACATAGTTAAGTTCACCAGTAAATAGGATCTCTTTTCTTGATTCACTTTGCCCATATGGCTATAAGAATACATAACTTACAGAATTACTGTGGCCTAAGAAAAGGAATAACATTATTCCTTGCTATAGCACAGTCCTGGATGCTTTGTCATAAGGTAATTTACGTAAATTTATCCCTGGCTAGCATATGGCAACACCTCACAACTTTGTTAATGGAAACCTGGTGATCCATAACACTTGTGGTAGACATCTGCTCGGGGGTAATATAGTATTAATGTTAATATCAATGATCGATCAGCAGATTTGCAAGAAAGGCATAAAGTATTTAATTATAATTGCATTGGGAATAGCTATGTAATGGTAGCGACATTTGAATAGGTCACATCCAGCCCTCACCCCTGTTATGTTGTTCTATATTAAATGCCATTCACTTTAAGTGCTAGAAACCTTTCTAAAGTGGTGAGAATATAATACACTGGGCAAATTGAAAAATGTCCCTTCACTTTTAGAAACATGATTGATATCCTTTGCAAAACAAATGTTAGCACCTATCTGTACACAAATTCCCATAACTGCACGTTCTGACAACCCCAAACACTCCTTCCTTACTAGGCAGCTTGAATGACTGGCTGGTTTACAAATTTGTTAGCTATAGTGAGTTCATAATCCTATTGGAAATTCATTATTTTGCTGACTTCTCTCCTTTCAAAGCCGCTAAAACCTACTGTATCCAAATGTTTACATGGCTGGGTTTACATATCCCAAGAGTTCTACCCTAAACCAGTTTTCGCTGGTGAGAGAAAGAAGCCAATTAACTATGAGCACAAAGGATATAAAGTAAATTATATTTGCTCCATTGGCAACAGAAAAATATATTTCCAAACACTCCGTATATACTCGTTTCCAGTACAGACTACATCGCATTGTCACCATCCTGCTTATATATAGCATAATTAAAAATAATGTTTTTTGGCAAGACAGCAACTCAGATATAAATATAGCTATATATACATTAGAGTGCAGACATTAAAAAAACTCACAAGACACACATACACATACACCCATCATCATTCTGACAACATGAAAATGTCACATGGTCATTGAAAAATATTTTCAGGAACTTGGATGGCACGTAATAGGGAGGTTTTTTTGGTGGTATTCTTTTTATTGTTGGTCCTCTTCTAAATATACCTCCATACTTCTTGCTGCTTTTCTAAGAAAGAAATCTCCAGTGGGGTGTGGACAAGCACTTATTTTTGCTAAGGTAGTAGCCAGCAAGATGTTGGGACTTGAGGTGGGTTTGGAAAAGCAGTACAGTAGAAACATCAGGAACAATTTTGAACATAAAAAAGAGAAGAGCATGCATTTTCACAATATTTATAAATGCCACTGATGGTCTTTCCTCATCTGAAAATATGTAGGAGTATATTAAGTGTCTATATACAGTACAAATAACTTAATGAATCGTTAGACCTCCCATCTTAAAATTCAAGCCATCTCTAAGACTATCCTTTAGTTGGTTTGGGTTTATCCTTGTCAAGTTGCGTATGTTCATTTACCTTGAGTTCCTTTTCCTAAAGTCTGGATTTGCTTTAGAAACTGTGTCTCAAGAAGTTTAGGCCTTCTGTATGTGTTTATTTGAAATACTAACCTACAGTTGCTACTTTGCAAATCATGTCTAGTGTAATCCATGATAACCTTGAAATTAAGTTATGGATAGCAAACAATTCTGTAAAGATGTGTCTGATAAAAAAAAATGCTGAATGAATAAATAGTTTGATGTGTATGATTGTATTTTTCTAAATGCTCATCTACCCTAGTGATGAAATAATTTACATTTCAAATGGTACATACCATCCTTATATTGATATCTATAATTGTGCCAGTCTCTGATTATCCATTTCACCCAAAGGGAAAGACATTTATTCACTACCATTTTGGTGACTGATATCAGGTGGGATCAATGAATTTACCACTTTGAGCAAAGGGATAGAAATAACTCCATTTCAGTGTTTTGTCAATGCCTAAAACTCCAAGCCCACTCCTTTCACCTTGTATAGAACAAGTGTGAGAAATTTCCTAAGCCATCACAATAACGCAAGAAGATATTCTCTTTGCAGAGGGGTTAGGGCATATCTATTTGGGTCTTATCACATCCACCAGCACTGATCAAAGTAAATAATATTAAGATATAACTTTCACAGGGTAAATTGAAATCACATATTACTATTTGGAGTTTACATAACTCTCATCCAATTACATAAACTGCTTTCAAGAGATTTTGTTAGGGAATGGAGTTATGAGCAGCAACACTAAAAATTAGAATAATGCAATCAAATATTGTCCCAATTGTTGTTTTTTTTTTTTAAAGGAAAACAGTGACTGTAGGCCAACCTATCTAGCAGAGCCATACCTTTGTAACCCTGGTGCCTAAGACAGTGCCTGGCACGTTTTTTGTTGAATTGAACTGAATTGAATGGACCCATTGTATAGTTTCCTCCACCGGTGAGCATCTTTTAAGGAACAAAGTCAGTTTCACATTTGCATTGTTCATGAGATCAAAATTTTCTCCCATCCCCCAACAAATGGATTAAACATTAAGAACAAATTGACAAAATCAAGTTCTTGGTTTTGATGGAACAGCTCAGCTTTTGCATGAAAGGTTGGCTTGATTGTACCCTTCCAGCAGATGACATGGGAAAGAGGTACAGGAATCTTATTAACTGACATCTGGGGGTTATAGAGTAGTCCCAGAATACACTCCATTGTAGGACTGTCTCACATTGTCCAAAACTGGAGGTTAATTTGTTGAGGCTCCAGTAGATGATATTTATTATCTTGGGTACTGAAGGGTGATCTTAGGGCAGGCAAAGGATCGGGTGATGAGAGGATGTAATCGATGCTAAATTTAATTTCTGAGTCAGATTTTCCAAGAGTGGCATTGCTTAGGTTCTGTTGATTGGAGAGGCCATTTGGAAAGAATGGCAAAGGATCTAGATGAGGGGCTCTGAATTCGTGTTTTTTAGTTGTGCCTTCATTCAGGTGGGTGCCCTCTGAACATGAACCCACAGTGGGCAGCTCAGGGGTGGAAGGTCCCACATTCCCACCTGACTTCTGCTCTTTTGATTCCTTTTTCATATTTCTCCTTCTACGCCTCCTCCGATAATTCCCATTTTCAAAAAGATCCAGCATGGACTCACATCCTGAAGCGAAAGTCCAATAGTTTCCCTTCCCCTTCTCATTCCCTTCCATCCTGGGGACCTGGATTTGTGAGAAATGCAGTTAGTTCAGTGTGGGTATGGTTCACAGATGCTGGCACTTTGCATCTGTGTTCATTTAAAGTCACGATTGGTATAAACATACAAGTCATTGAAATCATGCCTCCCCCTCCACATCCCCTAAATTGTGCAATTCCTAGGTAAAGCAACAACAACAACAACAACAAAAACAACTCTGGTTAACTTGGTATACATTAATGGAAGTCAGACAAGAAGATCCTTAACTTTTCAACAGCTGGGAGGGAGAGAGCTCTTAATTATCTAGAGCACAATCACGGAATTTCTCAAGAGTACCCCCCTCCCCTTGGGTTTCAGCAAGAATATTTAAGACAGATGTTTCCTAGATAGAAAGTCATCTCAGGGCTGCTGCTGCTGCCGAATAACGGGCCTATGTGAAGAGACTGTGATTAATCTTCTTACCTTTACAAAACAACTGTTAAGGGATAGGTTATGCCTAATGGAGTTTTGCCAGGCTCTTTGGTTTGATCTGTAGTAAGGGAATTTCTTCATTATAAAGTCATAAATGCCAGACAGCGTCACTTTATTGGCAGGGCTTTGCTGGATGGCCATTGCAATCAAGGCAATGTAGCTGGAAAAGAAACTCAGGGTTAAGCCATTGCCTGGGATAAAGCACTAAGGAGCCAGAGGGGCGCCTCTCTGCTCTCCAGACGCGCTGCGTTACTATGGGTTTGGTGGAGGACCAGTCCTGCAAAAAAGTCTCCTCCACTCTTCCCGCTGAGACCCCCTCACTTGGAGAAGAAACGTGTTCCAAGGAAAGCTGCGGGATGCATCTTCCACTGAGCGATCCTGTAGCTATTCAGAGTTCCCTAGTCGCCACCAAGTGCCAACGTTTGCCTTCAGGGACCCTGGCGCATCCAACCTACTCTCCTGCGCCCATGCCTTGTGACCCCTCTACCACCTACTACCAATGCCTGGGGAGCACTGGTTCTTTTCTCCACTCCTGGCCAGCTGAGCTCTCCCCGCCCCAGGATCCCACTAGCATCTTTCCCGACTCAGACCAGGGCAGGACTTGGGGGGAGTCCCTTTCCTCGCTGTCTCCCCCCCCCCACCTCCATCATTAGTACCACCTTCCCCAGAGCGGAAGACTTCAATGAAAACTTCTCGGCTACCTGTAAGCTGGGCGGCTGAGTTTCTTCTCCTCGTCGGAGCTGCAGGCAGGGTAGTCATCACCGTCGTAGTTGAAACAGTTGTAAGGATATTGCGTGTTATCGAACATCTTTCTCGCAGCCGGGCTCAGCTCAGTTCAGGAAGGGTGCAAGAGCTGGTGTGGGGCTCTCCCTTAGCGCCTCGTCCCTCTCCTCCCTCTTCCTCCCTCCCTCCCTCCCTCCTCCTCCTCCTCCTTCTTCTCCTCCGCCCTCACTCTCTCCCTCTCCCACTCACATACTCTCCCAGACCAGGGGTGGAGGTTGTTTTTGTAATTCTTGAATCTCAGAGTCTGTAGGGATATTTCTTTCTTTCTCTCCTTTCCCCCCCCCCCCTCCCCAACACACACACAGACTCACTCACACACACTTTGTGTGAGTGTATGTGTCTGTGTGTGCATCCAATCTGGTTATAGGGGAGGCAGCTAATAACTGATTAAATTGGTTACTGCTCTCCTGAACCTTTGAACCCCCTGGCTTGTACAGTCAGTAGCCATACTCAGGAGCCCTGGGTGGTCTGATGTAGAGGTAGAAGGGGGCCAGGCTCTCTTTCTTTTATTTTCTTTTTTCTTATCATCTCCATACACATCTATGACAAAAGGAAATAACGCTGAGGTAAATAAATCATTCTTTAAGCCTGACTTTTGCAAATTCAAGTTTTAGGATCCATTCCCTCCGAACACATATCCTATCCCCTTCTCAGCCCCTCTCCATCCTCTCCCTTCCCCCTGCTTGGCTAAGGAAACACTCACACATACCACTTACAGTCGGCAGACATTCCATCCAATAATGCCCATCTCCCGAGATATAATCTGTAATACAGCATAATAGACATAAATTGTGTTTCCGTGACTAAAGGAAAAGCTATATGTTCAAAGAAGACAGAACAGAGAATCCGGGAGCCTACTGTCAAGCAGGAAAGCTAAGGGAAAATAGCTCCCGGCTGGAGAACTGCTTGTGTGGGCTTTGATCTGGGGGATGAATTAGAGTAATAGCCCTGTGTGTTGGCATCCAGTACTGTAACAATTTAATAGTTTTTCTATGCTTCGGAGTGTTTTCCAACAAGTGATGTAAACCAAAGTCATAACAAAGGTTCGGGGACTTGAAAAAGGTGTATGCCACAAGATAATCAAATTATGCCAGGCCTGCTATTTCCCAGGGAAGCTGTAGAGTTGTGGGGTTTGGGGGGGGCAGGGGGAGGTGGGGAACTAATATGGAAACAGAAAAAAAAAATCCTGTAAAGTTTCTCAGAAGAAATTAAAAATGAGAATAGTATGAATGCTAGTGAAATGAAATTATTTCATGGATCTGTCCTAAGGTTAGAGGTGAAAGGGACTTGAAAGATTCCATACATCTAACCCTCACATTGACAAATTAAGAAACTGGGGCCCGCAGAGATAGAGTGATTTGAGCAAGGTCAGACATTCTCACAAAATTTAGGTCTGCTGTCCCTCAGGTCAGCATCCAGGAGTTAACACCATACTTTCTCTGTCCTTTTTACTGATGAACGACAGGTATGTTAATGAGAGCAATGGAGAATGAGGCAGGAGGTACAGAACCTATGAGAGCAAAGGGTGAAAAACTGGGTGTAGGGGAGCCCCTTCCCTGGATGCCAGGAAAGAGTAGTAAAAAAGGATAAATCTCCTGCTCTCTTATTTGACCTTTGACTTCAAAATGTCCCTGTTGGTACAGATTGACAATGCAGATGCTGTCATCATTGTTCTGAACTACCCTGAGGACCCTCACCTTCATCAACTCTGCAGCATTCTTTTGGGCAAATCTCTACATCTTTCTAAACATGTTGTACAGTCCATAAAAAAGCAGTTATAGTCCTGGACAATGGAGGGAGGGGGGAGAAGAGAAAAGCTAGAAGGGAAAAATATGTAGAAGTATCATATATTGGATAAAGCATGGGAAAAATGCAAAGAACATTGGATTTTGAGTCATAAAACTTGGGTTCAAGTAGAGATTATGCTACTCACTACCTGTATCACTTACCAACTCTGGACCTCAGCCTCCTCATCTGTAAAATAAAGAAGTCGGATTAGATGCCCTCTAAATTAAGCTCCCAAGGGCGGCCAGGTGGCATAGTGAATAGAGCACTGGCCCTGGGGTCAAGAGGACCCGAGTTCAAATCCAGCCTCAGACACTTAACACAAAACTAGCTGTGTGACCTTGGGCAAGTCACTTAACCCCAATTGTCCTAGCTTCTCCCCTCCAATAAGCAAAAAAATAAAAATAAATTAAGCTCCCTTCCAATTTTAAAGTATCATGTAAATAGGTATTTTAAAGCAGGCCCAAATAATTTACAAAAGACAACCACAAAAGTATTGTGACTCTTACTATGAACAAACCCCTAAAATAATGCAAACCTTCAGAGAACAAGTCATTTACTGTCTGAGGCTTCGAAATATAAGGACTTCCAAAAACAATCCCATAGAATTTCAAATATGGAAGTAGCAATTTCTTCCACATCCAAACAAGTTGCTCCTCAAACAGTAAGTCCCAGATAACAATGAGCCCATATTTACTTAGAAGACATTTTCAAGACCAACATGCAAATTCAATTTTAATCCTATTTTCCAAGTCAAATACCATGGCATCTCTCGCTTGTAACACTGACCTCAACTTGGCAGAAGAAAAATAGTTGTGGCATATGCTTCTTGTATCAACAGTGCATTCCATTGAAGGGAAACACTTAGTTCTTGGATTCCTGATGGTGGTAGCCAAATGTGCAAGAGATGCAATTAGGGCATGTGGTGCCTGACTGACCATCTACTGTGGGTTCTCTCGTGGGCATGCTATCTCCAGATCCATCTTTCCTGAGTATATCTTTCATCATGCAGCTGACCATGGCACTTCCATGCTCAAGAGTCTTCAATGGCTCCCTATTGCTTCTGGGATCAGATATAGTACATATTCCTTAGCTGACTAAATAAAATAAATGCCTCTAAATTTTTTTTTATTATTCATTCATTCATTCATTCATTTATTTATTTCCCTTTTTCGGAGGAAGAAAGGCAGGGCAATTGGGATTAAATGACTTGTCCAAGGTCACACAGCTAGTAAGTGTTAAGGGTCTGAGATTTGAATTCAGGTCCTCCTGACTCCAGGGCCAGTGCTCTATTCACTGTGCCACTTCTCTGCCCATCTAAATTTTTTTAATTAAAAAAAGAGACAAAACCTCACTGCTGGCCCTTCTTTGGAAGCTTCCCGTTATGTTTTTATTGCCACAAATGAGATTATTTTGTGCTTTTCACCAGTCCTATACAAATGATTTGGTGGGCGGTGGCAGCCACATAATAAATTCTGCCTAGATGTGTCTGAAATGAATACGATGGGTAGAGACTTTTGATTTTGCATTTACATGTTATAAATCTGCACTTGATCCTTCAGAGATCAGAAAGAATGGCTTTTAGAAATGAAGGATTTCAAGGTCTCTGGGGCTGTTACTTGGGACCAGAATTTCTATGTGACATAAAGATGTTACTGATAACAGTAATTTAAAAAGGAAAAAGAAAAAACTTGCGGCATTGTTACTTCAAGTTTTCGATCAAATTTTTAAAAAACAGCAGCATAGACTTGGTCATAGACTTGATTATTGGCAGAAACAGATTAAAAAATAAAGCTCAGTAAGCTTGGGCTTTTTTTCTTGTTCAGTCATTCAGTCACATCTGACTCTTTGTGACCTCATTTGGGGTTCTCTTGGCAAAGATACTGGAATGGTATCATTTTCCAGATGAGAAAACTGAGGCAAACAGTGGGAAGTGACTTGCCCAAGGCCACACAGCTAGCAAGTGTCTAAGGTCAAAGTTGAACTCAGGAAGACGAATTATCCTGACTCCAGGCTCAGGGCTCTATCCACTGAGCCACCTACCTGCCCTAAATTATCTTATAAAGAAATAATAATGATAATCCCTTAATAGTACATAGAATGGGCCATGAGGCCCTGTTCATTTCCTTTCATTCTCTCTGGAATGTTTGCCTACAAAAGTCCTATTCACCTTTAAAGTAGGCTTAAAGGCCATTGGGGTGATAATCCATGGTAGCCTAAAGTTGGTCTGTTGTTGGTTTTGTTGTTGTTGTTGTGTTTTTAACCTCACAAGCGGGGCATCAATACCTTTTTCCTAGGCTAACTTGGTCCAGTTTTAATATTGATAATTAGAAAGACACCAAGGTTATGTTACTAAAATGTGATTTATTAACTCTTAACACTAATTTGTTTTTAGTCTAGGTTCAGCTTAATTCACCTATATATCAATTCTTCAAACTGATCTCTCCTGGTCTATTATCTTCTTCTCTTGCTGCCTACAGACACGTCCAGATTTCCTAGGTGTTTAAGAAAAAAACAAACAAACCTGAATTGGAACTTACTATCCATAGTATCATCCTCTATCTCTCTTCGCTATCACAGGTAAATTCTATCTGTGTTCTTTGTCTTCCCTTCCACACCTCTTACAATGCTCCTCTTTGCATTCTGACTCCTCTCACAACCATATAACAGAAGTCACTTTCTCTATGGTCACCAATGATCTTTTTTTCTTTTTTTGCTCAATCCAGTGACTTTTTTTTAAGAAGGGGGAAGGTAGGGCAATTGGGGTTAAGTGACTTGCCCAAGGTCCCACAGCTAGTAAATGTCAAGTGTCTGAGGTCACATTTGAACTCAGGTCTAACTGACTGCAAGACCCATCCTCTATTCACTGTGACACCTCTTCTCCATACTGTCTCCTTTCTAAATGCTTATGACACTCCTCTATTGTAGTTCTCTTTGCTGTCTGAACAGTCCTTCTCAGGTCCTGCCCTCTATTTGTGGGTGTACCCTTAAGCTCCTCTCTCTTCCCTCTCAATTCTCTCTTGGTGATATCATCTCTACACCCCCCAAATAGCTATAGCCAGCCCTTGAGATCCAGGTCAACAACTCCAGCTGCCTGTCAGACATCTCTACATATATGCCCCACGGTCTTCTCAAACTCAACAACATGTCCCAAACAGAATGGATTATGTCTCTCCCAGAATCCTGTCCTCCTCCTAATTTTCCTGCTTCTGCTGAGGACATCATCATTCTCTCAGCCACACACATTCATAATTTGTGAGTCATACTCAACTATTCACTCTCACTTAACCCCCACCAATAACCAAATCACTGGCAATTGTTGCCCATCCTATCTCCAAAACATTTCTTGCCTCTTTCCCCTTCTTAATGATGGGGTACAGGCTCTGGGAACCCCCTTGAACTATCCTAGAATCTTCCCACTTGATCTGGCGTTTGCTTGAGGCCAAAAGCCTTTCATTATGGCTAAACCCAAATCTCTGTTACCCTTAATCCAGCCTAGCCCTCCATTGTTTGTTACCTCCAGATTGCCTTCAGCTACTTCCCACCCTTGATCCTATCAAAATTCCATTCTCTTGGTTCCTGGCTCCTCACTTCTAGGTACCCCAGCCTACTGGACACTCTCATCAAGATCCTTCCTGGACCCCTCCTCCAGTCACCCAAGACTACTTGGCCACACTTAGCACCCTACCACAGTCTTTAAGATCCATCTGGGCCTCCATGAAGGTCCTCAGACTACTTGACCACCTCTAGATCTATCCCACAGTCTTTCTGTATATAAGATTCATCTGGTCCTCCATGAAGGTGCTCAGATTCATTTGGGCCCTCTTGCCAATGCACGTGTCACAAATGCTCAGATTCCTTAAAAGTCTACCCATTATAGTGGAACTTTAATAAACTTTGTTTTTCTTTGGTTGAAAGAAGGGTTGGGTTGAATTCATTCAGGCAGGACTCACGGGTTGCTATTTTGGGGTACCAACACCACTAAAGCTCAACATTTCCATTAACAAAACTATCACTCTGATAAGTTAGACTTTCATCACCTCTTGCCTAGACTATTTCAAAAGCCTCTCTTTTTTCCATCCTCACTCAGTTCTAAATCGTCTTTCAACCAGCTGTCAAGTTGATATTCCTAAAGCACAGGTCTGATCATGTCAGAGATGCTCAAGAAACTTCTGTGGCTCCCAAATGCCTCCAGAACAAAATACAAAATTCAGTATCTGGAATTTGAAGTCCTTTACAAATATCTGTCTTAGCAGGTTAATTACACTGTGCTCCCCTTCACACATTCTATGTTCCAAGCAAACTGGCACATTTGTGGTTCCCCTTGTACAACATTTCATCTCTTGTTTCTGTGGTTTTTCAATAGCTGTCCTCCCATGCCTCAAATGATCACTCTTCTCATTTCTACCTTTTGAAAACTCTAGTTTCCTTAAAATAGCAGTTAAAGTATCATCCCCTATTATATGGAGGCATTTCTTGAATGATACATTTTTAGTTCTTTACTTTCACCTACAAAATTACTAATTTTGTACATATTTGGAATTTGCTTTTGTGTGTATGTTGTTCCCCAGGTGGAACGTAAGCTCCTTGAGGACAAAAACTACTTCAAGTTTATCTTACTATCCTCAATTACCTATGACGATATCCAGAATTGTTGGATTTAATTGAAATGACCATGAATTACAAATGGGAGACAAGCACTCTAACACAAGAAGAAAAAGAGAGAAATATATGTAATTGGATAAAATACAATTATATATTACACTGTTTTTATCTTTCCTTGCTTTTATTTGAATGCATTTTATGCGTAGGACTTACAGACAGAAAATGGTGTGGTGAATTGAGAGAGCCATCCTCCTGCAATCAAGAAGACCTGAGTTCAAGTCTAATTAGTCTCTGACACATACTGACCCTGTGACCTTGAGCAACTCACTTACCTCCTCAGTGCTCCAATCAGTTCTTCAAGATTAGAAGTTGAAGAAAAGGTGCTGATTTCCTTTGGAAAAAGGAATTTTTCACTTCAGTTTCCTATAAAGTTAGTTCTGTATGCGGCATTGGGGTATAATTTGGTGGGACTTGAAGGGAGGCAGAATAAACAGTCTCTAGTCTTTTTTCCTCGTGGGAGACTTCAATTCCAGCCAGAAGGGGATGCAGGAAGTTGGGACCAGAAGCTTGATCCCTCTGCTCTCCTCAGAGAGAGGGAGTATTGGGTTAGAATTATATCTAACTGACATGATGGAGACTTCCCACCTCACCCATGTCTTCCTAGAATCTTTTCCTTCAGCAACCTAAAGTGGGATTGACCTCATCCATTTTCTTTCTAAATGCTGGAAGCCAGAAGTACTCAAATCAGCTGCAGAAATCAAAGAAGACTGTTTGAGTCACAAAGTAACTGTAAAGATTCAAGATTTCCCACCTTCACCAACCCCATTCCATCTCTCATGCAGCCCAGGGCCTTTATCTCTATTAGTGGACAGAGAGTTCCAAACCAAGGGGCTTTAGGACTGGTACTATATCAATATCAAGAAAGTCTCAAGTCCTTATCCCTTTGCTTACTTTATGGCTAAAGAAGCCCTTCCACATCCATGATCTCATTTGATTCTCATGGCAACCTTATAATGTTGGTCATAACAGTAATTATGATTTCCATAGAGCTTTAAGCTTTGTAAAGTCCTTTTCTTACAGCAGCCTGTGAATTAGTTTATGCAAATTCTATTAGCCCCGTGTTATAGGTGAGGAAAATGAGGCCCAGAGACAGTAAGTGATTTTGCCAAAGGTCCATAGCTAATCAAGAATGTAGCCCAGACTGAGCTTTAGCTCTTCTGAGTCATCATCCAGGCCTCTCTGCTCCTACTTTTACTCAAAGAATCTCAATGTGTGTGTGTGTGTGTGTGTGTGTGTGTGTGTGTGTGTGCATGTGCATGTGCGTGCATCTGTCTCTGTCTCTGTCTCTTTTTTTTCTCTCTCTTTCTCCCCTTCTCTATTTCTCTATCTCTGTCTCTGTCTCTGTCTCTGTCTCTCTCTGTCTCTTTCTCTATCTCAATCTCTGTCTCTGTCTCTGTTTCTGTGTCTCTGTCTCTGTCTCTCTCTCTCTCTCTCTCTCTCTCTTCTATCTCTCTCTTTCTCTCTGCATTTGATCATTGTAAATGCTGTTCTATTGTTGATTGTCTTAGTGACTAGGTTGCCAAATACTGTTATGGGTATGCTGTTACTAAGTACCTAATGGAAAAATATCTTATTAGTAAAGTATCCTATGATTAAATGCCATTACAAGGAAAGGTCTCATATAACAAAGGTGTTTCCCCATCCCACTGGTTGATCCTTTAGTAAAGGTGCCTTGTATACCCCAGCTTAGGGCAGCTAAGTGGCACAGCAGATAGAGTGCTAGGCCTGAAGTCAGGAAGACTTATCTTCTCAAGTTAAATGCAGTCTCAAATACTTACTAGCTGTGTGACCCTGGGTAAGTCACTTCACCCTGTTTATTTCAGCTTCCTCATCTATAAAATGAGCTGGAGAAGGCAATAACAAACCACCCTACTATCTTTGCCAAGAAAACCCCAAATGGGGTCATGAAGAGTTAGATATGACTGAAAAATTAATGAATAAGAGCAACAACATTTTCATTATTTATAGTGATCTCAAGGACTCCTGGGAAGAAATTGACATTGTTGTGGGTATCAAGTGGAACCAAGGGGGCAAGGTGAGGAAAAAGAGCACCATTGCATAAGCCCAAGAAATAGAGAGAAGGGGAGACTGAAGGCTTCCTCTCCATAGCTTACAAAGATCAACAGAGCTGATAAGGGTTTGGGGCATGTGCCAACACAATACTATTGTACCCCATGTTGAGTGGCGAATATATTTGTGCTAAGTATTTATGTCCTAACACACTCAAGCTATTCCAAATCCCCAGGGCCATGACTACAGAAGGGGCAAGGATTAAACCAGGGGTGGGAAACCTGCGACCTCAAGGTCACATGTGACCCTCTAGGTCCTCAAATGTGGCCCTTTGACTGAATCCAAACTCCAGAATGTTCTGTGAAGTTTGAATTAAATCAAAAGGCTGCACTTGGGGATCTACAGGGTCACATGTGGTCTTGAGGCCACAGGTTCCCCACCCCTGCATTAAGCCAACCTTCCCTTTGTGGGTCCTCTCTCTCCCTCTTTTCCCTCTTTACCCATTATCTACTACCCTTTGATTCCCCTTCATCATCATTTGCTCTCAAGAAAGAAAAGAATATAATAAAACCCCTCTGTTCCTCTTTCTAAGGAATTTTCAATTAAAACCTCTTCCACCTATAGACCAAAAGACCTCTTTCCTGGTAAAGAAATCAAATCTATTGATCAGTAAGGAAGGAACGTTGAGGAACAGTCCATCTTTGTAGACCTAGAAACTATTACTCTAGGCAACTGCCTACTTTGCCTCTAGAAAAGGGACACAAGGAATCCTCTCACTCAAATGGAAGGCCATCTGCAGCTGATCAATCAGTCCATCAATCACCAATCAACAAGCATTTATTAAAGTGTCTACTAGGGGCCTGTGCTGTGGTAGGCACTAGGAATCCAAAGATAAAAATGACATACTTCCTACTTTCATGGAGCTTGCATTCTATCAGAGGAGACAAAGTATTTCCATCATAGTCATATAAGTGTATACAAAATAAATACAAGGTGGTCTTCAGAGACAGGGATGGACAACTGAGGGGGATCAGGAAAGGTCTCATGTAGGAGTTGAAGTATGCTGGAAACAGTTTGAACCAACTCATAAGAGTAGGCTATTAAATTTTCAGTGTAAACATTTATATTTTGGAAAATGCAAATGCTCCCAATCAGGGCTTGTTTGATTTTTAAAATTATTTTTGTTTATTTGTCTACTTTAGACGTAATCTTAGACTTAGCCTAGGAGAAATAGCACATTACTTGCCTTCTCAGTAGGTGGGGGAAGAGCAGGAGGGAGAGAGAGAATTCAGAAGCCAATTTTTTTTTAAATGGATGTTAACGATAAATAGATAGTAAATGTATTTCTTTTTAAAAAGAAAGTGACAGAGAAAATGTTAATAATGTGAATTAAAGTAAAAGTGGTATGTCATACATACACACACATATTTTTCTGGAGAGCAGGTTGTTAAACATTCACCAGCACTTACCTTCGACATACACCCTTGTGTAGAAGGTCACATGTGAGCTGAGATTTTAAGGAAATTAGACATTCTAAGAGGTAGAGATGAAGAAAGGACAGATTTCAGACATGAAGTGACAGACTGCAAAGGCACAGAGATGGGAGATGGAAAACCATAATGAGGAAAAGCAGGGCAGTCAATTTGGTTGGACCATAATGTGTATGAAAGAGAATAAGACATAATAAGCCAAGTTTTGAAGGGCATAGCCACCATTGGATAGATAAGCAGAGAATCTTGTCATGCCTTAACAATGTTGGGACCAGGACAAGTGGACAGTAAATAAACGGTCACTTGCTTCTGTTGCCAGGGAGGATTAGAAGCTGTTCTGAAGTGTGGCCAAAAATGGATCTGTCCTCTTTTCATTATTTCGTTTTCCTTAAGTGAAGTCTTCTCTCATTTGCTAAGAGTTACCATTGATTCAGCCTGGGTTGTTGGGTTGTTTTAATTGCTTTTTTCTTTCCCCGTAGACTCCAAGACATCAAGGGCAGCATGTCTTTTGTGACTGTGAAGGTTAAATGGTTTCATGTGTACTCTCTTTCTTCTACTTTATGGACCAAATTCAAGGGTAATAATGGAAAACTCATTTCCCTGTGGATGAAGAAAATTACCTACAGTGAAAGCCGACATATAATCAGGCATAGGAAGGCAGGGATGGTGAAGAGTAAAAATCATTTTCATGAACAAAGTTGAAAAAAAATCCAAAATTGAAATAGGAAGACAAGGTCCCTTCAATCAGCAACATGAGATAGAATGTGCTCATAAATGGCATGGTACTAAATGCAGGATGTTAAGGACTAAAGTGAATTTGAAGATCATTTAATGTAATCCCCTCATAAAACAGAAGCAGGAAACTGAGATCTAACTGGTTGATGGCAGAGCTAGAACCCAAGTCTTCTAAATCTTAGTCTAAGACTGTTTCCTACATTGTTCTATGAGACCTGACAGCTGCAGTCTTAGGGAGAGGGCTGGGATTTCAGGGAGGGGTGGGGGGCATGAAAGGAGGAAAAACATCTGGGTCCAGTCATTCTAACATATTGCTTCTCTGTAGCTGGGGGTGACAGAGGACCCAAAGCCAATCAAGGCTTACTCTGAAAACTAAGGGCCAGGAAATTTTACTGTGAAGAGTAATAATAAAAACAAGTTTAGCAGCCTCAGTTCCTCTCTGAGTTAAATGTAGTGTCTTTTGAGGCAGAGACCCCCTAAATAAAAGATTCTAATTCATAACTAGATCTTGAAATTTTGTCTGGTAAATCTATAAACCAGTTGTCATTGTCCTAAATCCTTCTCTACTATAGCAGTTGTCTTTGGGCAACTTCTGTGTTAACCAGTAGCCACACTCTACAAGCAATGACCTTCCTTCAATGACTTTTCATAATCCACATCTTTTGTAGTTTCCAGTCTTTTCCTACTCTCACATTAAAATTCCTTTCTTCTGGGGCCCCATTTGCTCAAGTATGACATTAGTGAACACAAGAAAAAGCAAGAAACAAATAAATGAATCCTTAAGATGTTGATCGCTGAAGATAAGTTAATGTGTCAAGCATTCTAGATGGTATTTGTATTTTCAAAGAGAATTCCAGGATTAAGATAGTATCTCAACCCTAGTGGCAGCTCTTCACTAATGGTGAGAAATTTGGGGCAGGGGATGATTTTGTTGTTACTTGTTGTTTTTGTTCAGCATTTCAGTTATGTCTCTTTGTGACCCCGTTTGGGGTTTTCTTGGAAAATCTCCATTTTCTTGTGGTTTGTCATTTTTGTCTCTAGGTCATTTTACATATGAAGAAACTGAGGCAAATGGGATTAAATGACTTGCCCAGGGTCATACAATTAGTAAGTATATGAGGGGATGCTTTGGTGACTCTCAAATCACAGTTTCTGAGTGATTACTTACTATGACTACTCTTATGAGCCATCATGATTTGGACCCTATTTCTGCTTTCTACAGTTAAATATAATAATATCACAGAGATCAGGTGAGAGGAAGCCTATTCTGCTCAGAGCATTATGGAGTAGGTACATTCTTGTCCCATCAGGAATGACATTACCCATGATGCCCCAGGTCCCAAGAGTTGGGCCTGATAGAAAGACATTAAACTGTTCTGATAGTAATGAAATGTCATCAATTAGGACCTGGGATGTGCTGGTAAATGTTTAACAATCAAGGTGTGTGTGTGTGTGTGTGTGTGTGTGTGTGTGTGTGTGTGTGTGTATGTATATACATATATATTTAAATTTAATCTGCATTAACATTTTCTCAATTACTTTCTTAAATCAGTTAACAAACAATAAATAAATTAATAAATCAGGCCTGATTGGTAGAGTTTGCTAATTTCCGAGATGTAAATGGCCACACTGAAAATTTAAGAATCAGCTCTCATGACCCTGTAAGCAGCAACTCCAGCACACCCTAGTTAGAAAGTAGGAAAAGACAGGATGAATATCAGGGATATATATACAAGGGCATACCCTAATTCATGGAGTGACCAGAACCAAAGCTAAAGACTAACAAGTAAGAAATGTTAGCTGCTGACCAAGTTATGAAGAATATAAAACCAGGAATGTATTAGTCAAACTGCCATCTGTGAGCAGGTCAGAGAGGAGAGCTGCAGAGATTAATATAGTTGTGATTGACACCGAATGATAGCTAAGACCTAGACATGTCAGGGTTCACAAGAGCAAAGACCATTGTAACTCTTTTCCCCAGTTTGCAGGTGGGAAGAGAGAAAAGAAAGCTTTCTCTCAGACTATGCTGAGGAAGAAGAATGTCTTTACCTGGAGAATAGTTGTTGCGATATCCCTAACATTTTTTTTAAATTTCCTCTTCCATTTCAAGTAAATACTTTTGCTGATTCTATGCTTTTCTTTGTCTAGGGTTCTGTTAGCACTGTATGTAATAAGTGAGTTTTTAATCCCAAGTTAAATTCAAAGACCCCCAGTTTCATACTGAGATGGGGGCTAACACCACATGCCATATGCTAATAAAAAAAATTCCCCTTCCACATAAACCTAAGCTTGTTAGGGCCTTGTGTTGGCTGACTTGTTCACAGCCCATCTGCAAATAAGAAGGACCTAAAGAAATCACTTGGTCCATTTCCCTGTGTGATATGTAGCTCTGGACTGAGAATCATGAAACCAATCTCAGTTTTAATCCAATTTTTGCTACTTTCTCTGTGAAAATGGACAAGTTATCTATTTTCTCTGGGTCTTACTTCCCTTACATGTAAAATGAGGGTGCTATCTCTAAAGTCCCTTTTATCTTTAATATTCTATGAATCTATAATTTTGTAACTCAGAGGCTCTTATTGACTCGCTCTAAAAGGCATAAATATGCCAGACATCCATCCAGAAATAATCCAATACCTCTATGCAATCCGACTTCTCTTGGCAATGAAGCATGTTTTAGCATTTATTCAGAATATCCTACCTTCACAATATCTTACAGATGGAAATCAGTTCCTACCACAAGCCCTTACCTTTTCGAAAATGGGAAAGCTGGGTGAGTGAAAGAAAATGATTTGCCTGAGGCCTCATGTGGTTTGGATAGGGCTGCTTTCTCCTTTAAAGAATAGGGAACCTGTACTTCCCCTAGACCAAGGCTATTTTATCAATTAGGCAATGGAAGAGTTTGAGGAGAGACTAAAGTGGCATCAAGGGGAAAAAAAGTAGAAAGAATATTAACAACAAAACAATTTTGAGAGTGGGATTATAAACAAACAGGCTTGATGTAAGGGCACCTGGACCCCAGCTGGAAATCCATGACTTACCCTGCTCCCTCCTTGCCACCACTACTTAATGCACCCTATAATTATTTCTTAGCTTCCCACTAGTACCCAGTCGCTGCACGTAATTTGTTTGCGGCATGGAGGTACTCATGATGAATGGAGAGAAGCATGAGGGAAGAGATTCAATAGACCTTTATAAGATTATAGATTTAAATCTAAACAGTGATTGCCAAGTCCAACCCTTTCTTTTTTTAGGTGAGGAAACTAAGACCCCGACGTGCCCGGCACAAAGTCACAGAAGTTAGCAGCAGAGGTAAGATTTGAATCCCAGTCCTCTGGCTCAAAATCCAGAATTTTTTAACAGCTCCATGATGCCTGTCTGCATCCCTATTCTTGGTTAGGACTCTCAAACTACATGTTGGAAAGTCAATTTGCATTTTTTCTAGATAAGTGCTCTGCATCCTGATTTTCCTAGGAGACTAACTCCTCTAGGCCCATTTGGATCAACCCTGATATAAGGCCAATCCCATGATACCTCAGACTAGTCACTGGGATGAGTGGTAAGATCTTCCTCTCCTCTCATTCATTCCATTAAGTAGAGATAGCAGGTCATAAATTGGATATAAGATCTGCAGTACGAGAGGCAGTATGACGGTAGTGGAAAGACCACTGGCTTTGGAGTCAGATTACCTGTGTGACCTTGGTTAGACAAGTGATTTAATTTCACTGGGCACCTGTTTCCTCATTTGTAAATTGAAAAAGGGTAGACTCTATCATCTCTGAGGTCTTCTCCAACTCTGAATTCTATAACCCTTGGAAGAGGAAGGAAGTTCAGCTGGCCATGCAAAAGAGAAATCCAGGTTTTTAAAGGCAGAAAAAAGAAAGAAATAATAGATTTTCTTAGGAATAGGAATAGAATAGGATATGGAAGGAGTGAGGAGCTTAGTTTTCCTAAAAACTCATTCAGTTAAGAATTTTTCACTGTTATTCTTTTTTTTTTAATTTACCTTCCTTGCCTACCTAGAGAGCTGTCTCTAATGACAAAGAAAAGAGAAAGATACACACATGCAGAGAGAGCAGCTAAACAAAATTAACTTTTAAAAAAATCACTAATAAATTGAGTTCATTGATTTTTAATTTTTTTTCCTTAAAAGAAATGACAAGGATGACCATCTTGTCCCTCATCCCCTATACACATTTGTGTTTCAAGCAGGCTTGGCTGTTTTTAGCAGCCTTTTGAAGTCTATGGAGCCCTTCTCAGAATAACGTTTTAAATAATTGAAGGAAATGCTAAATTTCAAGGGTTTTTCCCATCCAAGTTCATGAACACTCTGAAATTTATCCATGGATTCCAGGTTAAGAACTCTTGGCCTAGAGTCTAACACAAATCAAAGCAAAGTCTAACACAAACACAAATACTTGCTCTCTCTCTTTTCTGCTTTGTTTTGTTCCTTCTTCCTGGTTGTTCATTCCATTGGTTATAATTCTTCTTTACAACTTGACGAATGTTTAATGTGAGGGTATCTGTAGAACCTATAGTGGATTGCATGCCACCATGAGGGGGAAAAGGGGGAAGAGAGGGGAGAGAAGAAAATGTGTAACTCAAGAGATTGTGGAAAAAGTAAATACATAAATAAATTTATTAAAAAAAAAAAGAGCCCTCGGCCTAGATGAACTCTGAGTCCCCTTTCAGCCTTAAGAGCCTGTGAGTCTAAGTTGATATGACCTTAACACTTTAATTCTCACTATAGTTGTACATTGGAGAAGTTCTTTGAGACTTGAAATTTTGTCAATCAAATTTCATTATAAAGACTCAAGGATTATTGCACTATAAGAAATGATGGAAATAAAGAATCCAGAGAAGCATAGGAAGACCTATAAGGTGAGGCAAGCAAAATTAGAAGAACAATATACGCAAGAATTACAATGTAATTCAAAAGAACTTCCCCCCGCCAAAGAAAAGTGAAACTGAATTGAGTGAACTTTTAATGACAAAGCTTAGCCCCAAAGAAGAGATATAAGAATGTACCTCCTTTTATTGAAGACATAGGGGACTATGGGTGTATGGCATTGCATATAATGCATATCAAACAATCAGCAAGAATTTATTAAGCACCTACTCTGGACCAGCCTTGAATGATGTATTATTTCCCTGAATATTTCCCTATCTTTTAAATCTTTAGTATAAGGGATGACCCTCAAGGCTAGGGATGGGAATAAAAAATATATTTGAAAATGAAGGTGATGTAAGAACAAAAATGTCAATGCATTTTTAAGTGAAAAAAAATCCTTACAAAGGGGACCTTCCTCTTTTATGGAACCCAGAAAGAAATTCTTTAGGAAAATGAAGACAGCCCACTTAACACATGAAGAATCACCTCTCTCCACCATCCCCCTTCTCATTTATGTTTTTCTAAATTTGTATTTTCAAATATTGGGTTTCCTTCAACTTATTTTTCTAAGAAAAAAAAAACTAAAAAATATTGACATGTTTCTCTTTTGATTTGGTTTTCCATGCAGCTCCTCAGACAAATAGGGCTTGCAGACAGTCCAGACTAAGTCAACTTATCATTCTCAAGAAATGCCATGTATAAGGAGGGCTTTCTTCTTATTGTTACTCTCCAAATACATTTGAATTAATGATACATGAACAAGAATAAAGAATATGCAGCAAAAATTATGCTCGTGTTATTTTTTCTTTTTTTTTTTAAGCAGCAAGGCAAGCGTTAGAATGTTCTCTAAATACTTGTGGCTCGGCTCATGTTAACGCCAGCAAACATAGGCGAAGCAATTAGCATCTGGCATTTCTTTCTTGGCCAGCACTTGTATGTGTATCAAGTTCAGAAGCCAAACACTGCATTAAGGACGGATGAGATCCAAATCACTCTTTATATAGCTCTCTCATCTAGTGTGATGAATAACCAAAGACAAAAATGAGGCAAGCACTATAAACACTAATATACTATGAAGGATCCATTTTTGATCAGTGATATCCCTTCTTCTTTTTATTGCATTGGGAGCCAATATCATATTACTGCTGTTCTGATGCCTTCAGATAAGCAGATCACTTCTCCAGGACAAAGAAAAATACTTAGATTTGTGCTAACATAATTGGGGACAAGTGAGGTGGACAAACAGAGGCGTTAATCAAATGGTTTTGTGATTTGAGTCAATGCTGAAAAATGAAACATTATGGGAATAAGTTCAGTGTAAAATTGATCTTGAGCTTTAGAAAAAAAAAAAAAAGGCTGTCATTCAGGTAGACCCAAAGTTAAAGAACAGAGAAATTTTCCAAAAAGTCTTCTTGGTGGGGTTGAGTTTTCTTAGGAAAAGATGGTATTATACATGAAATAAAAACCTTCCCTTGTCTGTTTCTTAGATTAGGAACTTACTCTTTGTATTCCTTGGTATACATTGTTTCTTTTTGCACATACTTCATATTTACTATCGCGGTGTATGGGGAGACAACTCTCTGGAGTTCTTCCAACTTCATTTGATCGTTAAATTTCCAGTGAGAGCATTTACAACTAGGAAGTTCCAAAACAACTACAAATCAGGCCTTGATTGATTGTTTGGTTCATTGTCCAGCTTTCAGGAATTGATGGAGAAAATGTTAATCCATGCAGGTTAAGCTTAAAAATGTGTCGTGCAGTTTCAGAGAACTGGTTGTTAAACATTTGACAGCATATCTCTGCATTTACTTTTCTGTGCGTTTGTTATTATCTCTCCCAACAAAATACAAGCTCCTTGTGGGCAAGTACTTTCTTTTTTTTTAAATTTTCATTTTATTCCTACTGGTTTGCACAAATAGACCCTTGCTAAATGTTTGTTGAAGTGTGGTAGAACAAGTAGCTTACCTCTTTTCTAATTTTCTCCCCACCCATCTTAAACTGGTGGAAATCAAGTGTGTAACCAAAGAAACAAGGAACGGCAAAAACTTGAAACAAGTAAACTTTGAACTAAGTAAACTCAAGCTACCAAATTTCAAATTGACAGAGTTGATTGAAGGAGAAAGTTAACTTGTTTTAGGCAGTGAGAAGCAAATTTGATCAATTTTTGGGCAAGGTAGAGTTCAGCACCAGGAAAGGATGAGATTGCAGCTCAGCTTCCAATGGGTTTTATAAATCCTGCATCCAGACCAAATTTGTTGAATGCCTATTACGTGCAAAACATCATGCTTGGTGCTGGGGTTATAATGACAAAATTAAAAGTTTCAAGGAACTTAGACTCTACTGAGGAATCTACTGTGAATCTTCAGTCTTGGAAAAACATCCTTGGAATTTATCTGGATTGTCAAGGTAGCAACTAGCAGAGAGATGATCATAAAGTTGAAAAAGTATTATGAAGGGAAATGGGACTATAAGGCTCTAATGGGCCTAATACTACCCTAACATGCCAGGAGACTAGTTATCATTTTAATTGCCCACTTACCTCAAATATTTAATTCAGGATATCAAACAAGGATTTTTAGGGTAGAACTATAAATGCAATTTTGTACTGAAAGCCAAAGAAAAAAATGAATTTACTCTATAAAAATTGGCTTTATAGCCAATGAAGCGGTGTCAGTAATCAGTTATGTCACTATGGACAAATCATGGAACTTCTCCAAGTATCAGTTTCCCCATCTGTTGAGAGGTAATAACATTTGCACTGCCTACCTCATAGGAATATTTTAAATATCAATAGATATAATATATGTGAAACCACTTTGGAAAATAGAATGCTCTATAAAATGTAAGTTATTACTTAATAATATTACATAAAACCCAAGATAGACTTGAGCACACAGAGGTCATCAAGTTGATTCCCTGATTTTCCAACAGTACTTATGTATATCTCAACTTTCCAACCCTCAAGCAACGTACAATAGAATAAGAAAGTTCTATAACATGCACATATACCCACATAAAATGATACAGGGGAAAGTATGATGAGAGGTCCAGGTAAAGAATAAGAAACATGAAAAAGGAGAGGTCATTTTTAGCTTCTGGAGGTTGAAGAATGACTCCATGGAGAAGGTGGTCCTCTATCTGGGCTTTGAAGTTGATTTTCTCTGATTTTCCAATATCCAGAGATGTTAAGGGACTTAACAAAAGGTTACCTAGCTAATAAGTGGCTGAAAAGGGATTCAAATTGAGACCTTCTGGACTTCAAGTCCAGCGCCCTATCCAATATGATCTACTTCTTTTCTAAACAGGAGGTATAAAGAGGCATTTCTAAACTCAAATCAGATAAAAGGTTAGGATGGACACATTGTCCCTGGTGAGCAGTAGAATAACAGGAAAAGAGAGTAAATGGCTGGTGATTCTATTTAAATGCTTCGATGTTCTATATATCAAATGATCCTTTCCTTACAGAGAGAAAAATCTTTAAACTGCCAAGACTCTGGGAATTGGCAGATTCCATTCCTTGTGGAAAGAAAGCAACTAATGGTTTTTCCATTCATTTTATACTAGGTATGGGGTGACCTGTCTCAGTCAGTCAATTAATATTTATTAAGCATTTTCTTTGTGTCAATCAAAAAATACTTAGATGCTTACTATGTGCCAACTGCTGTGCTAAATGCTGGAGATATAAAGAAAAGGGGAGGGAGAGTCCCTGCTCTTCAGGAGCTCAGAGTTTAATAGAGGAGATGGCATATGAACAACTATGTACAAACAAGAAATGGACAGGATCAAATGAGAAAGGGAAAGTGCTAAGATTAAGGAAAACTGAGAAAGAGTTCTTTTAGGAAGTAGGACTTGAGCTAAGTCCTATGGGAAAGATACAAGGAAAGTTGGGAGGCAGAGATGAGGAGAGAGAGCATTCCAGACATGGGGAATAGCCAGTGAAAATGCTCAGAGATAGAGTGTTATGTTGAAGGAATAACAAGGCTACCCATGTCATTGTCACAGAATTCCTGGAGGTGAGTAAGATATAAGAAGACTGGAAGGGTAGAAAGGCACAAGGTGTTTCAAAAGGGCTATAACAGCTAAACATAGGATTGTATATTTGATCCTGAAGGATGCAAGAATTCACTGAAGTGTTATTCTTGTGTTTTTGTTAGTGTTGTTGTTGTTTTAATAAGTGCAGGAATATGGTCAGACTTGCACTTTAAGATCAATTTGACTGCTAAATGGAGGGTGGACTAAAGTGGGGAAAGACTTGGGGCAGGAACATCAATTAGCAGGCTATGAAATAGTCCAGGTATGAATTGATGAGAACCTGCACCAGAGTGGTGGGATTGGCAGAGCAGAGAAGGCAGCATGTATGAGAGATGTTACAAAAGTAGAAAGGACAGAATTTAATAACTGTTTGAATCTGAAGTCTGAGAGAGAAGACACAAGGATGACACCTAGGTTCCAAGTCTAAGAGATTAGGAAGATGGTGGTACCACTGTGTAACACCAATTCGATACCCACAGCAGCCGCTATGAATATGCACACATATTTCCGGGGTAGATTTGCAAAGTATAATAAACTCTCTGCCTCAAAGGCAAAACCAAAATATTTATTTGGAACATCACTATTAGGATACCAGGAAGTAATAGTTAACAAGGTACTCATCACTAGTCAGGAAGTACTGACATCTTAAGTATTCTTTCTGTCAGGTCTCCCCACAAACAAGTTCCCTTCAGCAAGTTCCTCCCTCTGCTCTCTGCTCTGCCTCTCTTGCTCTGTTTTAATCTCACTCTCACTCAATTGGGCAAGTTTCTCACACACTGGGCTGCATGTGACTCAGGCTCCATGTGACTCAGGATGTATCATAGTGTGAGCTGGATCAGAGCTCAAAGCAGCTCATATAGGCCTATTAATGGGCAGGGAAGATCTTCCTATTCCATTAACATTACACCTTTAGAGTAATAAGGAAGTTAGGGAAAAGTTTTTGGGAAAGACAATGAGATCAGTTTTAGACATGTTGAGCTTAAGATGTGTACAGGACACCTAGTTCAAGATATCTAATAGGCAGTAATAGATGCAAGAGTAGAAGTCAAGAGAAAGATTAAGCCTGGATAAATATTGGAAAGACGTATATGAACTGATGCTAAGTGAAGTGAGCAGAACCAGAGAACCATTGTGCACAGTAACAGTAACATAAGGATAACTGTGAAGGACTTTGAAACTCTGATCAATACAATGAGCCACTACAACTCCAGAGGACTCATTATATAAAATGTTATCCATCTACAGACAGAGAACTGTTGAACTAGGAATACAGATTGAAGCATATTTTTTTTCTTTCTCTATTTTTCTTGTTTTGTTTGGAACATGACTAATGAAAAAATGTATTGTACATGACTGTATATGTGTATATATGTATGTGTGTGTATATATGTATATATGTACACAGATATATACATATAATGGGTATTATAGTTCTTACCTTCTCAATGTGTAGGGAAGAAGTAAAGGGAAAAGGGAGAATATGGAACTAAAAATAAAAATTATTTTTTAAAAGGAAAAATATCTGGATAAATAAATCTGAAAATTATCTACATATAGATGATAATTAAATCTATGAGAGCTGATGAAATCACCAAATGGAAGAGAATAGAGGGTTAAGAGAAATGAGTCAAGATCAAAGCCTTTAGGGAAACCTATGGTTCCTAGGCATGGTCTGGATGAAGATACAGCAAAGGAGACTGAGAAGGAGTGGTCAGACAGGTGGGAGGAAAACCAGAAGAGATTAGTGACATGAAAACCTGGAGAAAAGGGAGCATCAAGGAGAAGATAATCAACAGCGTCAAAGGTCACAGAGGAATAAAAAGATGAAGATTGAGAAAAGGCCATTTGATTGGGCAATTAAAGGTGAATTTGGAGAGAGTGATTTTGATTGAAGATAAGGTGAGAAGCCAGAATTCAGAGTTGAGAAGAGAATAAGAGGAAATGACACTCTGTTCAAGGAATTTAGTCACAAAAGGCTGACAAGATATGGAACATCAGTTATCAGGGATGGAGGCGTCAAGTGAGATTTTTTGAGGTTTGGAGGAGACATGGGCATGTTTGTAGGCAATAGGGAAGGAGCTAGTACATAGGAAATGATTGATGATTAGTAAGAGAATAGCAATGAGGAAGAAGATAGGATGGAATGGGCTCACTTGTACATGGAGAGAGAGAGATAGAGACAGAGACAGAGAGAGAAAGAGAGAGACAGAGAGACAGAGAGAGAGAGAAAGAGAGAGAAAGAGAGAGAGAGAGAGAGGTTTGCCTTGGTAAGGAGAACAACCATCCATCTCTTCATGTAAAACAGGAGCAAAGAGGAAATAATGGCAGAGTACCTGAGTGATGTGAGGTGAGGAGGTAGGGAGAAGAGGGAGCTCCTGGCAAATGACCTAAATTTTTTTTTTCATTGAAATATGAGGCAAGATGCTCAGATAAGGGGGTAATTAGGGAAGGAGGAACAGTGGGAGGTTTGAGGAGGGATGAAAAGGTTTGAGAAAATTCCTGTAGTGAGTAGGATAGTGAATCAATTAGGGAGGAGGAAAAGGAACACTTTGCTACAGTCAGGGCCCAGTTGAGATTATGTGACATAAAATTGTAGCAGTCCCAGTAAACATGTTTTCTCTGGCTTCAGTCAGTAGCATGTGCATGGGAGTGAAGGCAATGGATGGCAGGAGTAATTCAAGGCTGAGGTTTGAAAGAGTTGAAGTATTAAATTAGGAGAGAGATGGCAGAGCCCTTTCTTCCACCTATGGGGAAGAGAAAGTAACCAGATGAGAGCTCCAACCAAAAGGAGAATCTGCCTGCAGAGACAAGTTACATATCCAAATGCCTAGTGGTTTATCACCTAGCAACCAACAAAGACTAGAGGAACACTAGGCAGGGATGATATACCATGCAAAACCAGCAGAAAAAAGAGTTGATGGAAGTCACATGATGACCGTACTGAAAACATTGGCAGGCCTGACTGCAACATCCAGAGACATGAATTGTTCCTCCCCACACACATTCTCGCTACATTTTTTCCCCTGTGTTGCGCATGTTTCCTAAATATGTCCACTCTTCCATCTTAGAGTGTGTGTGGTTCTAGGAAAATGTGCCCTAAATTGGGGAGCGAGGAGTAAAGGTTCTACTGTCCATCTTTTTTACCATGTCATTTCAATAAATCTTTTTTTTTTGAACTGTGTGTTCTCCAGCTGACTCATAAAAGAAACACACCTGTGGGGGCTTATGAGCTATAGATTTTCAGTAGATATGGGCTCACAGGTTATCATGAGCTTGGATAACTTCTCTGGGGGCCCTACATACAAAAAAATAGTATCAGAGGTACTATTTCAACACAAGTTTATTTAATTTTTTTCCACATATGATTTTTGTCATCCAAAAGTCTTCATGCTTCTTAAATATATGAAATAAGTAGTTCAGTCCCCTCATGAGGTAAATCATTCAGTACAGTGAAATTCAATCCAACAAATATTTACTAAGTGCTTGCTATGAGCAAGACACTGTGCCAGGCAATAGAAATATAAAGACAAAATGATAAATAGTCTCCACCCTCAAGGGGCTAACCTTCTACTAAAGAGAAGTATACAACATTGAAACAGAGAAGTAAATATTTTTCAGGAGGAAAAGAACACTAACAGCTAGAGGAATCAGTGAAAGCATCTTGCAAAAAGAAGCATCTCAGCAGATTCCTGAGAGAAAGGAAGATTCTAAGAAGCAAAAATGATAAAGAAGAAGATTCTTGGTATATGGAAGAGTCTAGACAAAGGTCTAGAGCTGGTAAATTGAATATGAAGTTTAAGGAACAGTAAGTAGGCCAATTTGGTTCACAAGTCATTTACTTGCCTATGAACTGATAGGGTGGCAGTCTTGCTTCCATTAAGTCTTGTTTTCATTAAGACTTTATATTATCCTTAAAAACAAAACCATGTGAGTCATATAGCAAATGGTTAGATAAAATTAATCTTAATGAAGAACTACACTCTTGATCAAATTATTCATTGTGCAAATAAATACTGTTGCCTTATGAGGTATTCTAGAGTGAAATAATTCCTTATCAGGAAACTAAGCCTAAAGGAGAGGCCTATCCATTAGAATGTCCTGCTAGACACCTTTCTGACATGCCCTTGGGACAGGACCAACAAAACTTTAGCCTACTCCAAAGTTTTCTATAATATTTGATCACCGTAGTTTCATACTACTTTTTATTATGTGTATAGCTGTATTAATCAATATTGGTTAATATAGAATATATGTATAATCATACCCATTTACATATAACTATATTAATAAGTAAAGCCTTAATCAAGTTGTTGGGATTTTTCTGTGTTCCCCTTTCCTTATGGAATTTTGATTAACATTTCACGTATAGTATCTTATGGAGGTGGGAGCAGGAAATAAAATCCCAGAAGGACTTCTATAAGACCTTTGATTTCTCATTTTAGAGAACTACCCAAGGTCATCCTTCTGACTCTTGTCTTATAATGGGCATTTATCCCATAAGTGTTCATTGTCCCTTGCTTTGACTTTCACCCCTAAAATCAGTCCAGATGGTGCCTCCCTGTTTTGTTTTTATTGTTGTAATCTCATTCAGTTGATAAGGTGCCAGTCTAGACCCAGATGGCTATATAGAACTTAGCATCATAGAGAAGACTTTTCTTATCCTCCTTGTTAGCTAACCTTGAGAAATTCAGGAAGCATTCCATTCTCATATTCTTATCCTTTTCAATCAATTACTAATTGAAAAAAACACACATAAGTTTCATTCTGGAAGTGGGACTATACCTCACTCCTCATTAATCACCTACGCAGAGCTCCTGAATAAGAGGGAGTATCTCTAACACACATCTAAAATGGGACTTATAGAAGGTGGCTAGGTGGTGCAGTGAATAGAGCACTGACCCTGGAGTCAGGAGGACCTGAGTTCAAATCCAGACTCAGACACTTAACACTTACTAGCAGTGTGACCTTGGGCAAGTCACTTAACTACATTTGCCCTGTCCTCCTCTCTCCAAAAAAAGCAAAACAAAAATAAACAAAATCAAATGGGATTTATACCATACAAAAGGGGAAAGCTGAGAAGCTTCCTTTGGAGCAGCCAAACCACCGCAGTCTTTATCACTGCCAAACCCTCACCGCACTCTGGAAATCTCTAGTATCCCATTCCTTTCTCCAACAAATGCCAAGGATAACCTTTAACGAATTATGGACCTTTGGATATTATGTATTGTGCATGAATTTCTTTTTCTCTTTCCTAGTATGGACACTTGGGTTATCATATAATCACTCCTTTGGAGTAGCATTTGTCACCAAATGAAGAAAGTGGAATGGACAAGAGAAACTAAATAAGTCTCTTCTCTTTAAATTCCTTGAACCCAAGGAACCCTCATTCAAATTCATGCAGTGAGTGTCTCTAACTTAACCCTGTGGGGCAGTGTTTTGCTGGGACTTGAAAGAGAGGCTTCACAGGAGAATTCAGAGAACCTGTCAGTGCTGAAAGCAAGAGGTACTTTTATATAGCATATTAAAGAGACAGCTACATGGCTCAATTGAAGACACAAAGGAGAAAATATGAGGAGGCAGGCAATGGAGAGCAGTGGGAAAAAACATTAGCACTAGAGTCAGAAGACTAAATTCCCCTCTGATATTCCCTATCACACATTGAGCAACTTTCTACTCTGCCACTGCTCACCTACAACCTATCCTATGCCCAAAACACTTATTTCCACCTCTTATTCTGGCTACAATTATCAATCAATATCACCATTGCTTCTAATATTTTCTACTTGATCTGGGAACTCCGGAACCTGGCTATAATATTCCTAAGGAGCTTTCTTTTGAGGATGTTTTTCAAGAAGTGATTGGTGAATTCTTTCAATTTCCATTTTGCCCTTTGGTGCTAAAATATCAGGGCAATTTTCCTCGAGAATTTCTAAGTTCTTTTTTTGGTCATGGCTTTCAGGTAGTCCAGTAATTTTTAAATTATCTCTCCTGGATCTATTTTCCATGTCAGTGGTTTTTTTCAATGAAATATTTCACATTGCCTTCCATTTTTCCATTTGTTTGAATCTGTTTAATAGTATCTTGATTTCTCATAAAGTCATTAGTTTCCATTTGCTCCAGTCTAATTCTGAAGGAATTTTTCTTTTCAGTGAGCTTTTAAAATTCCTTTTCTGTCTTGCAAATTCAGCTTTTTAAGGCATTCTTCTCATTGGCTTTTTGGACCTCTTTTGCCATTTGAGTTAATCTATTTTTTAAGGTGTTATTTTCTTCAGTCAGGTTATTGACTCTCTTTTCATGATTTTCTTGCATCATTCTCATTTCTCTTCCCAATTTTTCCTCCACTTCTCTTAACTGATTTTCAAAATCCTTCTTGAGTTCCTCCATGGCCTATAACCAGTTCATCTTTTTCTTGGAAGCTTTTGGTGCAGGAGTTCTGACTTCGTTGTCTTCTTCCCATTCCATGCTTTGATCCTTTTTGTCCCTTAAAAAGGAATCTAAAGTTGGATTGCTGTGCTTGCTTTGCTTCCTTTGCTTGCTCATGTTGCCAGTCAATTACTTGACTTTTGAGCTCTTTACCACAGTAGAACTCTGCTTCCAGAGGGGAGAGCTTTATCTCAAATCACTGGGGTTTTCCCAGCTGCCAGAGATATTAGAAGGGTGCCATCTCCAAAGCCCCCACAAGCTCTGGCTCACTGGTCGCACACCTCAGGACCACCACCCAAGCCCATGATCGAGATCCAGGCAAGTTAAGGCAAGAGCGATTACCCTCTGAATGGTTCTTGACCCCTCTATGATCTGCAGGCCAGGAGCTCTGAAGCAGCCATGTGGATGCAGTTGCAGGGACACCACACCTCTACCACTTCTAGCTCCTGGGAGAGGTGGCAGACCTGCTCCTCCGTCACCCGCAGTTCCAACAGAGTTCTACACTGACCTTTCACTTTTTCTTCCGCATTTATGGGTTGATATTTCTGGAAACCACCACAGATGCTGGTGATCCACTCTCCCAAAGTCTGCTCTAGCTGCTGCTGATTGGGGCCGCCCTGGGCATAAAACTGCGTGGGGCTGGGCTCAGCTCCCAGCACACTGTGATGAACCCTTCCTGTCCACCTGCTGGGCTGTCTTCAGCATAAGATTTGTTTCTCTCTGTCACTTTGTGGGTTCTGTAGCTCTAAAATTTGTTTAGAGTCATATTTTATAGGTATTTGAAGTGGTTATGGGGGGAACCACAAAGTTTTCCTGATTCTACACCACCATCTTGGCTCCGCCCCCCCCCCCCACTAGACATTTCTATGTGTCTTTAGCTGAATGGTCTTCTAGGTTTCCCATCTTGAGAATGTTAGCTCCTTAGAATAGACTTTAAAAATATATATATATACCACCACTGATTTAGAACAGGGTGTGCCAGATGACTGCACTATGTGACTCCCTAGATCGACATTGTCTTCCCACTCTCTTATGTGTCTTGTTTTCCCCAAGTAGAATATACACTTTGATGTCAGAAAATGACTCATTTTTAAAATTTGTTGTTGTTATTCAATCATGTCCAAAATGCTTCATGATCCTGTGGACCATACCATCTAATGGGGTTTTCTTGGCAAAAATACTGGAGTAGTTTGCCTTTTCTGTCTCCAGTGGATGAAGACAAATAGTAGCTAAGTGACTTGCCCAGGGTCACATAGCTAGTAAGTGTCTGAAGGTGGATTTGAACTCAGGTCTTTCTGACTCCAGGCCCATTGCTCTATCCACTGAGCCACTTAGTTACTTTTTTTTTTTTTCAAATTTGTACTCTCAGTATTTAGTACCTTGCACATAGTAAGCATTTAATGAATGTTAATTTCATTCATTCCTTCAAAGGTAGAGGAATAATTTTCTAGTTATATCAACAAACATTTTTTAATGTGTACTATGACCCCAGCTGCATTCTATACACTGATCGGATTCAAAGATAAATAAGACATGATCTCTGACATCAAAAACCTTACAGCTAAGTCTGATAGACAATGAATGGATCACAGATAAATACCAGGTGATCTACAATTAGTGCTAAATTGTGTTCTGCATACTACATATGTTATAAGAGTCAAGGAATGAACAAGTCATCTATCAACATGATGTAGTAGAAAGAAGGACCGATTTCCCATTGGAGGAAATGGTTTGAATCCTGACTTTATGGTTTCAAGAAAAGAATTAATGAATGAAAAAGCATTATTTAGGGCTGACTATATACTCCAGTCACTGTGTTAAATGCTGGGGATACAAATGCAAAGAAGCATAAGCCATATGTGCCCTGAAAACACCTATATTCCTTTGAGGCTCAGCTCAAATGCCACCTCCTATAGGATACCTCTCCTAATCTCCCCAGTTGCTACTGCCTTCCCTCAAATTATCTTGTGTGTATTTTATAAGTATTTTTTAGTATTTCTTCATGTGTCCACGTTGTTTCTTCCACTAGAACGTAAGCTGCATGAAGTCAAGGACCATTTCATTTTTGTCTGTCTTTCCAGTGCCTAGAACAGTGCCAGGCACACAGTAGACACTTTATAAATATTTAATGATTAATTCCTTTTAGTTCTAAATACATGATCCTCTGAACATGCTTACCTGTCTGGAGCCCATTTTCTACCCTGGGTCTGCATATTCACAACTAGAGAATGCTTCCCTCGAGCATTTGGAACAGGAATTAGCACTAAGGTGTTGCTTGCTTCCAGCCCCAAGCTACCCATCTCAGATTTTCCCTGTGAAGGTATCACAGGGTGGGACAGCTGGATTACTACCATTTGTTTTGGCTGCTATTGAAGCAGAGACCTGCTGTCTTTGGCTTTGAAATGAAAGGAATCAGTTTGCTTTTCTAATCCTCTGCCTGGAAAGCTGTATGTGACATCTCCCTTACTCCTCAATCTGGTTTATTCCTTCTGTGATTTGTCTTAGTTGAGATGATTTTTCCTTCTACTCAGGAAAGATAGCAATTTGAGGGCATCCCAGAAGGACAATCCTTTCTGGCATTCTGGCTGGCACCTTTCATTCAGAGAACTTTAGAAGGATACAGGTAAGTATGCATGGCCTTTCCTGGACCTAGGGAAATGTTCAAGGAATGAATCAAGGATAGAAGATGCACTAGGAATAAGGTGCAGTGTTATATAACAATCTTCCTATGGAATGATTAATTCTATAATTTTATTAATTAATAATTTATTAAATAATAATTAATAATCTTAGCTGGAAGAGCTTTTGTGATGATGTAGTAGAACCAGAGATGGGATGGTAAGTGTTTAACAACTGACTCTCACCCCAAAAAAGTATGGAGGACATACTTTTACGTTTACTCTGCATCATTAACATTTTTTATCACTTTGTTAAGTACAGATAACCAGCAAAAGAATAAATAAAACCCTGATTTATAGCACTTACCAATTTCAGAGGTGTAAATGCTCACACTGAAAATTTAACAGTTGGGTACAGAGAGCCAGTCACTGGCTCCAACACGCACCTGAGGAGAACATTGCCATTGTTTAGATGAGGAAACAGACCTAGAGAGAGGGAGTGATTTACCTAAGATCACATAGGTAGGAAGAAGCATCAGACTTGACCATTGCTTAGCATTGGCCCTGACACATAGTAAGAGCTTAATAATATTTAGTTGATTGAAGTGTAGTTTGAACTCCCAGTAGTCTTTCAACTAATCTACATTGACTTTTTCATAGAGTCAGGGGAAGGCCTCAAGTGTGTTGGGTGGACCATTCAATGGAGGATTTTATGGAAAGGTACCAATAGGAATAAAGACTGAACCTGTCCAATCACAAGGGACTAGAGTCCTTCTACCAAAGCAGGTCAAATTAGAGAATTGCCTGGAGCATTGAGAAGACAGAGGGCTTACGCAGAGTCACATAGCCAGCATGAGTCAGAGATAGAACATCAACCCAAGTATTCTTGCTTCCAAGATCAGTTATTTATCTACCTCTCCGAGCTACCTCTCTCATGGAGAGCTATAAACGACAACTGCACAGGTCAGGAAAACAAAAAAGGATGGTGAGTTATACCAGCAGAGAGAATATCCATAGTGAAGAGATCATAGATTTATCTAGTATCTAAACATCATTGTGATTATGCAAATCATACATTCATATAATAATAAGAATGCTAAACATTCTGAAGTCAAAATTTAATGGAAGAGCACATGTAGAGTGCCATAATAATCTTAGCATATACTTTTGGCATTTTAAGATAGTGGACTCATCTTGAAGCTTTTCCAAATAAATACCAGCACAAAGTCAACAAAATACAGGGTTCCTGATCTCAGTATAGCTATAGAAAGATGAATACTTGCTCTTCAAAAATGAGGAAAAATACTGGTAAATGTTCTCATGAGACCATGATAATGAGTTAAAATTTTATTCAAAGACATTGGACTCACAACAGGTACCGATTATCCCAATTGTCATAACTGCTACTGGAGATATACGGATTACTTCCAGTTAGCCTGTAGAAGAGGAATTTACAACCAAATATTTTTTATAACTATAACAACCTGTCATTTTGTCCACCAGTGCAATAGTTTGCACAGCATTAAATAGGAAAGAATAATTTCAGTATAAGCAATTCCTTCCAGAATCATTTCTATCTGAATTCCATTGAAAAATAGGAAAAGAATGAGTAAGAGTGGGTCCCATTACCTTTCAAGGTAGCAGCACATTGTATTTTTAGATAGTTAATTGTTATAGAGGTCTGCCTTACATTAAGCTAAATTAGCCTTTTTATAGCTTTAATACATTACTCCTCGATCTGTCTCCTGGAATTAATCAAAATAAATGCAACCCCACAAGTCTTTTGCCTACGGTGTATTCAAAACTATACTAGAGCCTATACAGAGAATAGAAAAGAAGCAAGGATCAAGTCTCTGCTCTCAAGGAGCTTTCAATCTATTTGGGAAAATAAAGTACTCTATGTGTTACAGCAACATTGATTAAAAAATCATTCTTAACTTTTAAGCATGAATATAATATCTGAGAAATTATGGATAATAGCTCAGTCTTTGATAAAACTTTGGTTCAAAATAGTTTGTAGCTCAAATTCTCAATGAAATTTTGAGGTCTGAACTTATAGTTTGGAGGTTGTATCAGCAAGCACCCCAGCACACCCAGGGCGGCTGCTAGCACAGGTTCTTAGATCTGCTTTTCTAAAGGAAAGCAACTCAAAATGGGTTAACAATCTTACTTTAATCAAGCATATCATTTAACTAGTTCAGGGGGAAA
>CM053587.1:107135299-107172805 GCA_028646515.1 Pseudochirops corinnae
TTAACCCATTTTGAGTTGCTTTCCTTTAGAAAAGCAGATCTAAGAACCTGTGCTAGTAGCTGCCCTAGGCATGCTAGGGTGCTTGTTGTTACAGCTCCTAATTAATCTCCTTGCCTTGAGTCTCTCTCTACTTTAATCCATCCCGCATACAGTTTCTGATGTGATTTTCCTAAAGCATGGATCTAAACATGTCCCTCTCCTGCCCAATAAACTCCAGTGACTCCCTATTCCAACTAGAATCAAATCCAGATTCTCTGTCTTTGTAATTTGGCTCCATTGTCCCTTTCCAGCTTTATTACATATTATTCTCCTTCATGCTAATCTGGTCTTTTTATTATTCCTCACACATAACATTCCATCTCCCATCTCCAGGTCTTTGCATAGGCTCTGTACCCTACATCGGAAATGTACTTCCTCTCATTTTTGCTCCTTAAGCTCCCTAATTTCCTTAAATACTCAGTTCTCAGCATAGATGGAGAGAGAGGTGGAGAAAAGTTAAAAAAAAATGTTCTGCAGGTAGAACTGCTAACTGAATCAAAACAACACTGTCTAAATGAAGTCATAACTCCCAAACCTCCAACTGCTTTGTACTTTTCTGTGTATACCCAGACCAGTACATGTGGCTTCCCCTGAAAGGGTATAAAAGCTCTGAGGACTAGAATTATTTCAGTTCTGCATTTGTATTCCTAGAGCCTAGTATAGAAGCACACAGGAAGTGCTTAATAAATGTTTCATCAGTCACTGAGTTTGGCATGAGAATTCCTATTTGAATTCACCAAATTCAATTACACAAAAATTAATTAATGTTTAATGTAATTGAAATTATATGTCACACTGCTTTCTATCTCTTGTTTATTCATAAATTCTTTGCCTATCCATAAGTCTGATGGCTAATATGTTCCATGTTCTTGTAATTTTTTTGTAGTATCTCTCTTTATAGTTAGGTCATATATTCATTTTGACTTTATCTTGGTAAATGGTTTATACCCAATTTCTGCCAGACTGCTTTCCAGTCTTGGGCACAGTCAATTTCCTTCTCTGGGTCACAGGACCATAGATTTGGATCTGGGAAAGCTCTTAGAGGCCATCTAGTGCAGTGATCCAGAGAGGTTAAGGGGTTTTCCAAGGTCACATGTAAATATGTATTAGAGGTGGATTGGATCCCAGCACCTGATTCCACAGTCAAACTCTTGACACTGCCACACTCGCTCATATAAAAGGAGGGGCTCGGTCAAGATTAAATGGCTTCCAAAATCCTCTCCCAATTTAAATTCTGTAATCCTTATCACTCCTAGTCATTAGATTTTGGAAGAATTCCCCCTCCCTTACACACATACATACTCTCTCTCTCTCTCTCTCTCTCTCTCTCTCTCTCTCTCTCTCTCTCTCTCTCTCTCTCTGCTTTGGAGTGAAAGGCCACTAGGTCCTAGAGTATGGTTGAGTTTTAAAAAAATCTGTGGAACCAGGATAGCAATCACAGTTCATTTTTGGAGATTTGTGAAGATAACCCATGGCTGGTAAGGTCAAGATTGTGTGGGCAGAGGTACTTTTTATCTTTGAAATAACAATTCATATTTCTATTGAGCCTTGAGGCTTACAAAATGCTTTCTTCAGAACTATTTTGGGTACCATTCTTTACAGATAAAGAACCAAAGCTGAAAAAAGTCAAGAAATAACAATACCTACCATTTATAAAGCACTTCAAAGTTTGTGAAGTACTTTACATAGCATCTCATTTGAAGTTTGCAAAAACTATTATCCCCATTCTATAGATAGGGAAATTGAGACTCAGAGAAGATAAGTTGAGATAGGATCACACAGCTAAAAAAGGAGCCAGGCAGGATTTGATCTCAAGTCTTCCTGACTCGCAGTCCAATCTTCTCTCCTCTGTACCACCTTCCTGCCAATGGGCACACAGACGATAAGTTTCAGAGCCAGGCTTCAAACCCAGGTTTCAGGCTCTTTGTAGGAGTCCTCCCTGCTTTAGTGAATGGCTGCCATAAGGGATCAGGCTGGGGATCTAGCTGCTGATGGCTGAAAGGAGGAGAGCATACATTGAAAAAGCCTTAATTAGTCATCATACACCTGGGTTATTTCATAATCCAATGGTCTGACATCCCTCATTTGCTCAGACAGAATTGCTCACACACCTAATGCCATTTTACACTTGGCATCTGCTGGTTTGATCTATTTCCTCATTACCTTGGATAAAAAGGCAAATATTTTCTGTTTACCTCAATAATTGGAAATTTTGGAGATGGATATCTTTGAAACCCTCTTCCACACTCCAAAGCCCACAGTTTAATGCCTGATGACCAGAAACACAGTCTGGATGCACCTGTGGTGGGAAGGTGGCATGTGCTGTGAATATAGTGGCTCCCCTTAATTGTACTAACATCTGCCTCTGAGCCTAAGTGGATTCTGGGAGGAGCTTATTACACGGAGCTGTTACATTTCAGGGGATATAATCTGAATCCTAACATATCCCAGGGGATAGGAGCTAGAGTCCAAGGGTGGGGAACCTGTGTCCTCAAGTTCACATTTAAGCCCTCTAGGTCCTCAAGTGTGGCCCTCTGACCGAATCCAAACTTCATAGAACAACTCTCCTAGAAGGTCACATGTGGCCTCGAGGCTGCAGGTTCCCCACCTCCAAGTTAGATCATAAGTAACTCCCTCTATCAATATAGGGCTTCTTGTCTTAAAAGGTTGTCTGGGGCATGTAGAGGATAAATAACTTATATAGGTCCACACAACCGCTATAGACCTTTGTGGGTTTCCTAGTTTCAGGACCATTTTGCTATGGCTGCCTCTAAAAGATCCCACTCCATGTATTTAAAACAGAGCTCTACTAAAGTCTCCCTTCCTCCCCCTTGTGATTAAGGAACTCAAACCAGAAGACATTCATTCGTTAATTCATTCAGTGCAAAGCAATAATGTCCAAAAAAGTCCCAAGAAAGCCCTTTCTTACAGTATCTTTTTCCTACAAATAGCCTGCAGTCACTGGTATTGGAAGAGAGAATTTTTCACTTTATTCCAAACTAGGCTGTCCCTAAATTATACCCTCTAGCCAGCCTCTAGCCTGAGAGATCATCAGTGAGGGGAGATTCCAGAATCCTCTGGGATCAGATCTAGGCTCTCACAAAAAAAGTAACCCAGAGACATTGCTCGTTTCCCCAGTAGCCCTCTGGCCATAACAGATATTTCCCTTTCCCTCTCCTGAGTGAAGGAGCTGGAGAACACACAACTGGCAGAAACTCCTTCTTTTGGGCAGCCATACCCTCTCTCCTCCTCAGCCCTACCTTCTGACCAGACGGGCCTGATACTGTTAACCTCTCTCTCTTTTTCATTTTGCACATATCATTTCCCCACTGATGATTCAGCAAAGCGATGTATGGAAATGACAAAGACACAGAATTGTCTCATCTAATCCTCTCTCGGCCCCTGCCCTCCCCACCCCACCCCTCTTTCCTTCTCCCAGCAAACAACAACGCTCAAGAATCTGAATCTTCCACTCTGAAAAATTACCCACAAGGCCTGAAGGGCAGCGGTTTTAGAAATATTTGAGAAATCAAAGAAGTACTTGGAAACTGGGAGAAAAAAACCCTCCTCCTACTGAATCAATAATAGAGCCTGCTCTCTTTACGTTCTCCTGATTCAGAGGAGCTCTGATTCCTTGACACAAACAAATCCTTACAGCTTGTCAGCACAGCTGCAGAAACACGGCCGGGAAAGAGTGATGGGGAGAACCCAGCGTCGCCTGATGCTTCGGCGGGGAGGAACTTTCAGGCTCCAGCCGGTTTTCCGTTCCCCGGGAAATACGTGAAGCAGGAAAAACAAAACTTAGTCCTTCTGTTTTGTTTTGGGCTCCCGCCCCCTACCAGAAGAAACAGGCTAGCCCTGGCTCTTAGCAATATCTTGGCTGCCGTCACAACTGAACCAAGCGTTTAGTATCCGAGTCAGAGAATAAATGGCAAACATTGGAAGGAGCCTAGAGGAGGCGTCAGCTTTGCCTGCTGCCTCTCTGACCTCCGCCTCTCCTTAAAGACTACAACAAGGTTATTTCTGTTGGGCACTTAGCAACTGAGATGCGCACCATTTGGAATGGGACTTTCTAGCGTTAACCTCGTGGGTTGTTTTTTTTTTTCGAAGCCTTCATATGTAATTTAAACACATACGCACACTCACTGCAGCTGCTTTGAGAAGAGAGTGTGGTTTTGGCCGCAGTATAAATAGCGATCGCGTGGATTTTAAAGGCTCCGCTTTCCAGCTCCTCCTGCACGCAGCTGACTGCGTGCTGGGCTCAGCCCACTGCCACCAACCTGGGTTGGAAGAGCGTTTTATGGGTCACTATCCCAGGCACTGGGAAGGATCTGGGCTTCCTTGCGCGCCTCTGGCGCGGGATTGCGTGCAATGTGCATGCAGGAAGGGCTAAAGATAGCCCTGCCATTTGGGAATGGCCATTATCGTGAAATAAAAGCGATTGTAAAGCTAACCATTATGCTCCGAATGTAAGACAATCATGTTTAAAGGGGGGGCGGGGAGGAGAAGGGCGGGGGAAGGCTTGGGTCAGAGGCAGTCGGCAGTAGAAAGGGCCTTGGCCTGAATTAAGAGGCAGGAGACTGGGCCCAGCACTCACTGTGCCAGTCTCAGATTCCTCTTCTGTGAAGTGTGGATAGTGGTGCCTGCACTGTTAGATTTACGTCATTATTGAGTACTTGGACCTGGAGTTTTAGAGCTGGAAGGTCATCTCGCACGACTTCCCCATCCAGCAGATGACGAAACTGAGGTCCCGGGAAGTGAGGTGACTATCCCAAAGTCATTTAAGCATTAAAGGTGGATGAGGCAAGATTTGAATCTGGGTCCTCTGACTCCAAGAACATTGTTTTTCCCACTTTAGCAATTTCCTTCTTGATTGATTTGTTGTTGAGTCAGTTCAGTTCAATAGTATCAGCTTTGTGACGGCATTTGGGGTTTTCTTGGCAAAAATACTGGAGTGGTTTGTCATTTTCTTCTCATTTCCCTTCCTTCCTTCTTGAATAAAGCACTAAATAAACGTAGAGAGACTTGTTACAGGTAAGGGGTTGACCTTGGAACCTGCAAGACCTAGTTGAGGTCTTCTTTCTTATTCTTTCTGGTTGTGGTGACTAGGGGCAAACTTCAGCCTCTGAACACGCCCAGGCAACTCTAAGAATAAATTGCTGTGGAGCTGTAGATTTGAAATCTTAGTTCCTGATCAAGTAAGTAATGAATGTCTCATTGTCAATATAAAAACAACTGGCTGAATTCAGTTGAATTCACTGTTTGCTAAGAAAGTCCATCAAATTTTAAAGCTGAAAGAGATCCTATTGGCCATCTACCCCAAACCCCTTGTTTTCCAGATAAGGAAACTGAGCCCAAAGATGTGACATTGATTTGCCCAAACAAGGTAACACAGCTATCTAGTGGCAATTCCAAAATTAGAACTCTGAGTTTCCTGACTACATATACCTCTTGAATTATGATTTGACTAATTTTAGCTGTTTCCTTGGCTGGGTTATATGTATGGATATCATCTGTTAGGGAATCACCTGATGGAGTGCTATGGTTTGCTGTCATATAACAAGCCTTTATTCAAATCCTTTTACGTGAGAGATTGCAAACTTTAAAGTCCCATATAAATGCACAGTGTTGTATTACTTCTTGTAACAATCTAATTCAACAAACATTTCTTATACACTAGCGTGTGCCTCCATGACTTGTTTCCCAGACTGCTAGGTGGTGCAGTGGATAGAATGCTGGGCCTGAAGGCAGGAAGAGACTGATCTTCCTGAGTTCAAATCTGGCCTGAGACACTTAGCTGTGGGACCCTGAGCAAGTCCTTAACCCTGTCTGCCTCAATTTCCTTATCTGTAAAGTAAGGTGGAGAAGGAAATGGCAAACTACTCCAGTATCTTTACCAAGAAATTCTCAGGTGGGATCAGGAAACGTCAGATACCACTGAAATGACTGAATTGCAACATTACACCTTATTCTCTTCCACAAACCCCTTGGTTTGGCCAAAGAGATTAATTTATTATTCCCTGTACTTGACTTTCCATCTCCCATCTCTGTGTTTCACAGGATGTTGTTTCTCATACCTGGAAAGTATTCCCTCCTAGCTTCTGCCTCAGTATACCTACCTTCCTTCAAAGCTCAATTCAAGCACTAGATCTTATGATAAGCCTGCCTTGAATCCTGAAGTTTTAGTAACTCTAAAATCAAGAAATTTACTTGAATTTTACTCTAGAAATTTACAAATTACCTTTAATTTACAATTGAAATTATTAGGACACATTTTGCATTTAATTTTCTAGGAATGTGTTGTTTCCTCCTGTAGAATTTGAGCTCCTTGAGGGATTTTTGTGTTTATGTCCACACACTGTGCCAAGCACATAGTAGGCAATTAAGAGCTTGGTGTTGTAGCTGATGTTGCAAAGCAGTTTGCTCTGTAATGAGGGCACTGAAGTCTTGTCCTGAAGGGACTTACCTTTTTCTGTGAGGATCCAACATGTACACAAATGAGTAAATACAAAGTATATGCAAAGAAATAAAATATAATTTCAAGATTATATTGCCAACAAACTGGGGAGATCTGCAAAGGTCTGGTGTTGGAGAAGGTACTTAATAACACTAACTTTCATTTAGTTGACAGTGCAGTGGATAGAGTGTGGGGCTGGAGTCAGGAAGATCTGAGTTCAAATATGCCCTCAGAGACTTACCAGCTGTGTGACCTTGGACAAGTCACTTAACCCTCTTTGCCTCACTTTTCTCATCTGTAAAATTAAGCTGGAAAAGGAAATAGCAAACCACTCCAGTATCACTCCCAAGAAAATCCCCAATAGGGTCAAGAAGAGTCAGACGTAACTGAACAATTCATATAGTGCTTTAAGGTTTGAAAAGTAATTTTTTGGTCCTCGTGACAATCATGAGAAGTAGGTGCTCTTATTATCTGCATTTTATGGATGAGAGAGCTGAGGCAGATAGAGACTCAGTGACTTGCTCAGGATCACGCAGCTATTAAGTGTCAGATTCTGGATTCGAACACAGGTCTTCCTGATTCTAGATTCAGTACTCTATCCATTGAACCACCTAGATGCCTCTGAGCTGTGTTTTGAAGTATTCTAAGGATTTTAAGAAATGGACAAGTAATTCATGAACTAAATAAGTGGTATAAAAGTAAGATTGTTGTTCTTACAAAGACTGTCTCTAAGTATGCCTGGAGGGAAGCAGAATAGACCTCTCTAGCTTCCTCTTTCCCCACTCTTCTCCAAGGCAGACTTCAATCCCTTCCAGGGGGGGAAGCAGCAGGTTGGGGCCAGAGGCTACAGCTCTGTTCTCCTCAGAGAGAGGGAAACTGGGCTAGAATTCTATCTGTCTGCTCCCTTAAATATTATTAGTCTAGCTCTAGCAGATATGATTTTTAGGTTCAAGCTAAATTTCTGATCTCTCTTCATTAATTGGTTGAGAGGAGGACCCGAGCTTTATATCTAAAGCTTAATTCCCTTCCCACCAAATACCAACTCCACAATGAACACACATAGTAAACAGAAAAGAAATCCATTTAGCCAAGTTGACAGCAAAACAGAAATAAGAGAAAGTATCCATAAGAGAATGTATACCAGATAATACAGAGTGAAGAAACTGTCCCATTTGGAGTAAGGTAACTCAATTCAGCCAAGAGATGAGTCCCAGATCTCGCCCAAAGGGGAAATTCCTTGAAGTCTCTAGAGTAACAACCTGTGAATAGGGACATGATGGAGACTATAAGCTTCTGCTATGTTGGATTCTTCTGAGAATCTTTTCTTGTTTCAGCAACCTGAAGTGAGGTTAGTATCATCCATTTACTTTTTCTTTCTTTACTTTATTTTTTTTTTCTGGTTACATGTAAGGATAGTTTTCAACATTCACTTTTATAAGATTTTGAGTTCCAAACTTTTTTCTCTCCCTCTCTCCCCTCTTTCTTTCCCAAGATGGCAAGCAATCTGATAAGGGCTATGGTATCATCCATTTTCCATTTCAAAAGTGGAAACCAGAAGAGACTGAAGAGAAGCCTCCTCTCCTGTTCTACCCAGTCCCCTCCTACAGGACATTAATATCTACCAGTGAGGAGAGAGTCCCATACCAATAGTGCTATCATTTTCATCAATATCATCATGATCATCATCATGGTCATTGTAAGTGATGAAAAAAACTAACACCTAATCCACTGCCTCCTTGTGCAAGGACCTTACAACAGTTTAGTTGGGCCCTAGTTGGAAGGACACTGAACTTGAATGCAAAAAGATCTGGGTTTTGGCCTCAAGAAGCCATGACTTCTCCATTGCTAGAGGACTCTAGGAAGAGACTGATTAGACCACCATTTGTTGGGGATATTGTAGACAGGATTCCTGTTCAAGTATGGATTGGATTAAATGACCTACAATTTTAAATTCCGGTACTATGATTGTCTCTGCTTTGTCATTAATCCACTTCGAGATCTGTTACAAGTCACTTCCCTTTTCTGGGCCTCAGTTTCCACCTCTATGTAAAGAGGTAGAATTCTAACATCTCGTGATCCTAAGTGCTAAGAAACATGATGTGGGGCAGCCAGTCTTTTTCACTTAAAGGGAAGAATAGTGATCCCATTTTTCAACTTTTCTTGGACCTTTTGCTAGGGCCCAAGAGATAGTTCCATACAATGGACAGGAGGTGAGTCTTAGAGTCAGGTAGATCTGGGTTGAAGTCCTAACCATACTGATTATGTCCCCAGTATGTAGTAAATGCTTGTTGGCTATGTGATTCTGGACATATCAATCAATCTCATGGTGTCCCATGAATCTCTCTAAAATTATAAGCTACAGTCCAGTTACTGAGCAGTATAAGGGGAGGGAATTTTCAGCAGGGAGTTTCCCATTAATAAAATCAAGTCCAGAACTCCCCCCCCACACAGCCTCCCCCCAAACCAACATAGAGTCATAATTAAAGTCATCACTTGACTATGGACACATTTGTACTACTCCTTATTGGTGGTTAGACCCATCTTGCAGATAAAACTGACTTCCTAGCATCAGAGCAATTTTAGTACCTTATGAAATTCAGGGTTTTTGTTTGTTTTTGAGGAAAGGTACAGGGGGACACTCCCCTATAGGAAAGTGGAAAGTGGTAAGATCACAACACTGGGAGACCACGAGGCAGTGGGAGGCCACCATTTTTAGGAAATAGGGCAGGCAATAAATTTGGGAATTCCCATAAATGGGAATGTGGCCATGGTAAGAAGGAAGCACACCATCGGTTACCTTCCTATTTTAACTAATTGTTCTTGCTTCTATGTAGCAAGAGCAGTGCAAATGTTATCATCACCATCTAGACTGGGGGGCCCCAGGCAAAGCCCTAAATACCCCACCACAATGAAAGCTCTGCCTGAAATTCAGCTGATTCCATATAACCCATCACCCACAATGAGATGGAGCAATGGAGCAAGATACCAGTGCAAGCAATTGCTCAAACCTTTCCTCCAGGAAGCCATCCTTGATAGCCTCAGTTAACAGTGACCCCATTAGGAGGTTCTAAAAGGTCCAAACTGGAGCTGGAACCAAGCAGGACTCTCTCCACTATCTTCAAGCTCCCAGCTCATTCCCAACCTTCCCACCAATATCCACTTTTTTCTTTAATTCTCCTGGTAAATCCCCTAAGTGCCACCCCTGTGAGAAGGAACTCAAAATCTCTTCTCCATCCTGACCTGTAGCCCTACTCTGTCTGCCTTCTCAGTGGTGGTAAACCATGTCTATGGGGCAGTGTTATGGGAATCTAAAGATCTTCCCTGCCCCTAGGCCCTTTGCTAAAGTGACTACATGACTCTGAGAACCTTCTCTGATTTGAAAGCATACTCTGCCCCCTAAAAGGCTGAATGTGATCACATGGAGCCTGTGGTGGGAGGCTTGTTTTTCAGGAATGCCCACGCCTTGTAGCTTTGTGATTGGGCAGTGGGTCAAGAGGGCTATGACATTCTCTGAGCCAGGAGAAGGCTATATATATGCCCTGATGTGAGGTTTTGCTTTGGGGCTCACTTTGAGAAGAGTTGTGTGATTTGGCCAGATGAGACTCTGGGCAGCCGTTGAGCCCCCCGGCTTTGAAAAACCCAGATGTTGGTGCTTCCCTCTCTGGTAACTGAATAGGTAACTGATGTAATAGTCAGATGCTGGAAGCCCATCTGCGGATCTGTTTCTTTGACTGCTTGTAACTTCTGTTTGTATTCTCTGAAGTTCAGGGTGCTGCCTTTTTCCCCTGAACTAGGTAAATGATATATGTTTGATTGATTAAAGTGAAACTGTTAACCCATTTTGAGTTGCTTTCCTTTAGAAAAGCAGATCTAAGAACCTGTGCTAGCAGCCAACCTGGGTATGTTAGGGTGCTTGCTGATACAGGCAGACACCCTGAGCATCCTAAGAGTCGCTGGGACTTTCTGTCTCTCTAAAGCTGAATTCTCTTATATGTTTTGTCTTCTCGAAACCTTAAATTTCTGTTTATATCTCTTGTACTTAGCACAGTTGGGTACATCAGAAGTGTTTAATAAATAATTTTTCATTCATTCATCCATTCAATAGATATCTCTAACTCAAATTTTTCTTAAGAGTTCTTTTTTCTTTATTCCTACCTTGCATTGTACATTACTGTATATAAAATGTTCCTCCCTTTCTCCAATACAGTATAATAAACACCTTGAATGCAGAGCCTGGCATTTTCGTCTTTCTATCTCCAGGATAGGGTAGTTAGGTGGCAAAGCGAATAGAGTGCCAGGCCTGAAGTTGGAAAGACTCACCTTCATGAGTTCAAATCTGGCCTCAGACACTTGCTATCTGTGTGACCCTGGGCACATCACTTAGCCCTGTTTGCCTCAGTTCCTCATCTATAAAATGAGCTGGAGAAAGAAATGGCAAATCCCTCCAGTGTCTATCTAATAAAAACCCTCAACGGAGTCATGAAGAGTCAAATATGTCTTGGTAAAAAATTCCAAGCATAGAGCTTTGTTCATAACAGACTAGCAATAGATATTTTTGAATGCATGAATCCTTAAAGCCTTGGAATACTAGATAGAACAGTGAATTTAAAGTCAATAAGAATTGTGTTTGAGTCCTGCTTCCACCACTTACTAGCTAGCTTTGTGACCCAAGACAAGTCATTTAACCCACCTCAGTTTTCTCATCTGTAAATAGAGATAATAATAGTATCTACCTTGCAGAATAAGGACCAAATGAGAAAACATGCACAATGCACTTTTCAAACCTTAAAATTGCTAGTAAATGTGATTTATTATGTGATACAGTGGAAAGATGGCTGGATTTGGAGTCAGAGGAACTGGGTTTAAAGCCCAGCTTTGCTACCTATGTGACCTTGGGCAAATCACTTCATCTTCTTGATCATCAGTGTCTTCATTTCTAAATTGAGGCAGTCTATATATCCTTTGAAGTCCTTTCCAACCCTAAACCTATGAGTCTTCAATCCATTTTGTGGTCAGCCACCACTGACCTCCGGGTTGAGCATAAGAATATCAGAAGTAATAAAGAGAACAAAAACCATAGGCCAGGCGACCCATTGGTTGGTGGGTAGAGGGTGAGTGAGGATAAGGAGACATCCAGACTGTGTGCTGAGATGAGTTAGATCCCAGGATGCCTAGACCCCAAATTGACTTGAGGATGGATTTAAGCAAAAAGAGGAAAGAATAAAGACCTAGGAAGAAAAACTGAAGACTCATTTCTCTGTCTCTTGCCTTCCCTATGAAGGCCCTGGGGACCTGAAAAAATAAATTTAGAGTCTCTGCCAGCATTATAAAATCACAGAGCTAGAAGAAGACTAGGCAGTCATCTATTCCAGTTTTCCAACTATTCATGAATCCCTTCTACAATGTTCTTGACCAACGGTGTTCAATGACCACTCTATTAGAAGCCTGAAGGTGGGGAGGAAGACTGCACACACCCAAGAGGAGCGGGCTTTTCTGGAACGCCATTGTTTGCAAGTTCAGAAGCTTCCAGACTGTGGAGATTTAGTTAGACAACGGGCACCAGAGCAGGATACAGCTTTGTTCCAGCACCAGGCCTTCTGAGCCCCATTTGGAAGTCCCTCCCTTGCCATCCAGCTACATTTTCATGGACCGCATGAGTATTTCTGGGTCCTCATTAGTAAAATATTCCCCAATAAAATAGTAAGTCTGAAGTGTGAGTCTCTCACAGCCAGATTCTGTCTCTAAGTGATGTCTTTCATTTGTACTGCATTTGTCTTTTATGCAGTTATTTGCATATTTTAGAATGTAGCTCCTTGAGAGGATGGACCATGCCTTGCCTTTTGTGTGTGTGTGTGTGTGTGTGTGTGTGTGTGTGTGTGTGTGTGTGTAATTTAAGTGCTTTAGTACAGCTTGTGAAATATGTTGTTGCTTAGTCATTTCAGTCATGTCCAACTCTTCATGACTCCTTTTTGGGTTTTCTTAGCAGAAATACTGGAGTTCTTTGTCTTTTCCTTCTCTGGTTCATTTTACAGATGAAGAAACTGAGGCAAAAACAGGGTTAAGTAACTTGCCCAAGGTCACACAGCTAGTAAGTGTCTGAGGCCAGATTTGAAATCAGATCTCCCTCCAGACCTGGCTCTCTATCCACTGTACCACCTAGCTGCCCTTTATGAATTATAGTAAATGCTTAATAAATGTTTTTGACTGGTTGACTGACTGTCTAATAGCCCCACCAAAGGAATTGAGGAGGAGGGCAGAATAGTCTTCCTTGAGGTCAGTCTCAGAGATTAGAGATGTCCTCTATTGTGGTTCTAAAAAAAAAAGTGAAATAAGATCATGAAAATCTCATCAATTTATCTTGAAACTATATTGCCCATGTTTCCTCTCAGGTAGCAAGTCTAAATGTTTATCCTCATGATCTAAATAGCAACACATACTGAGGGAGATTTCCTTTGAGCTGTCCTTAAAATGCTGCTCTTCCTGCTCCTTTTCCCAAATGTGCTGCACGTCTGTATGCATTGTTTCCACCCCCTTCCAGATTTTATAGACTTCAATTCTATTTCTTCTCAGCTGTCATCTTTTCAAACTGTGAACAGATTAAAGACCTTACAACTCTAATTTCAAAGCTGAAGTGCTGGAGATTTAGCAGCCGCGGTATCTCTAGCAGAAAATTTCTTGAACAAAGGTGACTATGATGCATGAATGTGGTATGTGGTAAGAAGGGTGTGTGTTGGGGAGGACTGGAAGGAGGAGAAAGAGAAAGACAGAGAGACAAATAGAGCCTGAGAGAAACAGAGACAGATAGACAGAAGGGGAGAGACATAGACAGAGAGAGAAAGGAAAAAGAGAGAGAGTGAGACAGAGGGAGGGAGACACAGAGAAACAGGGACACAGAGAGACACAGAAAGACAGAGAGAGACAGAGAAGGGGGGGAAGAAGCAGGGAAACAAAGACAGAAAGAGAGAGGAGAAAGACAGAAAGAAACAGAAACAGTGGGAGACAGAGTGAAAGAGACATACAGAGACAGCAGGGGGTGTGGGAGAGGGAGGGAGGGAAAGATACACAGAGAGACAAACAGAGAGCAGGATGAAGGAAAGGAGGAAGAGGAGGAGGAGAAGCAGCAAGATGAATTTCAATTCAATTTTCAGAATATTTTCTGTTTAAAATCACAAGTCAGAGAAGTGCTAGAACAGGGTTGAAAAATGTTTTTTCCCCCCCTCATATTCTGTTGTGGATGAATCCCTCCTAGATTTCCATGCCCTCTAAATCACTGCTATAAGCATTTCAATAGCAACATTTAAAAATATTTAAAAGTTCAATTTTAGATTTCCAATTAGAAACAAGGCTCTTTCTTTTGTCTCTTCCTCATCATCTTCCTCCTTCCTCCTTTTTTCTTCTTCCTCAAAATGAAGCAGCATGGCATATTTCATCAAGAGCTACTCTCAGGATCAGATGACCTAGGTTCAAGTTTGGCCTTTGACAACATATACTGGCTGTATGACCCTGGGCAAGTCACTTAACCTCCTAGTATCCTTAAGCAGCCCTCTAATTATAAGTCACAGAACAGGTGCTGATCTGCATTGATAAAAAGAAGTTTCCCTCCTAGGAGTTCTCTACAGTGAGAAAGCCACAAATTTAGTCTGTAATAATAGTAATAATAATAGCTAGCATTTATATTACACTTTAATGTTTGTGAAACCCTTACTCTCATGTTGATGATGCTGAATGGAGTATTGGGGTTAGAAAAGGTTCCAAATTGGAGCTGACTACTGATCTTCTCCCTTAATTTCACAATTTTTGGTTTTATACTATAGTATATTGTTATCTACATTGTCCCTATCAATCACTTGTGAGGCAGGGGGTGGTACAGTGAATAGAGCCCCAGGCCTGGCTCTCTATAGAGAGACTTACATACAAAGCCTGCCTCAGAAACTAACTAGTTGTGTGACCCTGGGCAAGTCACTTACTCTGTTTGCCTCAGTTTCTTCATCTGTGAAATGAACTGGAGAAGGAAATGGCAAACCATTAGAGTATCTTTGCCAAGAAAACCCCAAATGGGGTGACAAAGAGTCAGATGTGACTGAAAAGATGTGAACTGAAACCTGCAATGGCGGTGCTTTTTGAAAGTTCCTTATTAGAGTATAAGGTCTTTAAGATTAGGAGCCTCATCTTTATATCTCCCATTGTGTATAATTGAATAACAGAATATCACATCACACTCTCTGTGACAAAATTTCATGAATATTGGCCCAATCTATTTTTTTTGTGAGGGGGGAGAGGAGTGTACCAGGAATTCAGTCAGTCAGTTAATAAACTTAATTAAGCACCTACTTCATGGTAGCCACTGTGCTAAATATTGAGGATATAGATAAGGAAAAGACAGTCTCTGCCCTCAAGCTGTTTACAATCTAATATGGAAAGCTAACACACACACACAAAACTAAGGGGGTGGGAGATGTGGGTTCAGATGCCAGGGAAGGTACCCATGGTAGAAAGTCAGAAGCATCCCCACAGCCAGGTGAGAAGTAAGCACACGGTCTGAGCTGAGCTGCCTCGTTAACTGGGCATTCTAGGGTTCATGGTTTAACCCTCCAATCAGGCAGTGGCGGGGAGGCGGAGTCCCAACCAAGGCTGATGGGGTCTTATAGGGGCATGAGATTTTCCCAATGATGAGCTTCTTGTGGCTTGGTGGAGAAGTCAGTCAGAAAAGTCCCAAAGGAGAGCAGCCAGGTGAGAAACGAGAAGGAACAAAGGTTTACTAGCGCAAGGTCCCTTTGTTCAGTATGAATCCTTTTCCAAAGTTATTATTTGGTGATATTGGAGAGTATCCCTAGATAAAGTGGGCAAACCAGGATTTTGGAGAGATTTGCTTCTGTTCTCCATGCAGTCTTAGTTTATGTTTATATATTGCTCCAGAAAGAGACCAAAAGAAATACTATCAACAGAATCAATTTAGGGCTATTCAGGGCAACAACTATTATCAATCCAGGCAAATTGGTTGGTTCCCTTAGTTGACCTGTTAAGTCTAACATACTGGGCCCCTCCCCCCAAATAGAGACCCATCAGGTGAGGTGGAGGTGGGAAGAGGGGAGGGAGTGCATGTGTAAGTGTGTGAACACCAAAGTCAAACCTTACAGTAACTTCAGAGTTTTGCCTGGTTTTGTCAACTGGTTCTTAAATTCTTCATTTCATCATCAGATGCCATGGTTGTGCCTGCTTTTGGGAGGAACAAATTGTGATGGGTCAGGAAATGGAATGAGAAAAAGAAGTAGAACGCTCTCAAGATGCTTTCTGAGAAGTCACCAGCAGGGTGGTTTGGCCTTGATTTCCCATCTTCCTTATCCAAGCGGCTGTCATTAAGAACCCTCTACCTGCCGAACCCTGGGATTCTGCCAGCTGTATCTTCAAGTGGCTTTTAAACATGCTCTCATTTATCCTCCGCTGGGGAGCAGTGGGATTCGAGGACACATGTGGAAGCTGTTGTGCTTATGCTTTCAGGGTTTCCTTGGGAACTGAATATAAACCCCAGCAGGGCTCAAGTGCACATATGAATGAATAAACCCATCAATGATAGACTTCCATCACTGGGTCCATCTCTGGGTGAGGGAAGTAGCAATTCCAAAACAATGCTTTTGTTTTGGAAAAAAAAATGTGAGGAGAGATTCAGACAGGCACATGAAGTCCGTGGCAATCTCATTTGTTTCCCCACAGCCTGTGTACCACAGACAGATTAGATGGGGCCTCTCCTGGGGTTATGCTGGGGGTTCCATGTCCTCCTGAGTTATTTTGCACGACAGGGCGCTGAGGCTTTCTGTAATGGCAGATCCCTGCATGTTCCTCCTGCACCTGCCGGGCCTGTTACAACCATCCCAGATAGACAGTGGTCTTTTACTTTAAGCTCACAATGTTGCTGTGAGACAATGAAGGCAGATATTTTTGCCCCCATATTATGTCCAAGGAGGTTAACTCACGAGGCCAAAGTCAGACAGCTAGTTTAGTAGAGGAATTGGGACAGACTCCAGGTAAAACTTCCTAGCTCAGCCCACTTGATATAGTCCTTCAATTCCACAGCCTAGGAGATAAATGTAGTATGTGGATTTTCAGGTTTCCTTATCCTGCAGCTGGGGATTTGCTAGAGATTGCCCATCAATTTCATATTTTCCACACAATGAATGAGCTGCCAAGGATTTGGGTACACTTTACAACTTTATCTGAAAAAAAAAAATGATTCAAAGATCACACTACACCCACAAGGAACCTTTAGGAAAATGAACAATTCAAACTCTACTAGGTCTCCTAATCCCCAGACTCCTGTGCTCAAGTATTCCTCATGCCATTTCCCTAGTTGGAGAACAGCACTGCCAACATGGACTAGTCATGTTGGCTCTTATAAATAGAATAACATAAGAACACAGAATAAGAGTTGAAAGGGACCCAAAGTCCAATCCCTTCATTTTATAGATGAAGAAACTAAGGTTATGTGATTTTTCTAAAGTTATATTGATAGTGACAAGTTTGTTCAGTCATTTTTTACCTCATTTGGTGTTTTCTTGACAAAGTTACTGGAGTGATTTGCCATTTCCTTCTTCAGATCATTTTACAGATGAGGAAACTGAGGCAAATGGGGTGAAGTGACTTGCCCAGGGTCATATAGCTAGGAAGTATCTGAGGCTAGACTTGAACTCAGGTCTTCTTGAGTCCAGGCCAGGTGCTCAATCCACAGCACCACCTAGCTACCTGTGAGCACTCATAATTAGAAGTAATTTCCTTGTACAAGATACTCTCCGTACTCTAAACATTTTCATTTGCCAATTCCTAATGCTTGGAATTCTCTCCCTCATCATCTATCTCCTGGTGTCCCAAGCTTCCTTTAAGTCCCAACTAAACTTTCTTTTTCTAATATAGTGCCTTCCTTCCATTGATGACCTCTGTTTTAACCTGTAAATATCTTTTCTGTACATAGTTGTTAGCATGTTGTCTCCCCCATTAAACTGTGGATTTCCTGAGAACAGAGACTATCTTTTGCCATTCTTTGTAGCCCCAGGCTTAGCATAAAGTTTAATGCATAGTAGGCACTTAATGAATGTTAATTGACTGACCCTCAGAAAACAACACATGCTTCTTACTTAAAGAACATTCATCTACGCTCCGTCCATTCATAGGCTCACAGGACTTAGAGGAGGACCAAGGACCTTAGAGAATGTCTCATCAATTTATAGACAAAAGAAACAACACCTCTGAGAGAGGAAGTATTGTCTAAAATCACACAGGTAGCAGAATCAGAATCTGAACCCAGGTCCACTGACTCCAAATGCAGCGTTCTTTCTCTTGTGCCATTTGAGCCTCCTACTGAGTATAGTAACACACAAGATAACAAAAACCCAATTGCTTAATACAGGACTGCTAGGTGGTGCAGTGGATAGAGCACTGGGTCTGGAGTCAGTAAGACTTGATTTCAAATCTGGCCTCACACATTTAATAGCTTTGTGACCCTGGGCAAGTCACTGAATCCTGCTTGCCTCAGTTTCTTCAGCTGTAAAATGAGCTGGAGAAGGAAATGGCAAACCACCCCAGTATCTTTGCCAAGAAAACTCCAAGTGGGGTCACAAAGAGTTGGATGTGACTGAACAACAATATTGCTTAATACATTAACTGGTCTTTCTGATTCTTTTATTCAAACCTCTCTAATGCCTATAATTCCTATTAAGAATAGTAGAACACTCATTTTTCTGTTCTAAGTCATTGCAATAATTTTAGCATTTATTTTGTGTGAAAGGAGATGAAAGAATCTTATTTTCATACCTTCAAAATGAGGCCTAGTTTCTGTTTATTGAAACCTACATCTCAACTCTTTTTTTTTTTTAAAGGAACGTTGGCTTTGCAGCATTCCTTTTAGATATGCCCAGGTGCATGGACTTCTAGGGTTGTTCTTAGGGTTGTAGATGGAGACAGGCAAGGGAGTCCAGAGGTTGTCAGCCTAAACCCCCTCATTCCATAGATAAGGAATCTGAGGGGTGAGGAGATCAAATGATTTGCCCAAAGTCATACAGATGCTACACATCAGAGGTCTTTTGGAACCCAGGTGACCAGGGTTTGTCATACTGTACCATGCTGCCTACCCAATTGTATTTACTCTTCCTATCATGTTTTCCTTAATTCACAAGTTTGTGAGAATAGAGGGTAGCTAGGTGGTGCAGTGGATAGAGCACTGGGCTTGGAATCAGGAAGACTCATCTTCATGAGTTCAAATCTAGCCTTAGACACTTACTAGCTTTGTGACCCTGGGCAAGTCACTTAACCCTCTTTGCCTCAGTTACCTCATATGCAAAATGAACTAGAGAAGGAAATGGCAAACCACTCCAGTGTCTTTGCCAAGAAAATCCCCCAAATGAGTTCACAAAGAGTCAGACACAACGGAGCAACAGTGAGAATAGAGAGAGACTCCACTGATCTCGGGGACTTTCAGAAGTTTTAGAGGTTGTTAAAATGATAGAAGTCAGTGAAAAAGCAAATCATTTTTTGTGCCGTTATTGACTTTTTGCCTCACTAGCGAATGAGAGCTATCTATATAGCTAATGTCTGAGACTGAGGAGTCTAAGGACAAATAACCTGTGAGCAGTAGTAGCTGCTCCACTGGAGACCCAATTAGCCAGTTCCAGTTGGGCAACACAGCTCCTTCCTTCCTTTGTTCCTTCCTTCCTTCCTTCCTTTGTTCCTTCCTTCCTTCCCTTCTCTCTGCTCTCCCTCCTCTCCCTCTGTCCACATGTGGAACCATAGCCTTCCCCGTGGTGTTCTGCCCAAAGGAATATAAATTTTGGTGACTGAAATCTAGCAAGATGTCTTAGGGTTTATCAACTGGATTTATTTTTTGTGGACCATATCTTAAATCCAAATTACTCTGGTTCTCATTGATTGGCCAACAGTAGGTACCAAACTGAGCCTCATTTGGTCATTATTTGGATTCTGATGACTTACAGTGAGTATAAATAGCAATTGTTTCTGTTTTGGCCAGAAACCTTGAGGGTCTTCCCCTCCCAGGTTGGATTTTTTTTTTTTGATTAGGTAAAAGAGGCCATGCTTTGCCTTTTATCTTACCTAGCCTTAATTACTGAATGGGCATTGCCTCAGACAAACTGAGACTTGGGAAAGGTCTTAGGTTAAAATGGCCAAGGTCTCCCACTGCATCAGGGCCACCTCTAGTTTTCATGATCTATAACTTGTCACTGGACCCAGATGACTCCTGAGCAGAGAGTGAAGCTGGTGACCTTGCACAGCCCTCCCTCACTTAAATCCAGTTCACTTGCAAGTTATGGCCTCACCTTCCAGATGTCATGGTCCTTTCTCAGAACTAAGGACAAACAACAACAACCTCACTAGCAAATGAGAGTAATCTATCTAGCTAATGTCTCAGAGTGAAGAGCCTAAGTTTTCAAGGCCCATTGACTCAAGGGTGTAAATTACTGGTGCTCTCTGAACCTGATCTTGGAGTCTCAAACTATCCTTTATAGTATGTACATGACATGCATTTAAAGCCCTTCACAATCTAGCAGCAACCTACCTTTCCAGCTTTATTATACATTACTCCCCTTTGCATTTTCTATTGTTTTGCCTAAATAGCCTTCTTTCTAGTCCTTACACATGGCACTTCATCTTACACTTTCTATTTTTGTAGTGACTATGCCATGCTTGTCTTTCCTGGTTCTCCTCCCACTTACCTGACTACTTCTTCTTAGTCTCCTATTCTGGATCATCATTCATGTTACTTGTGCTAACTGTGAGTATCTTTCAAGACTTTGTTCTGGGCCCTCTTCTCTTTTTACTCTGTACTCTCTGATTTGGTGACCCCATTAGATCCCATGGGTTAAATTATTATCTCTGGGTAGATAATGCTCAGTTCCATATATCCAGACCTAGGTCCCCTTCTCAGTTCTTGTACCATATTACTTATCGGGACATTTTTGACTTTACACTGGATAAGCATCCCAAACTCAACATGTCCAAAACAGAACTCATTATTTTTCCTCCCAAACCCACACCATGTCTGAACTTACCTATTACTACTGAGTGAATCACTATCTTTCTAGTCATCAAGATTTTTTCTATTGCTTACTCATACTCACCCCATGCATCCAAACAGTTGCCATGTGTCATTGTTTCTGTCTCCAAAATATCTCTCACTTTCATCCCCTTCTCTCCACTATTACAGCCATCACCCTAATTCAGGTCTTCATTAACTGTTCCTGTACTGTTGTGATAACCTCCTAATTGGTCTCTCTTAATCATAACTCTCCCTACTACTAGTTCATCCTTTTCACAGCCACCAAAGTGATTTTCCTAAAACATCACTCTAATCCTGTCTTGTCTTTATTCAATAAATTCCAGTTGCTGCCTATTCCCTGTGGGATCAAGCATAAACTCATCCATTTGGCATTTAAGTCCTACAACATCCTGGCTCCTTCCCACCTTTTGGGTCTTCTCACACCTTAGAGTCTTTCCCATACTCTGTGATTCAGCTTTTCTGGCTTACTCACTATTCCTCCCACAATATGCTCTCTTTCCTTTCTCTTGTCTTTGCTTTAACTGAACTTCAGGTCCATAATGCTCTTACTTCTTACCTCCAGCTCTTGGAATCCCTAGATTCCTTCATGACTCAACTCAAGCACCATTTTCTACATGAAACTTTGCTTGATCTCCCCTACGTCTTATTGTTCTCTTTCTTGAAACTCTCTTGCATTCATTATATCTATATCTTGTATATGCTCATAGATGTCTGTATTGGACTCCTTAGTTAGAATATAAACTCCCTAAGGGAAGGGCCTTTTGACTCTGCAACCCCAGCACCCATCACCATTACCTGGCACATTGGCAGGCACTTAATTTAATGCATCGGGGAAAACAACATAAACACATTTAAGTATATGCTAATAAATGCAAGGTAATATTTTGTGGCAAAGCACTCACAGCTGGAGTAATCAAAACTGACCTCATGGAGATGGTGGTGATTTAAATTGAGCCTTGAAGGAAATGATTCCAAGAGGCATAGGTAGGGCTGTGCTGGCAAATGTTTCTTCTCTAGGGGAAAAAAAATGCCTGTACAAACACTCTTTTAAGTTTATTCTGCACTATTAACATTTTCTCCATCACCTTCTTAAAAGTCTAGACAATCAGCAAAGCAATAAATCAAGCCCTGATTTATAGTATTTGCCCATTTCTGAGGTGTAAATGGTCACACTGAAATTTTAATGAGTGGCTCTTGCAACTCAGTTGGAGCTGACTACAATATACATACCCATAGATCAGCATAGATGGGGAGAAAATGCATTACGGGAATGGAGGAGAGCCCATATATAGCATGGGGGTGGGAGAAGGAGGCTTCTGTTTGAGGAACAGTGGGATTTGGAGTTTAAAAGTTGTTTCTATCCTGTGCCACTTCTATCCTGTGCCACTTGTGTGATGCTGAGGAAGTCATTCCATGTCTCTGGGTTTCAGGTTGTTCAACTGGGTGAAAGGAGGACTAGTAATAAGAGAAGATGATATTTATAGAGAGCTTTAAGGTTTGCCAAGTGTTTTTCAGTATGTTATCTGCTCCTCACAATAACCTCATGAGGTAAGCGTTATTTTTATCTTCATTTTACAAATGGGAAGCTACAAGCTGAGACATGTTAAATGACTTGACCAAGGAAACCTAACTAGGAAGTAACTGGGATTTCAGCTTAGGCTTCTTGACTTCAAGGGGGCAGTGGATAGAGCTCTGGGCCTAAAGTCAGGAAAACTTATCTTCATAAGTTCAAATACAGTCTCAGATATTTGTTAGCTGTATGACCTACTTAACCCTGTTTGCCTCAGTATCCTCATCTGTAAAATGAGCTGGAGAAGGAAATGGCAAACCACTGCAATGTCTTTGCCAAGAAAACTCCAAAGTGGGGTCACAAAGAGTCAGACATGACTGGAATGAGTGAACAACCAAATCCTGACTTCAATGTTCAGTTGATAGTACCATTTAGCTTTCCAAAGTTTAAAAAATTTTTTTGTTTTTTTTTATTTCCAACTCCCTCACTAATCACTGAAGATGTTGGGTGAAATGATCCTGTATTGGGGATTTGGGAAGAGGAGAGAGGAAGAAATGGAAGACAGAGGAAGCAAAGGTTTGTTTGCCATGAACAAAATTAAAGAGAATTTCAATTATATTTCTCTTGGTAAGAGTCTGCTTTTCCCATAGAAGGCTAAGTATTTTGCTTTATCCATAAGTAGGACAAGATTTTGCCAGAGGGGACTTTGAAAAGAGTGTAGGGAGGAATTTGAAAATGGACACACACATATACATACACACACGCATACACGCAACCCTCTTAAAATTTGCCTGGGAAAAATTACAGTGAATAATGGATTTCATTTTGGAGTATCAAGAGGAAAGTGAGATGGGAGCGAACCTGGGAAATCTAATCTGCTATAACTAGAAGGTAGATGGAATGGGGCTGCTATCTCCTTGCAGTGAGCCCTGGCAAACTACCTTATAATAAATGCTACAAATAAAGAAAATTCAGATCAGCTCATTTTTTCCACTTCCTGGAAATCCACCGAATGTTACCAGCCACTTGAGGAATTTGTCAATGAGCAGCTTCATGTGGTAGGGCACTAAATTTATTTGTCAAGGATTTCCCGTATTTTCAAAGGGTTTATAAATGAGACTGTAAATAAAATCATGCACCAACTCATCCACCTAAGTAACATCCTAAAGACTTTATATCAAATTGAATTCTGAACAACCTGCTGCTGTTTGTCCTCCATTCTTGAAGTGGACCACGACATCAGGGAGGTGATGCCATGACATTCAAGTGAATTGGATTTATGTGAGTGAGAGTTGTGCAAAGTCACCAGCCTCACTTTCTCCTCTGGAGCCATCTGGGCCCAGTGGTCAGATATGGATCAGGACAACTGGAGATGGCCCAGGATATAGTGGGGGACATTGGCCCTTTCTAGCTAACGTTTTTAACAGGTTTGAGTTTGAGTAAGGCAACACCCATTCAGTGAGTAAGGTTTAATAAAATGAAGCAAAGAATGACCTCTTAAAAAAAAGATTCTACCAAAGAAGGAAGTATTCTAAAAACACGTTCCATTCACCTCAAACTCTAAATTATGTCATAGAGGAACTCGAATGAATAGATGGATGGGTGAATGGATGATGGAGAAGGCCTTTATTAAATGCCTATTTTATACCAGGTTTTTTCCTAAGTCCTGGAGTACAATTGTTTTGAAGAGTAAGTATAGACAACAAAGAATGCATAACCACCTAAATATTCAGGCATTCAGAGTTTCAAGGTTTCCAGGACCCTCAGAAGTTATGTAGTCCAGAAGTGTCAAACAAACCACCCATAGCAATCTCCAGTACTTCTGATACAGATTAAAATGTAATCGGGAAATATTTTAAAAAATAAGTTAAAAAAACCAATATAACATAGATAATGTTGATATATAGTTTTCTAAGTAAATATGAAGTCCATAGGGATCCTTATGTGTAATACCCCATTTCTATTTGAGTTTGATATTGTCGGTCTAGCCTAATTTCCCACTGCATGCAGGAATCTCTTCTATAACATCACTGGCAGATGACTAGGGTGACAGATGACTGTCACCCTAATGTGTATCTGGCCACTGGACCCAGACGGCTCCAGAGGAGAAAGTAAGCCTGGTGACTTTGAACAGCCCTCCCTTTACTTGTATGTCATGGCATTACGTGTATGATGTCACGGTCCTCTTCAAGAACAAAAGACAAAAAAAAAACCCCAACACAACAATAGCAGATAGCCATCCAGCTTTTGTCTGAGTACATGTAGTGCTAAGAATTTAATTACCTTGCAAGATCATAGAATCAAAATCACAGGTAGGTACTTTGTTGACCATCTATTCTAACCCAGACCCCAAAAAGGATCCCCAGAAGACCACACTGAACAGAATAAATGGTCATCCAGCCTTTGTTTGAAATCCTCCAGTGAAAGAGAGCGGCATATTTTTGAGCCAGGGGTATGTAAGCACCACCTGGATTGTTAAAATTTTGGTATGAGTAGCCAACTAGGTAGCACAGTGGTTAGAGTGTTGAGCTGGGCATCCCTCATCTTTGTGAGTTCCAATCTGGTTTCAGACACTTACTAACTGTGTGACCCTGGGCAAGTTACTTAACCTTGTTGGCCTCAGTTTCCTCATCTGTAAAATGAGCTGGAGAAGAAAATGCAAACCACTCCAATATCTTTGCCAAGAAAATCCCAAATAGGGTCATGAATAATTGGACTGGACTGTAACTACTGAACAAAAAGAACAAAATTTACATCTCAAAAATGGGCAAATGCTACAAATTAAGGCTTGATTCTTTGTGTTTCATTGATTAGCTAGACCAAGGGTGGGAAACCCACCTTGAGGCCACATGTGGTCTTCAAGGTGTGGCCTTTTGACTGAGTCCAAGTTTTACAGAACAAATCCTTTTATTAAGGGGATTTGTTTTGTGAAGTTTGGATTCAGTCAAAGGCCACACTTGAGGACTGGAGGGCACATGTGACCTCAAGGCCACAGGCTCTCCACCCTTGATTCTAGACTTTAAAAAGTAAAAGAAAAATGTTAATAATGCAGATTAAACTTTTAAAAAGTGTATCCTGTTCCACTGAGTCAGTTAAATATTTACTAGGACATCAATGAAAGCAGCCCATTGCATTTCTGGATAACTGCAGTCTTGGGAAGCTTTTCTTGACACCAAGCCTAAACGTACCTCTTTGTGACATGTATCCATTATCTCTTCTGGGGCCAAGCAAAACAATTTTATTTCCTTTTTCGCAAGACATCCCTCAAGACAGATATCATGCTCCTTCTAAGTCTTTTCTTTTCTAAACTAACCACTCCTATTTTTTCCAACTACTCTCCATACAGCATGGGCTGGAGACACTCTGTCCTGATTTCCCTTTTCTGGACATTTCCCAGCTTGTCCTTTCTAAAAGGTGCCCAGATCTGAACAAAAACATCCAGAAGAACTGATTAAGGGAGATAATATGGTATCACATTCCTGTTCTTGGAACTGATCCTTCTCTTAAGGCAGATAACCTCTGTTGTTGTTAGGATGCTTGGTACAATGGAAAGCACCTGGGATCTAGCCCTAGTTCTGGCACTTACTACCTATGTGATATTAGATAAGCCACTTACCCTCTCAGTGCCCCAGTTTCCCATCTGTAAAATGATGGGGTTGAGCCTGAGTGGCCTCTTAGGATCTTTCTGGCTCAAGTCTATGATCCTAATTACTAGGAAAGCGTTTTTTGTTTTGTTTTTTATACTGAGCCAAAAATATGCAACCCTGCAGCTACTCTGTATTGGTTCTAAATTTACCTGCCTGCCTTGAGCCTTTCAGTATAAATACATTCCGAGTTAGAAGTCTGTTAATACCATAGAAAGCAAAATTAGACCCTTTTGTGTCTGCATAGGGCTAGAGGTAAGTCAGTTAGTTTGTTAACTAGCATTATTAAACCCCTACTATGTGCCAAGTGCATAGGGTCAGGAGTCAGGAACATCTGAGTTCAAATGTGGCCTCACGACATTTACTGGCTGTGTGATCCTGGGCAAGTTATTTAACCTCTGTTTGCCTAGGAAGCAGGTAGGTAATTCAGTGGATAGAGTGTTGGTCCTGGAGTCAGGATGACCTGAGTTTAAGACACTTAGTAGTTGTGTGATCCTGGGCAAGTCACTTAACTTGTGTTTGCTTTAATCCACTGGAGAAGGAAATGACAAGCTGCTCCAGTATCTTTGCCAAGAAAACCTCATTGACAGTATGGCCAAGAGGATCACAAACAGTCAGATGCAACTGAACAAATAAGCAACAACATATGTACCAGGTACTGTGATAAGCTAAGGATTATTTTTTAAAAAGAGTGGTGGGAACAAACAAACCAAAAGAACAAAAACCAGTCCTAGTTCTCAAGGACCTGGCAGTAGGGTAGAAAGAGGCTAATAAGAAAGGAAGTTTAATTCTTGTTAACTTTTGACTATCTTGAATTGAATAAGGAGTCGGAGTCAGACAAAAATCAAACAAATAAAGAGCAAAAACAGCTGTGATGAACAGTGCTTTCCTCGTTGTCGGTCATCCTCTGCTCTCAAAGAGGAGCAAGGATATTACGGGGGTGATGTCTTGTTTCGTGCAAGAATTGGATTTGTGTGAGGCAGAGCTGTGTAAAGCCATCCCAGGCCATGGTCAGCCCTCTTGACTTTTGCTTTGCCACTGGACATCAGTGACTTTGCAGCAGGGAGTGAGGCTGAAAACTTTGGTTTCCTTATGACAGTGTCCCAGGCTCTGGGGATCCAAAGACAAAAACGGGATATTCCATCAAAGGAAACAGCAAGCATCTATATAAGCATATACAAGATAAATACAAGGTAAGGGATAGGGGGAGAGCTTAGGTTAAGCAGGGGGTGGGGAGCTGCGGATCAGAAAAGGCTTCATATATAAAAAGGAACATGAAAGAACATTGGGTTTAGGATCCAAAGACATGGGTTTGTAGTCATAGGATAAAAGATACTGAGTTAGAAAGGAATCTTGAAGGTCATCTAGTCTAACCACATTTTACAAATGAAGAAACTAAGGCCCAAGAGATTAAGTGATTTCCCCAAGGTCATGTGGGTAGTAAGTGGCCGGGAGAGTATTCAAACTGGGATGCTCTGACTCCAAAGATAACATTCGTTTCACTATACGATGAGTATCAGTTCTTCCCAGCGGTGTACCCTGAGCAAATCCCACAATCCCTCTGAGATGGACTCTCATCTGTAAAATGAGGTCAAACAGTACTTATACTACCTCCCTCCTAGGGCTGTTGTAAGAAAAGTATTTTCTACTCCATAAAGGGCTATATAAATTATGGCAATATTATTTTTTATTATACTAATTATGATAATACAATATTATTATTGTTGATGTGGCTATTATTGTCATTGTTATTATTATTACACTGTTTGGAGGTAGAGATGCTGTTTTTTGTATAGACAGCATGATGTATTAAAAGAATGCTATCTCATTAGAGTCAAAAGACTTGTATTTTTATCCTATTTCTGCTACTAATTTTGTGACTTTAATCAAATGACTTCATTTCTTTAGACTTCTGCTGCCTAGCATAGGATCAAAGGAGATTTGTCCCATGATGCCATAGGACACCTAGGTAGTTTAGTGGATAGAGCACTGGGCTTGGAGTCAGGAAAACCTAAGTTCAAATTTGGCCTCAGACACTTATTAGCTATGTGACCCTAAGGAAATCACTTAACCTCTGTTTGCCTAAAATCATTAGGTGAAGGAAATAGCAAACCACTCCAGTATCTTTTCCAAGAAAACTCCATGGCCTAGAATGTCAAAAGTTAACGTGAATTAAACTTCCTTTCTTATTAGCCTCTTTCCATCCTACTGGTCATTAAGAGTTGGACACAAACTGAACAACCACAACAACCAATATCTGGGGTTTATACTTTCCCCCTCCAGGGTATCAGCATGATGGACAGGGGGTGCCCTTTTCCTCAGGTCAGGCAACTCTGCATTGACAAAGATCTGTGAGTCATAAAGAACTGGCAAAAGTAGAAGAGTCAACTTTTCACCCATTCTCCCACTCAGTGCGATGGGGTAAGAAAGCCACTCTCAATCCAACAGAGAGCCTTTCCCGTTGACTTTCCCCAGTCATGAATGTTGCTGTATTCAACGTGAACAGACTATCAGTGACCTAGTCTGGGGATCTGAAACAGGTTAGTACACCTTGGATCAAGTAATGTTGATATGTGCTGATGTGGGGTGTTTATAAGATCTCTTCCCCCTCCCCAATAGCCCCCAAATGAAAACAAAACAACCTCAATTTGCTTCAGGACCAGAATTCTTGGTTATTGCTTCTCTGTAACATGTAAGATAAGGTGGTGTAACCAGATGACCTCTGAAGTTCCTTCCAGTTTTAATATTCCAGGCTTCTTCCTTCTTGAAAATCCTTCAGCTATTTGAAGACACCCCCCCCCCCCCCCCCCCCCCCATCCCCGCCTTCCTTCTTCTTGTGGTTGTCTATTGGCAGATATACTAATCCTCTGGAATTTTTGTAAAAATATGTTTCACTGGGTCAAGAATTTTTTATCTCTATTCTGAATTACAGAGAGAGAGACAGAGAGTGAGAGAGACAGAAAGACAGAGACAGAAACACAAAGACAGAAAGACAGAGAAAAACAGAGATGGAGAGAGAGAAAGAGACATAGAGACAGAAACAGATACAGAAAGAAAGAGAGAGAGGACGAGACAGATAGATAGAGACAAAGAAACAGACAAAGAGAGAGAGAAGGAGGAGAGGGAGGAAAACAGAGAGAGGGAGAAAAAGAGATGGGGGGAGAGGGAGAGAGAGAGGATTACTTACGAAACCATAAACTTCTATTATCTTCAGCTTGCTTTTCAAAAAATGTGATAAACTCAATATGTCACTTTCATATCTGTCCTGCTTATCCATTTCCTTCTGAACCAACTTCTATTCCCTTCTCTGAACTTTTAAAGATGCTTCAGTGATCTCTTATTTCTTATCTTCTCCCTCCCCAACACAATCATTGGCTATCCTTTCTCCCTACCTTCCTCGCCCAATAAAAAAAGGGAAAAAACCAAGCATAGTCAAGCAAAACCAATATATACATTTGCCAGGTCCAAAAACTGTATGTCTCAGTGTTGCACCTTTGGTCAAATCTGTCAGGAGGCAGGTTATATGCTTCATCATCGGTCTTTTGGAGTCTCAATTGGTCATTGCATTAATCAGAGTTCTTAACTATTTTCACATTACGTTTGTTTAAAAGTTGTTATTTCTGCATGTAATGTTCTCCTGGTTCTGCTCACTTCGCTTTGCATCAGTTTATACAAGTTTCCCTAGGTTTCTGTGAATCTATCTTTTCCTGTAATTGCTTTTTCTTAAAATTAAATTTTATTTTTTCAATTATTATACATTTCTTTCTCCTCTCCTCTAAAAAGAAAAAAGAAAAAAACAAAACCTTTGTTACAAATATCCATACTCAAATAAAACAAATGTCCAAAAGTGTGTTTTTCATTCTGTGGAGTATCCGTCATCTTTCTGTCAGGAGTTGGGAGCTATTATTAGTTATTATCAGTCCTCTGTAATCATGGCTGATCATTGCATTGATAAATATTCTTATGGCTTGCAAAATTGATCATCTTTACATTTTTGTCATTATACTATAAATTGTTCTCCTGGTCCTATTCACTTCATTCTACATTAATTCAAACAAGTTTTTCCAAGTGAGAAAAAACTAGCAACCAGTAATCAGGTCCCTGATACCACATCTTTCCTCCCACCTACAACATGGAAAGGTTTTACCAAAAAGGAGACAAAACTGTCCAAGGACCTGATAGGTTTTAGCTTCCTGATCATCTAAGGGACCCAAAATGTCCTAGCCATGTGGAATCTGGGCCTCTCATACTTGGTGGGTTGCCTAAGACCAGGAGAGTCATCATGGTTGATAATCTGTGAACCTGTTTTCAATCTGTTTTAAGTTGGAGACAAGGTGGGCAGAGTCCAGAAAAACTAAGTACTACTGAATTCTTTTTGCCTATTATTATTGCTTTAATAAAAAGAGAAAGGAAGGAAAGGAGGGAGGGAAGGAGGAAAGAAAGAAGGAAGAGGCCTTTATAAGTAATTTTGTACATATAGGTACATCTTTGATCTCTTTATGGTATAGTACTCTTAATGGCATTGCTGGTTCAAAGTTTATTGACTTTTTAGACATAGCTCCAAATTGTTTTCTAGAATGACTATCATGGGTGGGGAACCTGCGGCATTGAGGCCACATGTGGCCTTAATAAAAAGATTTGTTCTATAAAACTTGGACTGAGTCAAAAGGCTGCACCCAAGGACCTAGAAAGCCACATGTGGCCTTGAGGTCACAGTTTTCCCATCCCTGCATGAATACACAACTCCACCAACCATAGTGCCTATCTTCCTGAAGCCATAACAATTGTCATTTTCTGTTTTTGTCTATTTTGCTCATCTGGTGGGTTGAAGAAAAAGCATAGAGTTGCTCTAGTCTGCATTTCTTTGGTGGAGATTTACAGCATTAAAAAAAAAAATTCCTGTTAAAAGCAATTGGATTTCTTTCTTTGAGAATTGCCTGTTTGAAGCTTTGGAACATAAATTTTTTGGGAAATGACTGTCATTCTTGTATATTTGAATCAGTTCCTTTTATATCTTGGATATGAGACATTTATTAAAGAAATTTGCTTCAAAGATTTTTTTCTCAGTTTCTATTTCCCTTCTAATTTTAATTACTTTTTTTTTGTGCAAAACCTTTTTACTTTTATGGAATCAAAATTGTCTATTTTTATCTTCAATGATCTTCTCTATTTGTTGTCTAGTCATGACACCTTCCTTCATCTATAGCTAAGAAAGTTATTTTCTTCCCTGTTCTTTTGTTTATGATGTGACCTTTTATATTTAGAACATGGTTGCTTATTGTGGTATATAGTGTGAATTCTGGTCTGAACTTAGTTTCTTCCAGACTATTTTTCAATTTTCCCACAATTTTTTGTGAAATAATGAGTCCTGCGTTCAGTAAATGCAGTCTTTGGATTTAATGAACCTAATTCTACTACATTCATTTCTTTATGTTGTTCCACTTATTGACTCTTCTGGTTTTTTTTAGGTAGTACCAAATAGCTGCAATGATTGTTACTTTGCAGTATAGCATTGATATATGACTTAGTGAGCTCCCCTTTCTTCTCATATTTTTCCATTATTTCCCTTAAGAAACTTGATCTTTTGCTTCTCAGATGAATTTTATTTTTTTCTAGTTCTCTAAATTAATTCATTGATAGTTGATTGATATGCTATTTAATAATTAAATTAATTCAGACAGAACTGTCATTTAAAAATATTGGCAAGGCCCATCAATGAGCAATTACTATCTCTTCATTTAGGTCTGTATTTATATAATAAGGTGTTTTGTTGTTATAGTCATATAGTTCCCATGTGTGAATTGGCAGGAGATCTCTAAATATTTTATACACTGGTTACTTATTTTGAATGGACTCTCTTTTTCTATCTCTTCCTGTTGGGTTTTGTTAGTAACATGTGGAAAAGCTCATGGTTTTGGTGGATTTATTTTATGTGCTTCTATTTTGCTGAAATTATTGTTTCAATTAATTTTTTAGTCTACTCCCTAGGGTTTTCTATGAAGACCATCATGTCTTCTTCAAAAAGTGATCATTGTGTTTCTTCTTTGCCCGTGTTTATTTCCTCAATTTATATTTCTTTTCTCATTTGCTAGCATTTCTAGCACAATATCAAATAATGATGGGGATAATAGCCTTTTTTGCTTTACCTGGATCTTACTGGAAAGGTTTTTAATTTGTGTTTTTAGAGTTTTAAATAAAAATTAGTGCTGTATTTTGTCAAAAGCTTTTCCTGCATCTAATGATATAATCATTAGTTTTTGTTTTTCTTCTCAACATAGTCTACCATGTTTGTATTTTTCTAATATTAAACCATAATCACATTTCTTGGTATGATAATCACTATGAGGGTCATCATGGTTAGCCCAAGACAAAAATAAAAGGCAGGTAAAATCTATCTTAAGCATTCTTTTACCTCCTTTGCTTAAGTAACCTTTGGCTTCTCAAATCTCATTACTTTAGTGCTTCAGCCAAGTTTGTCTTTGTTAGGCTCTTGTGCTCTGTGCATTTCCTTATCTAGACTTCGTACTTATCGAAATTTACCTCTCTACAATCCATTCCCAACCTCCCAGACTTAATTCAATTATTGTCCCTAAGAAAGCCATCTGAAGCTGAACTGAAAACTGTGTGATTATAATGACTATGCGTGCCCACAAGAACTTCAGAGAAAATATGCCTCCCTTCTTTGTTCTGCTTTGTTTTGTTTTTTTGACTGAAAGATCTGAATTCAAATTTGGTCTCAGATATTTATTAGCTGTGGGATCTTGGGCAAGTCACAACCTCTGCCTCAGTTTCCCCATTTGTAAAGTGGGGATCATTATAGCTTCTACCTTCAGTTGAGGGTCAAATGAGATAGCATATGTAAAGTGCCTTGTAAACTTTCAAGTACTATAATAAATAAAAGCTGGTTATTTATAATAATTATTATTCTTATTATTAAAAAGTCTAATCTATGCTAGGGAGTTAACATTAGTCTTAGTAACTAGTATAGGATAAAAAGGTAGAGTTGTCCAGAAATAAGTACCAGAGTTTCCATGAATATTTTAAGGAAGTGGTTTTAAAATCAGTTTTGTAGTGCCTTTAGTGCTGATATTCCCTAGTCAGACTCATGCTTATTTTATGAAAGTAACAGTGTCTTCTTTAGGATAGGAGTGGAATGAATACAGCTAAATCTCTCAAGAAGCCTATAGCAGCTCCTCTGCGATGGGAGTGTGGCTATTATCTGCACTGTTGGACACTAAACCTTCAGGAAAGGGTTGAGTAGCCAGTGAATCTAGAATAACTTTGTTAACCTAATTCACAGGGCATTGACTCAACCTTCTATTTTGTCTAGACAAAATAATTAGGCTGAGAAGTTTTAGGGGAAGTCCCAAACCTTTCCCTGACAAAGAAGAACATTTTATTTCCCTGAGCTCTTACAATCATCGACCAAGGATGAGGACAGTGTATGTTGTCTGGGGTATTCCCATGGAGTCCAAGGCATGGAGGACTTAGGGGATTGGGGAATGTGTTAATGACAACCTGGGCAAATGCTCCAAAGCTTGCAGATTGATAAAGTAAGACTTTGAGACTGACTAGGAACTTCATACATTACAAGATCATAGATTTGAAGCTGAGAATGACCTTACAGATTTTTTCCAGATGTGGAAAATTAAGCCTAAAGAAGTTCAATGACTTGCTCAAGGTCACAGAGCGAGTAGTGTCCAAAGCCACATGTGAACAGAAAAGTCTTCTTGCCTTGGGTACAGTGCTGTATCCACTAAAACATACCAGCTTTCAATGAATAAAGATCAATTAGGGAATCCTTGTTTTAGTACAATATTCACCTTGATCATTCCCCTGTCCAGAATACCTATGTAAGCAAATGAATTGGAACAAGACCCCAAAATGGCATCAGCTCAATTCCATGGTGATCATTGGGGTGCCGTAGGAATGCCCAAACCAGTACTTCCAAACACTTTGTAAACATCAAATAGCTATCTAAAAATTAGTTGCTTCTGTTGTTATTCCTCATCTAGACAAACCTGAACATCTGCACAAGAGGAAAGGGAGTTGAATTGCCTTTGAGAAACATTGGGTTCTTTTAATGACCCTACGCTTCTATTAAGCAAAGGCTCATTCCTTTAACATCCTTATTTTTCAGGTGATACTACAGGGCTGGCATATCATGGAACAGCAAAGTCTTTTACGAGTTAAGATTGTGGGTCAGTCAAAGAGCAATGAATGGTGCCTAAGGCATGGAGTATAGGCAGAGCTTGCTGCCACATTTGAGCAATTAACTTGCAATGAAATACATGGGAGAAGCAGGGTAAAGTACTTCACCTGAGATATATGATCCTTCCCTCCAAAGAAAAAGAGCTAGTAATTATATAGATATCACTATATAAATGCTAACTTAATTATTTTACAAAGTGGAAGGGACCTGAGAGTTGGATCCCCTCAGTATATAGAGCTTGTGATTTGCTCAGGGGATATGTTCTGAAATGAAAGTGGTATCAAAAAGATGACATCAAAAATTAAAAATTAAGAAGGGTATTCCTTTTTACTACTTTCCTCACCACTGTGTAGTATTTTAACTACATCATGGGTTTAATAAAGTTTTAAATGGGCTAGCCTTGGAACAAATTCACACTGAAAATGCTGTCGTATAAGAAAATGAATTCTGAGTTCCAAAGCACCAATCTGCAAATGAAACTCCCCTCTTTGTAAGCTGATGATTGCTTTCATGACATTACTTGGAGAAATGGTATAGAGTGTAGATAAAGTCTACATTTCAAGGATCTAAGTTTTCATTGCATGGCTATTCCTTCTCTCCCCTGATGGAGATCATAGCCTTTCCTGATCTTAGCAGATTATTCCAGGAATTGTTGTGGTCAGAACAATTTATTCACTGGTCTCTAACACTCTGAAAATGAACCTCTCTGGACTTAGTCTGGTCTCCAAACCTCGGGTCTACAGGATACCCCAAAAATCTTAGTGCAGTTGTAAGCTTAATAAACTTCAAGAAGCTTAAAATGGCTCTTAGAATTTGGGGACATATCTTATAGTGGATTCAGAATCTATCCAGCTTGGTAGAATCTACCTGGGCCTGAATTCTACTGGTTTAGCCTTGAAAACTCAGAGTACCTTAGTAGAGAAGAAAGATTCTTCCTTCCTCCCTTCCTTCTTTCCTTCCTTCCTTCCTTCCTTCCTTCCTTCCTTCCTTTTTTCCTTCTTTCCCTTCCTTTCTTCCTTTTTTCCTTCTTTCCTTCCTTCCTTCCTTCCTTCCTTCCTTCCTTCCTTCCTTCCTTCCTTCCTTCCTTCTTTCCTTCCTTCCTTCCTTCCTTCCTTTCTTCCTTTCTTTCTTTTTCACATTTCTTGTGAATCCACTGGTGTAGGGAGTGCCTGATGAGAAAATTCCCTCTTCTAATGCATATCATTAACTATACTGTAGTTTACAATTTTAGAGAGTTGCTTGTCAATAGTCAACAAGAATTTATTAAACACTTACAGTGTATGGTGTATAGTGTTAAGTGCTGGGGATACAAAGAAAGGCAAAGGATAGTCCAGGTCTTGCTCTCGAGGAGCTCACAGTCTAATAGGGGAGACAACATGAAAACAATGACGTGCAAGCAAGGCAAATACGGGATAACCCGGAGATAATCAACAGAGGAAAGAGACTAGAATTAAGGGAAGTCTTTTGGTAGAGATGGGCTTTTAGCTGGTACTTGAAGACTGCCAGGAAAACCAGGAGGCAGAAATGAGGAGGGAGAGCGCTACAGGCATGAGGGACAATCAGAGAAAACACCTGGAGTCAGGAGGTGGAGAGTCTTGGAAAGGAAGACCAGAGGCCAGAGTCACTGGACCACACAGTACATAGAAGGGAGTAAGGTATGAGAAGAATGGGAAGGTAGGAAAGGCCAGGTGGTGAAGGGCTTTGTATGCCAAACAGAGGATTTTATATTTGATTCTTGAGGTGAGAGGGAGCCTAGAACATTGAGAGAGACTCATTCAAGGTCACATAGATAGTATATATCAGACTGGATTTGAACCTAGGTCTTTCTGACTCTGGGGCCAGCTCTTTATCTTATTTACTATGCCACTCTCCTTCTCTAGTGGACAAAGGTGTGTGTGTGTGTGTGTGTGTGTGTGTGTGTGTGTGTGTGTACATACATACATACATAAGGTGGCATATTGGATAGAGCTCTGGACCTGGAGTCAGGAAGACTTGAGTTCAAATCTGGTCTCAGAGACTTACTAGCTGTGTGACTCTGGGCAAGTCACTTAACTTCTGTTTGCCTCCATACCTTTACTTGTAAAATGGGGATAATTATAACACCTACCTCAGGGTTATTTTGAGGATCAAATGAGATAATTATTGTAAAGCTTTTATGTGCCTGGCACATCATAAGTGCAATAGACATGTTAGCTATTTGCTATTATTGTGTGTTTGTCTATATATGTCCATATGTGAGTGTATAACAACATACTGTATATACCCACACACAATGAATTATTTATTGTGAAATTAGAGGGTTTAGGGGACATGGCAAACTTTTGAGTTGACTCTATGATACTATGAGGGATAATTATGTCTTTCCACAGAATGTCTCTTGTGGTCTCCCAGGGAGGTGGGGATCTTGGATTGGAGGTAGTGGCTGTCATTGCGTAGCATTTCTTTCATTAGACTGTTAAAGGTCAACTTGTCCTTCCAGTGTGTGGTTTGCCATCCACGCTCAACCCCAATAAAAATGGTGTAAGCTAGTTTTCTCTCCATCAGTTCCAGTCACCAGGAAAACATGCTAATACATAAACATTTAGAAACTTAACAGCCCAATTTCACACACAAGAAGAACAGTCAAATCAAGATACTAAGTGACCCAGAGATTTCTTTATGGCATCTATCATCTATTTTTTCTGCCTGAGCTCATGGTTTCTTTATTCTTTAGATAATTTGGTGGTTGTTTCATCTGGCAAATATTCTCTAAGATAGCTCATTGGGAGATGAGTCATTCCAATATTCTAGGAACTGTAATCCCTCTCTCCTTCTCCCTATTCCTCCCCCACTTAAAATTTTAATTCACAAGACTTAACTAGTCTCCTTGCCTCCAGCTTCCCCAGCTTCTAATTTAGCCTTCACATTATGGCTTGAGTAATTTTCCTAAAGCATTGCTATGATTGTTACTCCCCTACTTTGAAACTTCCTCTGACTCTATCATCTTGGTTGGTTGGTTCTTGTCCTATGTTCTCATAGAAGACCAAAATGATCCCACTATTTTGGAGTGAAAGTACAGTGTGTCTGACTGTGGCTGGTCAGGAAGGCTCTACCACGTGTCAGGCACAAACAATCCACAGGAATATTTAGAGTGGAGGAGATGTCTCTAAATTTGCTTATGCCATGTTTCTTTTGAGTTACTGCAATTCTGTTTTGCTCATATAGCACAGCACCTTCTTTGATGAGGGGTATGCCATGCTGGGCAGTCCTGCACCAACCAGTGTTTCTCATGTCTCACAAATGATTCCAAAGTTCTTCAGAGAAATCTTGAGAGAGTCCTTGTGTAGCTTCTTCTGACCTCCATGGGAGGGCTTGCTTTCTGTGAGATCTTAAAATATAGTGTCCTCAGCTTCACATTCAAAATTCTCTTTGGTTCAGTCTTTCCTCTAGTTACTCCTGCATACCCAGCCTACACTTTGTGAAGATTTCTTTACCTTTTTCCTTCCTCCTACTTTTAGGTTTTTGCTCAAACTATTCTCATCACTTAGAATATGCCTTTCTATCAAGCCCATCTCCATATATTGAAATTCTACCCATTTTTTTAAG
>CM053587.1:107173305-107193262 GCA_028646515.1 Pseudochirops corinnae
ATACAGAATGAAGAGAAGTATAAACAAGCCCCAAGAGGAGCAAGAAAGAAAGAGAGAAAGAAGAAGGAAGGAAGGAAGAAAGAAAGAAGTGAAGGAAGGAAGAAGTAGAGGAAAGAAGGAAGAAAGAAAGAGAAAGAAAGAAAAAACAAAGGAAGGAATGAGGAAAGGAAGGAAGAGAAAAAAGTAAGGAAAGAAGGAAAGAAAGAAAGAGAGAAAGAAACAGAAAGAAAGAAAGAAAGAAAGAAAGAAAGAAAGAAAGAAGGAAAGAGAAAGGAAGGAAGGAAGGAAGGAAGGAAGGAAGGAAGGAAGGAAGGAAGGAAGGAAGGAAGGAAGAAAAGAGAATGTTAAGATGTATAACAATTTCAGCTGAATCCACAAACCAAAGAAGAGACAACTCCAGCAAGGTAAAATCCTTATAAACTAACACCATAGATTTCTAGTACTCAAAGCACACACTCAACAGCCATGCCCCAGCCAGCTTCCACTTTCCCTTGGCAGGGACAAAAGCTGTGTCACTGGCTTATACTTGAGGCCTATGGAGAAACCACTCCTCTCACTATTGTCCCATGCCCTGTCACTTATCTTTTCCATTTCAGAGACCCTGAAGGCACACCCTAGCCTGAATGCAGTAATCAGTGGACATTCCCCATGGGAAAGCATATGAGGAAACTTTCCAGAACTTCAGAATACAGAAAATTACTAGACTTTCAAATATCACCAAACAATAGAAGCACAAAAATTTAAGTAAGCCCATTTGGTATTGGAAGAATATTTAATGAAATTCATTACCTCATGTTTAGAGGTTGTCCTAACAAAAAAGATGAATGCATTTTTAGCAGATGAAGAATGATTGATTAGGATGAATAATTGAATGAGTGAACTGAATGAATTTTGTTGCATATAATGCTTCTTTGCAGACCATTCAGCTTTGGGCCAGTTCACCCACATTTCTTGGCTTCTGAAAAGCCTCTTATCTCTATAGATAATCTCTCCACTCATAACAATACATAATAATCCTTCAGTTACACAGATCCTTTACTCCTGCATAGTCCAAAGCACACTACCTATGCAAAATGAAAACATGCTTCAGTAGTTAATCCACAGTGCTCTCCTTGTTCTGCCTTGGGGGCAGGGACTGACAGAGAGAAACAGGTGCAGCAGGGAAATAGACGGCTGGCCTGGGGACCTTTGAAAGGGTATTTAGTGCTCCAGGTTCAGTATTCGTACTATTCTACCTAGGGATGCAAGAGCAGGGCTTTTCTGATGAGATCTTGAATGTCTTGAGTATCTAGGAGCCTTGTCAGGCCTTAGTTTCTTCATCTGTAAAAACTAAGGTGTTAGACTAGATGATCCTGAAGGTCCCCTTCAGGTCTTTTATTCTTGAAAACATTTTAAAAAGAGGTATATATACACACAGACACACATATACATACATATATATCTATATACCCGCATACATATATACATACATATATATATATATATATATATATATACATATATGATATTAGTCCTTTGGCAAAGCATAAGATTTTTCATCATCTGCCTAACATTAGCAAGAGGATAGAAAATAGGGAGTCAAGATTAGAAAAATTGAAAGGATGGGGGGAATAGTTTAGCATTGAGCTAGCTTGCTCAGTAGATAGAATACCAGACCTAGAATCAGGAAAACTCACCTTCAGACACTTACTAGTAGTGTGGTCCTGGACAAGTCACTTAACCCTGTTTGCCTCAGTTTCCTCACTGGTAAAATGAGCTAGAGAAGGAAATGGCAAATCACTCCAGTAATTTTGCCCAAAACACCATAAATGGGGTCGTGAAGAGTCAGACATGACTGAAAAATGATTGAGCAACAACAGAGAAGTAATAATACTCATTGTTTTGTCCCAACATGGTTTAATGGATAACATTATGGACCCGATTTCAAGATGATCTATGTTCAAATACTGCCTGTGATGCAGTAAGGAACAAGTCACTTGATGGCTCTAAGTCTGATTTTCCTCATTTGTAAGACTGGGATAAAGATATTTTCAATACTCACTTTAGCAATTGTTGTGAAGTTTAAGTGAGATCACACAATAACAATAGCTGACATTTCTATAGCAGTTCTGCAAAAATAAATTCTCTCATTTGGTCCTGCCAATAATTACGTGGGATTGCTGTTGTTCAGTCATGTACAACAATGTGTGACCACATGTAGGCTTTTTTCTTTTGGCTCTTTTTTTTTTTTGGAGAACAATTGGGGTTAAGTGACTTGCCCAAAGTCACATGGCTAGTAAGTGTGGCAAGTGTCTGAGGTCAGATTTGAACTCAGGTCCCCCTGACTCCAGGGCCGGTGCTCTATTCACCTAGCTGCCTCATTTGGGCTTTTCTTGCCAAAGATACTAGAGTTGCCAGTTACTTCTCCAGCTCATTTTACGGATGAGTTACTGAGACAAACAGGGTAAGTGACTTGCCCAGGGTCACTCAGCTAAGAAGTATCTGAGGCCACATTTGAACTCAGGAAGATGAGTCTTCATTGCTTCAGGCTGGATTCTCTGTCCACTGAGCCACCTAGCGCCCCCCCCCCCCCTTATGTGGGTTACGTGGGGTTGTTATTATTTGTCTTTTGTTCTCCAAGAGGATCAATGTGAGAGGTGTACTTTTATTATGCACATTTTACAGGTAAGGAAGCTGAAATTCAAAAAGGTTAGGTGACTGGCCCTGGGTCATATAATTAGTAAATGCCTGAGGTAGGATTTAAACATAGGTCTTCTTGACTCCAAGTTCAGTGTTCTATCCACCATACAGTGTTAAAGGGTTTTATCAGTGTCAGTACTGTTTTAAAATCCTTGTGAACTTCACAGTGAGTCTAACTAGAGAAGCATCAGTGATTTGCTGAAACCTGCAGGAATCTTGATTGGTGTCAGGGGTATTGTATGAAAGGAGGATTTTGTTTTCCTTCTTAGAGTTAGTTTCTCAGGATCCATGGTCATGGGAATGTCTAGCTTCCAGGTGTTTGATAATAACTCCCAGAATAGTTCTAAGGATTCGAGATAGTAGTTCCTAGAATCATAGTGACAGACAGTCATACTGAGGCTGCGCCACGAGATAAGGGGTGATATAATGTAATATTTACTATGCTTACACAAAATGATGATATTGCTAAAGTTAACCTGTGAGCTTAATGTTGGTAAGATGCCTTCTTTGTCTGTTGCCCTATAAAGTAAGGGGGTACTGGTCAGTGAATATGGGAGAAATCACAGGGAACCCATAGGGGAATCTGTGTGTGCCTTAACAATCCCCCATTGAGGTTTGAGGGGATTTAGAGGAGCATACAAACTGTGCCTGTCTTGACTGACCCCATTGTGCTGTAGAGGTAGTTGCCCCACCCTTCCCACTGGCCCCTGTGTGAAGGATGATCAGGGAATGCTATAGAAGCTGGTTCTCCCACCAACTATTTAAGAAGACTAGACTAGAATAAAGCTGATTATCAACCCCTCCAAAGCTGCCTGCCTGTCTGACCACATCAAGAGTGAACCTATTAGAGGCTGGAGACCGAGAACTCCAGTGTTTTCTGTGTGTTATCTGTGAAATAGGTATTATGAGACTTGAATGAGATAAATAGGTATAAAGCATGCTGCAAACTTTAGAGTGTATATAAATTCAAGGTGGTGGTGGTTGTTGCTATGTTGTCTTTTGTAGCGTTGTTGTTAGCCTACAGTTACCAGGGCTCCAATCTGCTGATGATTTCAGTTTCTCTCTTCTACTGCCCTCCTTCTAAGCTCAAGTGAGATTTAGAGGACAATACAAAGGTGTGCTGGTAAATGGACCAGGGTTTGGGGTGGGAGGCATGGGGGGTGGGATGGAACCTATACACACACTTGTAGACTTAATCTGAATTATTAAAATTTTCTTAAGTCTATACAATCAACAAAACAATAAATCAAGTACTGATTTGTAGTGTTGGGGAATTTCTGAGTAAATACTTTCACTGAAAATTTAATGATGGGATCCTGAAGATTCTCAAAGTACTTTTCATCCATCACTGCATTTGATTCTCACAACAACCCTGGGAGGTGGGTGCTATTATTATTCCAATTTTGCAAATGAGGAAACTGAGACAGAGAGAAGTTAAGTGAACCTCCCAAAGTCTCATGGCTAGTAAGATTCTGATGGAAAATTCAAAGTCCGGTCTTTCTGACTCCAAAACCAATACTCTATTTATTGCATTACTTAGCTGCCTAACTAATAATGATATTTTGTTCTAAGGCTAGTAACAACCCACCAAGCTCTTTCTAATATTCGGGCCTGACTATGATCATGAGACTTCAAGGTGCAGAGTCTCCAGGCTGTAGGTAGGACAGACACCGTCTACTTTTATAAGCATTTACTAACAAATCTGTGCTGTTTAGAACAATTACATTACACAATGCTATACAGACATATAATTGTGATGGATCTAATGACAAATGAAAGTCCTTTCAGTTATCAGTGTCAAGGAGGCAACCCATGTATTATGATAAATATAATTGAGATTCATATCTGTTATGAGAAGGAAATCCAACTTTCCTCTAAATATTATTTTTAAAAATTTTACTTATAGTTGAAGTCACTGCTGTAACATAGCAGTTCTCAACCCGTGGGTCATGTTCAATTTGTAACAATGAAAATACATCCTGCATATCAGATATTTACATTATGATTCATAACAGTAGCAAAATTACAGTTATGAAGTAGCAACGAAAATTATTTTATGGTTGGGGGGGGTCACTACAACATGAGGAAATACTTTAAAGGGTCACAGCATTAGGAAGGTTGAGAACCACTGCTCTAATCTCTCTCCTCCTTACCTCTTAACATCCCAGGTCAAAAATTTGGAAAGGGATAGTAAGGAGACGTAGGGTATCCTGATACACCAATACCAGATCCAGGGGGCCTGCACCATCAGGGGGCTAACAGACCACACCTGAGAGAAAGAGGGAAAGAACTACATCTGAGGAGCCCATTGGAGTGGGGGACTGGGAGGCAGGGGGCAAAGAGGGAAGCTATAGAATCAGGAAGCTGCTAATCTCAGGTGGATAGAAAATACTCATCATCATCACCATTGTCGTCACCATCATCATCATCATCATCATCATCATCATCCATGTTGTCCCCAAAGTCTTAGTATGGTTTTGAGCTTAAAACCACACTAAGACTTTTGGGCATGTAATAACTTACATTTATATAGTGTTTAAGCTTTAAGGTTTACAAAACATTTTATCAGAACTATTGTAGATAACCTTTTTCATATCTGGTGGAATGCAATTAGTAGTGATTAATTGTTGATTAAGTCCAAGGTGGGGGGGGGGAGGAACCCATGGAGTGTTGAGTAAGTATAAAAGTTGTGGGATTAATAATAATAGATATTCAAATATAGGGCTTTAAATATATAATAATAATAGTGATTAAAATATAGGACTTTAAAGTTTACAAAGTGATTTCCTTATAAGGTAGCCAGTACAAACATTACTTTTCCCCATTTTATAGATGGGGAAGATGAGACTTAGAGAGTTTGAGTTACTTATGTATTTCTACTTAGCTAGTGAATGTTAAATCCAGGATTTGAACCCAGGTCTACTGACTCCAGACCCACTCTTTGCCCTGTGCCATATGACTATTTTTGGTCAAGCAGGACTCCTGGTTTTACCTTTCTGCATCAGCCACTGATTCAATCCTTGACCCAATTTATTTTGACCCATTTGGTCTTTTACAGTTGAAAATCAGAAGCCCACATTTTACAACCACCCTCTAAACTGTACACTTTAACCTTTAGTATAATATTGTGTGAGAAAGCCAGTCAGTCAACATTTATTAAATGCTTACTGTGTGCTCTGTGCTAAGTCCTAGAGAAGGATTTGAGGTAAATACTCCAAAATCACAATAGCAGTCCATAACATAATAGATAGTAAACTGAAATGGGGCTTCATGGTTCAATCTCCAGCATTAAACAGGTGTGGGATTATTATTCTAATTTTACAGTTGAGGCCCAGAGAGGTTGAACCATTTGCCTAGTTCGCACATCTTGACAATGAAAGAGTCATGTTATTACCCAGGTCTGCTGATGAATGAATGAATGAATACTCTCACCATTCACCATCTCATGTTTCTTTCAAATGGAAGTTTTTAGCTTTTTTTTTTACCCAATTACAAGCAGATAAACATTTGTCTCTTGCAGTACATGAAAATTCTCTGTGAGGATCGTGGCTTGTTCAGACTCATCTCCACATATCTAAAAACCTACCCAAATCCCAGGTCCATGCATTGCTGAGCCCCAAGGATTGTAGATTTTTGCTTCTCTAAGTACTATGTTCTTCACATTTTTACCACCATCTGGAAACTTGAAATATTTTTGTTTTGGTTGTGTCGCTTGGTATTGTGTAAGTGGAAAGTACTGGGCCCTAAGCTGCATTCATTCAATAGATACTTCAGGATCTTGGAGCTCTGTAGGGCACGGGGAGAAAAGGAAAGAAACAGGGCACCTCAGATGGAAAAAGTGCTGAGGTTTGGAGTCAAAAGCCAAAGGCCTATGTAATCTTGGACAAATTAGTCACTTGTCCTTTCTGAGCCTCAGTCCTCTTATTTGTAAAAGAAATGGGGGTAGGTATCTGACACGGTTCAGTTCTAGATTCATAATCTTATGATAAGAGATGCCTGCAATTCTAGAAGACAGTTTGGAAGCCTCAGTCTTGGCATTGTTCAGTTTGGGGACTGAGGCTGACCTGGGAGGAGTGATCGAGGCAGCATGGAGGGAACTTAAGGATGACCGAGAGATTGGGTCTAGAATTGAATGTAAGCTTAAACACCCGAGTTATGGTACACTAGTAAAGGGATCTGGAGAGTAAGCACAGGGCTCCCTGGCTGGGTAGCAGGACCTGGTATGATAAATTGAACTCAATGCAGTCAGTCAGTAAATATTTATTAAGCACCTACTATGAGTCTTAGCTAAGTGTCGGGAATACAGAAAGAGGAAAAAGAGTTCCTACCCTCAAGGAGTTCACAATCTAAATGCCAACATGCAAAAATTGTGTACAAACAATCTATAATACAGTATAAATGGGAAAAATCAACAGGAGAAGGCACTAGAATGAAGAGACATGGGGGGAAAAGACTTCCTGTAGAAGGTGAGATTTTAGCTGGGACTTGAAGCCAAGGAAGCTGGGAGGTAGAGATGAGGAGGGACAGGATTCTAGACAGGGGATACAGCCAGAGAAAATGCCTATTATGTGCAAGGCATTATGCTAAGGTATGAGGCTACAAAGACAAAACAAAAAATAATCCCTGTCTGTAAGAAGCTTACCTTTTACCACCAAGACTGTGTCTAGACATTCAATTATGATCTGGTTTCTAAAGCTATCCTCCTGTAATCCTTGCCCTCCTCCTAGCACAAATCAATAATAGCTTGTGGGCAGTAATGAAAAGGCTATATGATGTCACATATCCATACATGTCTATAAACATACACTCTACATATAAACATATACACACATATCCATTTATGTAAGAACATGCTATGCACAGTTTTATTTGTTGGTTCTTATTCCAGAGGTGGATAGCATCCACCATTTATAGGTCCAAGTCTTTCCATGTTTTTCTAAATCAACCAGGTCATCATTTCTTATGTCACAGCAACATTCCATCACAATCTTATCCTATCTGAGAGATTGCCTATGAAAGTTTCCCCCCAATTTTCTGTTTTCCTTCTAATCTTGGCTATATTGGTTTTATTTATACAAGAAAAGTTTAATTTAAAATAATTGAAATTATCAGTTTTACACTTCAAGGTCTGGTACTGCTGAATCTCCTACCTTTATACTTTTCCTCCTAAGTTTATTTGAAATTCTTGATCTTTTGTTTTTCCAAATGAATTTTGTTGTTATTTTTACACTCAGCAAAATCACTTTTTAGTCATTTAATTGGGATGACATTGAATAAATAGATTAGTTTGATACAATGACCTTTTTTATTATATTGTCTTTACCTACCCATGAACAATGAATTTTTTCCAATTATTTAAATCTGACTTTATTTGTATAAAATATATTTATGTTCATGTGTCTCTTTTGTTAGGCATACTCTGAGGTTTTTTTATTTTGTCTAGTTATTTTAAATGGTCTAAAAAAAAAACTGAATAACATTGGTGACACCTTGTGTAGTTTCTGTATTTTTCTCTTCTCTTTCAATTAAATTTATTTTCACTTTAACTTTGTCTGGGATCATGATTCTTACCCCATGTGTTTTTTTTTTTTGCATAACAAATTCTACTCCAGCCCTTTATTTTATCTCTGTATCTCTCTTTTTTATTGTGTTTCCTGAAAGTGACATATTGTTGAATTCAAATTTTTAATCTGTTCTGCTAACTGTTTCCTTTTATGGGTAAATTCATTCCATTTACAATCTAAGCTATAATTATTTGTACTGTATTTCCCTCCATTCTATTTTTCCTCATTATCCTTCTAGCCCTACTTACCCACTCCTTCTTCACTCCCCTAATTTACATCTTGCTGATACATTGCCCTCCCATTTCTTAATCTAGCCACCCTAAGAGCCCCTCCCTCATCCTCTCCCCTTACCCTGTACATTAATCTATCTATCTATCTATCTATCTTTCTTTCTTTCTTTCTTTCTTTCTTTTTAAGACTTTCTCCTTTATTTCCTCCCCACTCTTAATTCCTAATCTATGTACCCTTCTAAAAATCTCTCTTTTATTCTATCCCCTCACACTCTTATTTCTTTCTAAATTTAGAAGACTTTCATGCTCTTCATTTCTGATGAGAGTAAGGTTCTATCACTACCAGCCTTCTCCTACCACTTGTTTCTTCTGTATCAATTCTTCCTTTCATACTTGATAATTACTCCTTTTCTTCTCTCCAAACACAATTTTATTTTTTTTAAACTCACCCTATAATACACAGCTTAGCCTAAGCCTTTCCTTCAAACTACCCAAATAATGACAGTCATAAGAGTACTGATAACATTTTCACACATAAGAAGTAAACAGTTTGACCTTTTTGAGTCCCTTATAATTGGTCTTTAAATGTTTACCTTATATTTCTTCTGGTTCTTATATGGCGAATTTTCTATTAAATTCTGCTCTTTTTTGTCACAAATGCCTGAATGTCTTTCAATTCATTAAATATCCATTTTTTTCCCCACTTCACTTTGCTAGGTAAGTTACCATTGGTTGTAACACCAGCTCTTTTGTCCTACAAAATACAATGTTCCAAGACCTATGGTCCTTCAGCATAGTAGCTGATAGGTCTTGTGTAATCCTGATTGCAGCTCCATGATATTTACTTATTTTTCTTGATGCTTGCAATATTTTCTCCTTAATCCAGACTCTTTGAAACTTGGCTATAATGTTCCTGTCAGTTTTCCTCCTGGGATCTCTTTTAGGTGGTGACCAATGTTTTGATTTGTTTTGTTTTGTTTTTTTCTATTTCTGCTTTACCTTCTTGTTCTAGAACTTCAGGGCAATTTTTATTAATAATTTCTTTTAATATTATATTCTTTTTTATTGTAACTTTCAGGTAGTCCAATTATTCTTATATTGTCTTTCCTCAATCTGTTCTTCACATAAATTGTTTTTCTGATGAGATGTTTCACAATCTCTTCTATTTTTCATTTTTTTGATTTTTTTTTATTGCTTCTTAGTGTCTCATAATGTCATTAGCTTCTCCTTTCCCAATTCTAGATTTCAATGAATTATTTTCTTCCTTAAGTTTTTGATTCACTATTTCCAATGGGTTGGCTTTTTTTTCATAACTATCTTGATTTTCTTGGATTGCTCTCATTAAAAAAAAATTTTCCTCAATCTCTCTTATTTGATTTTTAAAGTCCTTTTTAAGTTCTTCTAAGAAATCTTTTTGGACTTTTGACCAGTTGACATTTCCCATTGAAAAAGGAGTGGCTTTTTTAGCCACTATCTTCCTCTGAATATGAGCTCAGATCTTCTCTATACCCATGGTAACTATCCATGGTCGGGTTCTTTCTCCTTTGCTTACTCATTTTTATTTTTATTTTGTTTTTAGCAGCTTATTTTTATAATCAAATTCTAGTTCCAAGGGGTGGGGAATAATGCTCCAAACCTCAGGTCCTTCTTACTGTTATTTTCTGAGCTCTGTTCCAAGGTCCAACCTTGGGCACTCCTCTAGACCCCAAAACCATGGCTAAGGGCCTTTTAGCCGTGCTGTCCTACAAATAAATGCTCTTGCTTCCTGTGGCCCCTCTAGTGGCCACAAACTTCAACTGTCCTTTTTGTTCTGGAACTGAAACTAGGGCCTCTGCTCTCCTGAAAGTGCCCATAGCCAGCAGGGGCCCTGACCCTATTCTATTCCACTTCCCAGGAATGTGCTAGCTCCTTCTTCCCCACAGTCTCAGAAAGTGGTCTATCTGGTCAACACAGCTGTCCTTGGTCTTCATCAAAAGTAAAAGGTCCTTCAGTCTTCTGCTACTCAGCCAAGTAAGGCCCACACTCTCCAAGAAGTAAAAGTTCATGAGGCTGAGGCTGCCTCCCAACCCAGCTGCTCCCAGGGCCTGTTGTCTATTGATTCTGAAAGAGTCTCATGGAGGTGTTTGTTCTTCACTCAAGCCAAACCTCCAGCTGGAGAGGTCAGTCTTTCCTGGAGTCTTCTCAAGTGGTCTTAGGAGGACAACTGCTTTATCCGGACTTTTGTTCATTTCTGCACCTCCAAGTTCAATTTGAGGTGATCTATCTTTTCCTGCCGAGGAATCTGGAGAGCCTAAAGTTTTCTGACCTATTCCACCATCTTCCCGAAATCCTGTCCCACAGTTCCAGTCTGAAAACACAATAAAGCAACCACAACAACAAAATGCTGGAGTACTGGATGGAGCCCCACATTCAAAGTTATCTTTTCTCTTCCTTTCCTAATAACAACCAGCATTTTTATTAAGTTTTACAAAGTTCCTGTATACATATTATTTTATTTGATCCTCACAATAACCCTGGGAATTATTATTCCCATTTTACAGTCAAGGTAATTGAGGCAAACATGGATTAAAAGATTTACACATACAGTCAGTCTGGGACAGGTCCCATGAGCACCATCCCGACCAAGCCTCCCTCTCTACCACTTCTCAGTGTACTAGTGTGGGACACAAGTGAGATGAAGTGATGGCTATCAAATGCGTTCTAGTACTGCTGATTTTAATTGCATGGACTGAGCTTGTTTCAATTTCTTTACCTGGAACTGGGATACTTGGAGGTCAGCCAAGCATAGGATAGTTGATTTCTGTTAGAAATTTTGAGGAAAGTATCAGAGTAAATTAATTCACATAAAGGTGTGAATGACTCTTAGCCCATCTCCTCTCACAGTAATGTGTTAACCCAGAGGTATTTTCATTTTCAAAAAGAAACAGGCAGGCAATTCTCAAGGGAAAAGAAAACCCAGCTATATGAAAAAGAGGCTCCAATTCACTATTAATTAGAGAGATACAAATTTTAAAATTCTAAAATTCTTCATACCCAGTCAATTGGTAGAGACGACAGAAAAAAAAAGAAAAGAAAGAAAAATAATAAATGTTGGAGGGGCTATAGGAAAACAGGTACATTGCCATTAGTCCTCTGAATAGTTAAAACCATTCTGGAAAGCAATTTGGGATCATGCACAAAATATTACTAAAAAGTGCATGACCTTTGATGCATCTAAACCAGAGGCCTAGAAGGCTATCCAAAAGAAATAAAAAGGCATGAAAAGGTCCTCTTTGTGTGCTGTTGTCTAGTCATTTTCAGTTGTGCCCAACACTTTGCGACCTCCCTTTTGGGGTTTTCTTGGCAAAGATATTGGAGTGGCTTGTCACTTCCTTCTCCAGTTCATTTTGCAGATGAGGAAACTGAAGCAAACGGGGTAAAGTGACCTGTCTAGGGTCACACAGTCAGTAAACGTCTGAGGCAAGATTTGAACTCAGGAAGATGAGTCTTCCTGATTCTAGTTACAGAACACACACACACACACACACACACACACACACACATATTCAAAGCAGCTCTTTTACAAAAATACTGACAAAGTAACTAGAAACTAAAGGGATATCTATCAATTGAGAAATGACTGAATAAGTCGTGGTTTATTACTGTGATTGAATATTATTTTGCCCAGATATCTTCTATTTCCTCATTTTTTAAAATGAGGAAATAGAAAATACCTGACATGGACACAGATAGATATAAATATTTATAAACAGATATATTTGATCTATAGATGTATGTACATAGACACGTACAAAATATTTACTGCATATATGTGTACATACACACATGTGTGTGCATTGTGTTCATTATGAATGTATGTATTATACCACCAATGAGGGAATTCGTCTTTCTGAACTACACATATTGGTAATAAGGAAGTTGTTTCTCTCTCTCTCTCTCTCTCTCTCTCTCTCTCTCTCTCTCTCTCTCTCTTTCTCTCTCCCCCCCACCTCTGTCCCTCTCCCTCTCCCTCTCCCTCTCCCTCTCCTCCCTTCCCTTCCCCTCCCCTCCCCTCCTCTCTCCTCTCCTCTCCTCCTCTCTCCCTCCCTTCCTCTCTCTCTGTCTCTGTCTCTGTCTCTGTCTCTGTCTCTCCCTCTCCCTTTCTCTCTCTTTCTGTCTCTGTCTTTCAATAGAAGAAATGAAGGAGGCATAGAAAATAGATTTCTATGAATTAATACTTTTAAAATAGAGAGGCAGGGACTGTTACAGACATCTAATGTTGCATATACTTTCAGATGAAGTCACTGTATTGTTACTTTTTGTTTCATTTTTCAAGAGAGAGTGGGATTAATCTGTGTTTGTAATGAAAAAACAAAACACAGCAATGTTTTTTTTTAAAGAGCTTCATCCAAATGAACGACTATTCAATAGTGAAATTTCAGGCAAAGTAGGAAGCCAGTGGGGGTGTTGTCTAAAGCAGGGAGAAATCCAGTTACATCCTCGTCTCTTTCAATTAGAGTGTAAACTCCTTAGTATTAGATCCTGTCTGGATGTTTCTATTTGTATCCCCAATCACTCAATAAATATTTATTAAGTGCCTGCTGTGTGCTGGGAACTATGCTAAGCACTGGGGATACAAAAAAGGACAAAAGACAGTCCCTGCCCTCAAGGAGCTTACAATTTCATGGGGGGAGACAATGTGAAAACAAATATCACACACACATACACACACAAAATAGACTATATACAAGATAAATAGGGGGAAAATTGACAGAGGGAAGGCACTGGAATAAAGAACGATCAGGGAAGGCTTCCTTTAGGACAGGAGTGGGGAACCTGTGGCCTCGAGGCCACATGTGACCCTCTAGGTCCTCAAGTGCAGCCCTTTGACTGAATCCAAACTTCCCAGAACTTTAGACAGTGAGATTTTAGTTGGGAGGAACCCTGGGAGGTCCCCAGTGCTTAGCACAGTGCAATGAGTAAGTGCTTAATAATGCCTTTTCATGTATTAGTTCTTTGCTTCATCTTTACCCCAGCATCCTAGTCCAGAGCCCTGTATGCAGTAGGCACTTAATAAATGATGACAATAATGAAGATCAAGATGAAGGTACAAGAACCTGTGAATAAACTCTAGCCCTAAGACTGCTCAGCCAACTTTGTTTTTTCATCACTAGTCACCTTCCACCATCTAGAGGAGAAAGAGAGAATTGTAAGAAACTTTTCCTGCCAAGAATTCTATCACAACTCTTTAAGACTTTTGAACTTCAGCGCACAAAGTTAAAATCATCTTTTCATCATCTTCCTACTAGAGTGTCTAAGTGAGTTCTATACGTGTCACTCCATTTTTGAGGAAACATGATCTAAGATAAAGAGGAGAGAATTCAGAGATCTGTCTTCTAATCTTAGCTTTTTCACTTCTAGGTGACTGTGTGACCTTGGACACTTCACTTTCATTTAGATGCCTGGATTCAGAATAGATTTCTGAAATTTCTTTAGTCCCTGCAGATCAATGATTCAATGAATAATTCAATCCAGCACATTTCTCTTGGTCAGAGTGCTTACTCATACAGTTCCTGATGCTAAGGGCCATTTGACTCTGCTCTGAGAACCCTTCACAGAATTTCTCCTTCATTCCTGAGCACCGGCCTCAAAATGAGAAGACCCGGATTTAAGTCTCTGCTCTGCCCCCTTACTCATGGTCTGTGACCAACGGTAAAAGCACTTAAATTTCGCTCCATTTCTTTAGTTATACAATGGAAACGATACTACTTTATGGTACCCGCACCCAAAGTAATGTCATTTCTTTGCGTGTGAACTCCTTGTACTTATCGGTAACCCTACTATGCGCATCCCAGAGAGTGAGTTGCTGGAGATACTTAGAAGTTCCCTTACTCATCCTAGCTCACAGAGTTAATAAGTATAAAAGACCGTATTTAAACCCAATCTTCTTGATTTCAGGCAAAACACTATCCACTGGACCCATTCTATTTTTTTTTGTTATTGTTGTGAAGAAAACACTATAGAAATCTGATATTATTATTATTGATCAATCAACAAATATTTTGACGTGCCAGGTATGGTGCCAAACTAGCATGACAAAGACAAAAACAAAAAAACCCACCCCAAAACTACCTAATCCCTGACCTTAGCCAGCTACGTTTATGACATTCATTTTTTCTTTTTTTGGAGGACAATTGGGGTTAAGTGACTTGCCCAAGGTCACACAGCTAGTAAGTGGTAAGTGTCTGAGGCGGGCTTGAACTCAGGTCTTCCTGACTCCAGGGCTGGTGCTCTATTCACTGCACCACCTAGCTGCCCCCTGACAGTCATTTTTTTCAATAAAGTGTTTGCTGATGATGGTCCCCGTATCTGGATCTCGCTTCTTCCCTCACCGTGACCTCTAAGAATCCCTAGCCTCATTCAAAGCTCAGCCAAAACTCTTACATGGAACTTTTCTGGGTGCCCATCCCTCAGAACCCCCCTCTCTCCATCCCTGTATTTGCTTTGTATGTATTATCACAGCATCATAAACTTGGAACTGAAAGACACATCAGAGGCCCTAATTGGTTCCCAGATGAAGAAAAATGCGACCCAGAGGATTTGCTGAAGGCCACACAGACAGTATTCTCAGTTAGGATTTGGATGCAGATCTTTTGAATCTTAAACCATCCATATCCATAGAATATAAGCTCCTTGATAGCAGCAACTGGTGTGTTCTAGAGCCTGGCACATAATCCTTACAGCAATCTTTGTTGCATGGTTGATTGATAGATATCGTGTCATAGACCAACAAAATGCATAATCTCAGGTAATCTGAAAATTTACCTTTATCTCTGATCCCTTTTCCTCTTCCTCCTTCCCTCCCTCAAACAAAGAAAACCTCATTCCCCTATGGCCTGAAGTGATAACATAACAAGGTCATTTCTTTGGCTAGTGCCTGGGAAGTGACCTTTATCTTTGATAATTTTCCTTCTTCCCTCTTGCTAAAGAAAGCAACAGACAAGCAAACAAACTTGTTCCCACCTATCTATGGCCTGGAGTAATACCATCACAATATTATTCCTTCGGTTCATGCCTCCTGTGGCCTACTAAAATAAAAATTCCTCTGGTAAACTTAACAAACCTCAGTATGGATGAGATTACAAGCTTTGGTACCTGCAAATGTTTTAACTAAGGCTGGATCAGTGTTGGGAATCAAGGGTCCAGACCTGGAGGAGACCTCAGAAGCCAACTTGTCCAAGCCCCCACACCCCCATTTTACAGATGAGGAAGCTGAGGCCTAAGAAAACCAAGTGGCTTGCTCTGGGTCACACAGGTAATAAAGAAGAGTCCAGATTTGAATTCAAAGGCCCTAGTTGGCCTCACAAATCAGTATTCGTGTTGTTTTGAAATTATATCAAGAACCCCACCAGTTGTTGCCCTCAAGGGTGGAAGATTAGAACAGATAACTTCTGAAGTCCCTTCTAACCCGTAGATTCTATCATTTTTATGATCTTATCCTGAATACAGACTTTATGAGGTCAGTGGGCTGATTGGGAAAGAGGAACTAAGAGAGAATAAGTCAGAACTACTTGAGGTTCTAATGCATACACTGTTTTACAGTATTTGCCCCTAAATTGGAGAGGAAGAGCAAACATTGAGGCATTATTAACCATAACAGCTTAAATCAAATTAGAAAGTAGGATATATAGTTCAGGTAAGTTTTCTTGGCAGTTGGAAAAAAAAAACTAGAACACTGGCTACTACTTTGAGAAAAATACTGGGAGTCTGGGAAGCAGGGGCCTTGCTTGGGAACTCCTACAAAAGCGCATGGAAGGCAGAAATGTGAATGGAGGGCCTGAAGAGAAATTTTGCTTATTCTACAATTTTGCCTGGGAATGACTCTGGTTATACCCTATGAAGTAACAGGGTGAATGAATCATGAATGAACACGTTTCAAAGCTTATGAGGCACCCATTTTCCCATGCTCTGGACCTGAACTCAATTTTTGTCCCTTGAGTTTATTGTAGAAATGGGTATCCTACGATGTAGAAAGCAAAGCAGGCCGTGAAAATTAGGGACTCTACTCCCTCTAGTGGAAGAAAGATGAAATGCTTTGATTTCTAAGATGTTTTCTCTAGATTAACCAGTTGTGGGCCATTCCACACAACTTTTCATGTTGAATACCTAGTGATCTTCTAATAGAAAAAGGCACTAATTTGAATCACAACTAGGGTGAAGTAACTAGGGCTTTCCCCTAGGATGCCAAAATTTACAGGGTATTGGCAACAATTGTACTCTTTCAAGGGACTGAAATAAACTTAACACCTAGTGTGGTTGTTGTACTTTGTTCTTGAAGAAGACCAAAATGTTTAGTTAAGATATGAAACAACGGGGCGGCTAGTGAATAGAGCACTGGCCCTGGAGTCAGGAGGACCTGAGTTCAAATCTGACCTCAGATACTTAACACTAGCTGTGTGACCTTGGGCAAGTCACTTAACCCCAATTCCCCTGCCTTCCCCCCTCCAAAAAAAGTTTAAAAAAAAAAGAAGATATGAGTTCTGCCTCCCTAGTGTGAATACCCTAAATGAACTCCCTTTACTTTATCCCTTCTCTGTTGTGGTTGCGAGTAAGTGTCTGAGACCAGGTTTGAGCTCAGGTCTTCCTCACTGTAGGCCTAGAGCTCTATGCACTGTGCTTCTGAGCTGCCCATAAACTTTACAGGGAAACAATATGTTTGAAAAGTTGTAAGAATTGTCCGAAAGTCCCAGGGAGTATAAGAGACAACTTATTTTTGAACAGAGGACCTCTTAATTGCTTTTATTTGTCATCACAAAGCTCTGGATTCTGTTCTATACTCATGGTTGTTCAAAGACAATAAAGATACAAAATAGATCATGACAGTGAGAACACTATAGTTTCTAAAATTTGTTCTTGTTCAGTCGTTTCAGATGTGTCTGACTTTTCATGACCCTATTTGGGATTTTCTTGGCAAAGATTTTGGCAAAGATTTTGCCATTTCCTTCTCCGATTCATTTTACATATGAGGAAATGGAGGCAAACAGGATGAAGTGACTTGCCCAGGGTGACACAGCTAGTGATTATCTGAGGTCATATTTGAACTCAAGTCTTCCCAACTCTGGTCTGGTGCTCTCTATCTACCACTCTACCTAACTTGTGCTTCTGAAGTTCAAGACACAATATTTCAAGAGTAATGAATTTTTAATACTGCATTTTTCAGGGTGATAGTTTTAAGTTTATTATGGTCCTGCCTAGCCTTAAATCCACTCTCATCTCTCTTAAATAGAATTAGGTATGACCTCTAAGTCAAAGAGGGAATTGAACACATATCTTTTGTTAATCTCTTGATATATATAGATGACATCAAGCTACATGGATCTACCAAAAACAGGCTAACAGTTCCTCCATCTTTTGGACTCTTTCTCTAATGATATCAAAATGCCATTTGGATCTTATAAGTCAAAAGAAATCAAGTTAACAGGCATTTATTAAACTCTACTATGTGCCAGATACTGTGCTAAGCACTGAAGATACGTTTTAAAAAAGGCAAAAACGAACAAAAATTAGTGTCAGCTTTCAAAGAGCCTACAATTTAATGAGAAGACAATGTGAAAGTAACTATAGACAAATGAGATATAGAGAAGATAAATGGGAGATAATTGCAGAGGGAAGGCATTATCATTAAGAGGGATTGGGAGAAAAAGGTTCCTAGTAAGAAAATGGGATTTTAGCTGGGACTTGAAGGAAGCCAGGAAAGCCAGGAGACAGAAATGAAGAAAGAGGATTCTAGGCATTGGGGTGGGCCAGTGAAAATACTCAGACTTGGGAAAGATGGAGTTGCTTATTTGAGGAACAGCAAGGAAGATAATGTCACCAGTTCACAGAGTATGTGGAAGGAACAAGGTATAAAAGGACTGGCAAGGTAAGAGAGGAATAGATTGCGAAAAGATTCTAAAAGATGAACAGAAGACTTTATATTTGATCCTGAAGGTGACAGGCATCTTCTGTAGTTAATTATAAAATTCTTAATTTTTATTTTTTGGAAGGGGAAGGCAGGGCAGTTGGGGTTAAGTGACTTGCCCAAGGTCACACAACTAGTGAGTGTTAAGTGTCTGAGGCCACATTTGAACTCAGGTCCTCCTGACTCTAGGGCCAATGCTCTATTCACTGTGCCACCTAGCCACTCCAAGTATAAAATTCTTAATAAACGATAAAGACAGGTAGAAACCAATGTGTAAAACTGATACTTACAAATATCTTGATCTCTTTCAGGAAAGACACACTGAACATTCAATTATCAAGGAGAAAGATGGGACTGAATATGCTAAAAGATTTACTGCCATTCTGATATTGAACCTTAATGGGTAAAGCAGATTTTAAGCCCTTTAATACATACTAGGCAATAGCACCTATGCAGCAATGTTTTAATGTACACTTTTAGAACTGTTGAATGGGCCATAATATATTTGGAAAGTATCATGATAAAAACCCAAAACTGAGTTGATCAGATCAGCAATTTAGTTGATACAGAGACCATCACTCTAAAGCAGTTATAGAAAGATGAGTGTTGTTCAGTTGTGTCCAACTTTTTGTGAGCCCATTTGGGGTTTTATTGGCAAAGATGCTGGATTCATTTCCCATTTTATTCTCTACCTCATTGTACAGATGAGAAAACTGAGGTGAACAGGATAAAGCAACTTGCCCAGGATCATACAGCTAGTGTCTGAGGCTGAATTTGAACTCAGAAAGATGAGTCTTCCTAACTCCAGACCTAGAGCTCTATCCACTGGGCCACCTAGCTTTACAAAAAAAAAAGACTATGATTGATAGATATTCTCATAGCATGGGATAAACAGGTAATAAACCTACGGAAATATTTTTGGAACAAGCAGACATCACATCACCAGCTTATGGTAGACCTTAGCAGAATGTAATCAGAAGCAGTTTACCTCCATAGGGAACCTATTACATAGAGAGAAATCAAGAATGGAATCCAAAGGGCCACAACAGGTGGAATCATCAACAATATTTAAACAAAGAAGTGTCAAAAAATAATTAGGCCATGGAGATTTATTTATGGAAATGAAATGGATTTTGATGACAATTTAGGCCAAAATTGTCACCACCAAAAATTATACAAGGTTTATTATAAAAGCCAAGATTTAGTGACTGAAGAGGGGGAAAAAAAGGAATTAGTAGAAACTATGGAACACATCTCTGTTGATTACTAAAGTTTGATACTTAACAAATATCACAAAGACTTGACTGAGTGGCTAGAATTACACATCAACATTTCATTGTCTTTCATGGAACCACACATGGAAAATCTCTGTTATGGGAATCTGAAGATCTTCCCTCCCCCTAGGCCCTTTGTTAAAGTAGCTACGTGACTCTGAGGACCCTTGGATATTTGAAAGTATACTCTGTTCCTTAATAGGCTGAATGTGGTCACATGGAGCCTGTGGCGCCAGGCTTGTTTTCCAGGAATGCCCGTGCCTTGTAGTT
>CM053587.1:107193762-107263711 GCA_028646515.1 Pseudochirops corinnae
TTCCCTTCCTTCCATCCTTCCTCCCTTTATCTCCCCCACATTGTCATGTTATACAAAACAAATTATCTGGTGAACCTGTGCAATACCTAATCCCCTCCCCACCAGCAATCAAGTCATTCCCTCTGCTATGGTACTCTATTTAAACCTTGTTCCCAGCTTCCCTACTTGAAAGTACTCCAGCATGAGCTGCAACTCCTTTGCCCTGATTAAAGACTTTCATTTTGTTGTACTGACTGTTTTCATTAAAATTTCAGGTTGACACCCTGATTGCCTAAAAAAAAAAAAATAATAAACCATGCTTGATTTTTCACCCTGCTCAAAATTCACTGCACTGGGCTCTGAGACCTGGCCCAAACCCCTTGTAGCCTCTGCCAGTTGACCTATTTGTACCCAGCTAGCTTATCAGTGCTCATTCCCATGAAATATTTTTCAGGCTAAAACCATTTCCCACATTAATAAAGACCTTAAACACCCCTTTACGTACCTGCTATGTCTACAGCATCTTCTGGCAGCAAGACAGACCCACTTTGAATGTTCAGATATAGTTGGAAAATTGTGTTCAGCAGATGATCTCAGTGCTCACAATAGACAGCATTACTCCCCTCTACCAGACATTATGTTAAGTTGGGTCACAATAATCTGGGAAATGTTCTTTCTCCCTTATCCACTCTTACCTCCCCACCAAAGAAAGAAGATTACATAGCTTCATTTCCATTTCCTACCCACAGCCTGAGAAGTGGCTTTGCCAAACCAGGAAGTTCTATGGTCAAGTCCTTCCCCTGGCACATACTCATTGGGTGACCCTGAGCAAGTTATTTAACCTTTCAGTGTTCTACGCAATTCTCTAAGACTTGAAGTTGCAGAGAAGGTGCTGATCTGCATTGTTAAAGAATTTTTCCTCACCTGGGAGTTCCCTATGCCAATAAAAAAGCACAAGTACAGTTTATATCTACCTATTGTCCAGATCCTCTAGTAGCCAGTTAGGAAAGGTTGGCTGTCTGATGGAATGGACTAGACAATTTAGGAGAAGGAAGAAAGGAAGAGAGGGAGAGAGGGAAGAGACAAAGGGAGGGAAAGAAGAAAGGAAAGAAGGAGGGAGGGAAGAAAGGAAGGGAGGGAGAGAAAGGAAGAAATGGAAGGAAGAAGGGAGGAAAGGAGGGATAGAAGAAAGGAAGGAAGGAAAGCAGAGTACTAAATACTTTACACATATTAGCTCATTTCATCCTCACAGCAACCCCAGAATTCAGGTGCTATTATTATCCACATTTTGCGGTTAGGGAAACTGAGGTGGGCAAAGTTTGTTAAATGACTTGCCCAGGGTCACACAGCTAATAAGTATCTGAGGCTGGATCTAAACTCAAGTCTTCCCGACTCCAGGCCCAGTGATCTATCTACTCCATCCAGATGGCAAAAAAAATCTTGAATGTCAGAGGACTACTGTCCCCTAGCATACTTGCATTAGGAAGGAATGAGAAGCAGTGGGGTAAGAGAAAAATCATTAGAGTGGAAGTTGAGAGGTCAAGGTTCTAGTCCTAATTCTGTCATTGGGAAAGCCACACAAGTCAGGCCCTTGGTTTACTCCTGTGTAAAAAGGCATGGACGAGCTAGATGAGGGGTTGGCAAACCAGGTCTGGAGGCAAACTGCCTGTTTTTTTTTTTTTTGGAGGGGGGAGGTAAGGCAATTAGGGTCAAGTGACTTGCCCAGGGTCACACAGTTAGCTAAGTGTCAAGTGTTTGAGGCTGGATTCAAACTCAGGTCCTCCTGACTTCAGGTCCTGTGCTCCTCTGCCTGTTTTCGTAGGGTCCTAGGTTAGCCTTCAGGGTAGCTTGCCTACCCCTCAACCAGATGGTCCTCAGCTCTAAAGGACTAGAGAAGGAAATGGCAAACACTCAACTTCTTTGTTAAGAGAACTCCCAAATGGGGTCATGAAGAGTCAGACATGACTAAGCAACAGTTCTAAATGGTTATGATTCTGTGAAAAATTCAGAGAATGGGAATGCGAAAAATGTCCACTGTTTGGAAACAAATGTGAGAGAATGAAAAATGCCAGTGTGCCGTCAGCTGGCCCAGTGGTACCACTAGCTCATTATCCGGGTCTCTGACAAGGGCACCCCATCCTGTAGAGGAGCAGGACTGGCATTCTTCATAAAGCAGCACAAGCTCATTTTGACTTTGAACGCTCTTCTCTTTCCTAGGACTAGACCTCCAATACCATCTGGCTCTCCCCTGCCCCCCTCCCTCCTCCACCCCTCCCCATTCCTATGACAAAAAGAAACTCATGCGTGGAGGACCTCCCTGAAGGACAAACAGCCTCTTAATCATCTGAAAGAAAGCATTTACCTCGCAAAACTGGACCTTTCTGCTGCCTTAAAACAGAGTGTTTTCCTTAGAGTTGTGTGTCTGACTCTCCGTGACCCCATTAGAGGTTTTCTTGGCAATGATACTGGAATGGTTTCCCATTTTCTTCTCAGTTCATTTTATGGCCTTAAACAGGGCTATGATCAACTGATTTTTTTATAGCATTTATTTGGCAATTGCTACGTATACCAGATATAGGGTTAAGCATTTGGATTACAAAGGCAAAACCTGTCCTTGTCTTCAGGGAGCTTACATTCTTTTGAGAATATGTGCCATGGAAGAATCAGGGACAAACTGAAGGTTCGTTGTTAATTTTTTCATTCACTCGACAGACGTTCATCTATCACCTACAACATGCAAGGAAGGCCGTGCCACTAAAGTCCCTCTTTCAACCCTAGACCAAAAGTTCTTAACATTCTTTGTTTCGTGGACTCATTAACAGCCCACTGATGCCCATTCTCAGAATAATATTTTAAATAAATAAAATGGATTACAAAGGAAATGGATTATGTTTGACATATAATTACCAAAACCAAATTGTTTTGAGATTGGGCTTCCCACTCTTGCCCAGGTTGGAAGTATAGTGGTTATTCACATACTCAGTCCCATTACTGATTGCCACAGATGTATTGATCTGCTTTCTGTTTCATTTCTGACCTGGGCCAGTTTGCACCCCCTTAGGCAGCCTGGTGATACTTCCCCTGTCCCAAAGGGTTCACTGTATTGGTGCCAGACTTAAGAAAGACACCCTATCTGAGCACCATATGTTAGGTGCTGGAGAAGCCAATAAAAATAATGAAATATTTACCTCTCCTCTTGAGAAACTTACATTCTAAAGGGGGGGGGGGGTGGAGAGAGAGAGAGAGAGAGAGAGAGAGAGAGAAGGGAATAAACATTTATATCATACCTACCATGGGCTAGGCATTGTGCCAAAGGCTTTAAAAATATTTCATTTGATCCTCACAACAATCATCAAGGTAGATATTTTTGTCATCATTTTATAGCTAAAGAAACTGAGGCAGAGGTTAAAATTGCCCAGCGTCACACAGTTACTGGGTATCTGAGGCTGCATTTGGGTTTTGGTCTTCCTGATTGCTGGCCTAGCACTTTGTAGGTAAATCTATATATGTATGTTTACAGTTGGGTGAGATCAGGAAAAGCAGAAGATGGTGCTTGAGCTCTATCTTGAAGAAAGAGAGGGACTCTATGAAGCAGACAAGAGAGAATGCCTTTCAAACAAGGAGCTATGACAATGCAAATGGATGCAGATAGGAGATAGAGTGTCGTGCTAGGGACAAAAAGCGGTCAGCAAGGCTGGAGGGGGAGCAGGAACAAGTTCTGTTTATTCACTATCCACTCTCAAAAGTTGTAGAGGACTTTAAATATTTAACTTGTCGTAAAACTACATACTTCAAGGTCGCGAGCACACCCCTGGATCTATCTAGCATTTCAGTGTTTGATGAACAAATTAACTGTCTTAATCTTGTAGACTTGTAGACATCCATTGCCCTGTGGCTTCACCATAGTTTTCTGTAAACCTGAAATAATCCTCCAGATATATCTCCATTTAAACATTATCCTGCCAGATATATTTGCATTTGAATAGATTATCATCCACACTATTTGCATTAATTCATTCATTCTTCCTTCCATCTTCTTTTTTCTTCCTCCCTTTTTCCCTCTCTCTTTCACTTCCTTCCAATTTCTTTGCTCTTTCCCTTCCTTTTTTCTTTCTTTTCTCTCTCTCCTTCACTTCTTCTCTCCCTCCCCTTTTCCCTTTTTATCACTCCCTTCCTCCTTTATTCTATCTGTGCTGTTCACTAAATCACTTGCCTATTCCCTTTTCATATTTTAATCAAGGATACCTTCAATAAGTGTGCTGATCATTATTCCCAGCTCTGAATTCTTAATCCTAAATACTGAAGGGGGAAAATAAGGCTATTTACCAAATTTGCCATGAATCTTGTAGGATAACATTGATAGAATAGAAAATCCTCAAGAACAAAGATGATCATTTTTGTCTTTGCCCAGTGCCTAGCATACAGTAGGAGCTTAGTAAATGCTTGATTAATATTCAGGGGATGCTAGTCAAATCCATCCTGTATTCCAAGACATGACTTTATACTTGGTACTTCACTGGGGGACTTGAGACCACTTCATTGAATGAAAGACCTAGAGATATCCAACATATACATATATATATATGAGTACACACACATACATATACACACATACACATATGTGTGTATATGAATGTATGTATGTATGTATGTGTATGTACACATACAAATATTTTTAAAGTCTTCAGTCATTTTTCAGTTGCGTCTAATACCATTTGGGGTTTTCTTGGCAAAGACACTGGAGTGGTTTGCCATTTCCTTCTCCAACTCATTTTATATGATGAAGTGATTTGCTCAGGGTCACACAGCTAGTCAGTGTCTGCCTGACGACAGATTTGAACTCGGGGAAGATGAGTGTTGTTGACTCCAGGGCCAGCACTCTATCCACTATACCACCTAACTGACCCTTTAAAATCTTTGGGAGGTTATAATTTGATATTTTCAAGTTTTTGATGAGCTGTTAAGAAATAGGGTTAGGACTTCTTTATTTCAAGGACTAGTGAGTGGGATTATAGAGGAGAAGATTTTGGCTTAATAAAAAGGGGGCCCTTCTGAACAATCACAGCTGAATCCTCTTTTCTTCAAGCACAAAGTAGATGACCACTTGTCCAAATTAGGCATTTAGGTGGTGCAACAGATAAAACTCTGGATCTGCAGTTAGAATGACCTGAGTTCCAATCCAGCCTCAGATACTTAATAGCTGTGTTATCTTAGGCTAGTTACTTTACTCGTCTGCCTCAATTTCCCCATCTATAAAATTGGGAGAACAATAGCCCATAGCCCCAGAGTTGTGAGGATCAAATGAGATATTTGTAAAGCACTCTGCAAACTTTAAAGTGTTATAGCTATTTTTCCTGTTGTTCTTGTAGGTGGGACTACTGAAGAGGGAATTCATGCTTCAGGCAGGGAGAAGTATTATCTGAGGTCTCTTCCAAGTAAAAAGTTCTAAGGCTTTCCAGTTCTGTAATTAAAAGGAACCCACAGAAGCAGTCCAGCTACACATCTGCCATATTTTTATTGTACTTGTATCACATTGCAAACAATTCCACAAAAAAAAATGCTGCAAAAGTAAGCCTATGGCTGCAGATTGCAGATTTACTCATATATGTATATATTTACACCAAACTATCAAAAGCAAAGTCAGGACAGTAGCGGCTTCCCTTTGCCCATCTAGAAAGGTCAGGATTGCTACTTAATGATGGATAAATGGAAAGACTCATCATTTTACATCACTTTGTAAAAACCAACATTCAAGTATTTTCTGAAAATGAACAGTTATTGAAATTCCATTTGGATTAACCACTGAGCTTTCAGAGTTTTCCTTCCAACTCTTTAAGCGCTGAGGCCCAACCCCCATGCCCACCCCAGAGCTGTCGTTTTGGATCTGGGCTAGCACAGGAGAGCACGTGATGGGTTAACATAGTTGACCAAGTGGATGTCACCTGGCATAAATGGCGAGGTATCAGATGATGCTGCCTCTCCTTTGTAAAATTTGGTAGGTAGATCTGCAGTTTATACATATATGTGTGTGTGTGTTATATATATATATGTATATGCAGGTATACATATGTATATACACACACACACACATATATATATAGATACCATATGCAAATACAAAATATCAAAGGCCTCCTTTCTATACAAAAAAAAAGGACAGAATGCAATTGCCACCAATCTGTTTCATCTGTCAGTGATCATAATATTTTTTTCCAACTCTTTCATATTGTTTCAGGGAACTAATTATAAGCATTGCCTTAGACTTATTTCATAATTATCTAACCCTTCTCAGAGTGTCTTTACCTACTTGGGGAACAATTATATCTCAATTCTGAATTCACTGAATTCACGAAGTGGCATACACATAGTCTCTTGCAAGACTTTTTTTCTTCTTTTCCTCACTTCACTCGTAAAAACAGCAATGCTGCTTTAATTTCACTACCTCTTGGTCGTGATCGTGTTGGCAGTGTCAAAGTCATTTTCAACCACACTGTTATAGCCATCTTTTTCTATGCAGTCCCTAACAGCCTGGAGAACAATCCGTAGCCTTCTGTCCAGGGCCTCTAAATGTAACTGGTAGAGGATGGGAGCGATTTTGTCTTTGAGCAAAGATTCTTCCATTAAGTCACTCAACTTGTATTCTTCCTTGGCGAGCAATTGGAGTCGCAAGTAGGTGGATTTCCTTATTCTGGAAAAGAAAGGGTAAAAAAGTCATTCTCCAGGATGCTGGCAAACCAGAACAGAGGATGGATACACTTCGTTGGCTCTTGGGGAATGACAGCTGGACCCGGTAATAAGGGGAAGAGGCAGGGAAAAGGCGGTCTGGGTTACCAGGAATAATGAAATGGTCCCCATGTATTCCAATTCTAGCTATTTGAAGTTATGATTATGTAAAATGTTGTAATTGGCTCCAGCTCAATGGAAATATGCAGTGCAAATTCAAATAATGTGACCACTTTATGGGATTCATGATTTGTATTCATCAGGATCCAGCTACAGTATAGGGCAGCTAGGTGGCATAGTAGATAGAGTGCCAGGCCCTGGAGTCAGGAAGAACTGAGTTCAAATCCAGTCTCAGACACTCATTAGCTATGTGACTCTGGGCAAGTCACTTAACCCTGTTTGCCTCAGTTTCCTCATCTGTAAAATGAACTGGAGAAGGAAATGGCAAACTGGTCCAGTATCTTTGCCAAGATCAAATGGCCTCACAAAGCGTTGGACATAACTGAAATGACTCAACAACAACAAAGCTATAATCCAGTGGTTCTCAACCTTCCTAATGCCACGACCCTTTAATACTTGTATGTGGGCATAACTGCATGTGGGCGGACCCTACTGGAGATGGACAGAGGAGTGATGTCTCGGTTCCTAAGACCACTGGAAACATATGTTTTCCGATGGTCTTAGGTGACCCTTGTGAAAGGGTCATTCGACCCCGGAAGGGGTTGCGACCCACAGGTTGAGAACACCGCTATAATCTATTTGACTGCACAGTCTAGGTGAGTTAGGGTGGATTAATCAGGGCTCTGTTCCAGAACAGGGCACTTAAAGGGTCCTGGGAGCAGCACTGACCTCTGTCTTGGGAGCGTTTTTCCCTTTGCTCCCTACTATATCCTTCCTGGGCAGGGGGAGAAGGGGCCTATTCTCTCCCCCTTGTTCTGCTCCAGTGATGTCAGGTCGCATATCCTCTCCTCTCCTCCTCCTACTAAGGCAGGATCCTGCCCTTGGGGCACTTCCTCTTCCTTCGGCAGCTTAGAACCATTATAGTATTTGGGGACCCATCTGGCTTCCCTCCACACCTCTGTGAAGCAAACCATTTCCACCTACCCTTTGCTGCCTGCCCCTTCCTCCAGGTACAGAAATTGGTAATTACTATTTAGTACTACATCCTTGCAGGGATCCATGCTCAACTCGGCCCCTCACCTCTTGTGTGACCCAGGGCAAACTGTTTTATTAGTTGGTTTTTCAATTCTTCTATCTGTACAATTCAGATTTTATGTGTGTGGTAGAAAGTGGATTAAGATTCTGGAGATGTGGGTTGCATTCTAGACTTTCCTGCTAATCAGATGCATGACCATGGGTAAACCACTTTGTTTCTCTAAGGCAAAATGTGCTCCCCTGACTATCGTACGGGGACAGTGTGGAACAGTGACTTGTGAGTCTTGGATTTGGATCTAGCCTTAGAAAACTTCTACTCCCTGCTTGTATGCCCTTGGATTAATCACTTCATCTCTCTCTGGGCCTGTTTCTTTCTCTGTAAAATGAGGAAGTTGGAAACAGATGGTCTTAAAAGTTTTATGGCTCTAACTTATGATCTTCTGGTGCAATCTTATGAAAACATTGGCTGGTTTAGGTTCTCAAATGGTTCTCAAAGTGTGGTCTGGGAACCCCTGGGGGTCCCTGGGGCCTGGGGTCAAAACAATTTTCATAATGATATTGATATTTTAATTTCTAATATCATGAAAAGTGACAGACAGAAACAAAAGTACTGTGACCCCTGAAAATCTGGTCTACTACACAAAAGCTCTTTGGGAGGGGGAAATAATTTTTTTAAGAGTGAAAAAGAATCCTGAGACCAAAAAGTTTCGTTATTTCTGAGCCTGGTGATCTCTGATATCCTCTGCATAGTTCTGACATTCTACATTTGTCCAGTCATGGAGACGTGCACGGAAGTGGATAAAAGTAAAATGTACTATGAAGTGGTGGAAAAGCTCTGCCACCTGAAAGTATGGTTCCCCCTGCAAATTCCTGAAATCCTACCATTAATGATTCACTCTTTTGTATTGATGCTCTATCTTTCTTACCCCTAGAGTCTTACAAATTGTCTGAGAAGAGTAACATGGCAGCTGTCTAACCCTATAGCACCAATCGCTTAACACTGTTGTTGTTTTTCATGTCTGACTCTTCATGTTCTGGAGATGTTTAGCATATATATGTATATGTGTATGTATACACATATATATATATACATACATACATGTTCACACACACATATTTTTAAAAGTCTTCAGTCATTTTTCAATTGTGTCCAACTATCTGTGATCCATTTGAAGTTTTCCTGGCAAAGATACTGGAAGGGTATGCCACTTCCTTCTCCAGCTCATTTGAGAAATGAGGAAACTGAAAACAACAGGGTTAAGTGACTAGCCCAGGATCACACAACTAGTAATTTCTGAGGCCAGATTTGAACTCCCCTCAGGACAATGAGTCTTTCTGACTCCAAGTCCAGGGCTCTATCCACCTAGCTGCCCATCAATGAGTTAACACAAGAGAATAAATGAGTTTCTCCCTCCCTGGGGGAAAGACCAGGATAACCTAAAAGCCCAAGGCAGTGAGGGTCTGTCAGGGAGAAGAATATCGGAAGAGGAGCTTTAAAGATTGATTCTACTGGTACATCAAATTTACTTTCTACAGTCCTGGCTGTCAATGTAACATCAGCCACCTTTCAGCTATTCACAAAGGAAGGTACCCAATTTTCCACCTTATTTTGCCAGCCAGGAAGGCATTTCTGAACATTTACCTATAAAGAGTACAATAATGGGAACCACTCACCACAGTTTTACGATCAGGGAGCACTTTACATACATTATCTCATTTGATCTGCAAAATAATGCAGTGAAGTCTATGGTACAAAAATCACCATTGTAGAAAATGGAGAGTTTAGGGATGTTTCCTCAGGTCACATAGCTAGGGAGGGGCAGAGTCTGGCCCCACACTCAAATCTTCGGATGCCTCATCCAGTGTTCCTTTGACTACCCTCCCTTTGCCTCTTGGAGGTCTAAGATGACATCTCCCTGAGTCTAATCAAAGGAACCATAATCTTGGCTCTCTTTTATAGGTATAATTCTGTACTCAGAGACTCCCAATATGGATAGGGGAGGAAGATACTATTAAAACAGAATGCCCAGCATTAGCTGCTGGTGACTCCTCATTGAAATTATCTTTTTTAACTTTGCACATATTTTGCATATACTTGTGTGTGTAATGCTAGTTCCCCCAACAGAATCTAAGCTCTGTGAGGGCAGGCACTAATTTCACTTTTGCTTTTATATCCCCAGCAATTGCTTGTTGATTGAATGACAGTGGTAAATAACTGTAGATTTGTAGTGATATCATCTGGGTTTAATTCCTGACTTTGCTCCCTATATAACCTTGAACAAATCCCTTTCTGTGCCTCATTTTCTTCCCGGAGAAAGTGAGAGTTGGATTAGATGATCTGTAAATTCTCTTCCAGTTTTGGATTCTATGAAGGCAGTATAGCACAGCAGAAAAAGCAATGAGTGAACTTGGAGTCATGACTTGGGAATTCAGATGCTGATTCTGCTACCTATTACCTGTATGACAAGTCACATTACCTTGGACAAGTCACATGATCCATTTAAGCCTCTATTTTCTCATCTGTAAAATGAAAGGGTTAGATTGGATGGCCTCTTAGGGCCCCTTTCAGCTCTCAATCTATGGTTCTAGGAACCTATGAATGGGGGCAGTGGGCTATGCCACTGGGTCTCTAGTATACCCCCATGGCAAATGATAAAGAATCTGAAAATGGGTTTAGCCACCCCCCACCACCAGAATCCTAATCCCATCCCACTATATGCCCTTTAGAAAACAGTTCAATGGTGATAGGAACACTTTTTGTGCTAGCAAAACAAAGCACAAAACTAGAAACAAAGCAGGTGCTCATGGTTTGGGAAATAGCTGAATGACCAGTGGTACTGTGCATGAATAAAATATCAGTACAGCTGAAAAAAAGAATTCAGGGAAGCATGGAAATAACTTGTATAAATGGATATATAGCAAAAAGAGCAGAGACAAATGTACATACATAATGATTACAATAATAAATGGAAGCAACTCTAAAATGCAGGCAGCTGATTTCATATTTTAGTGCAGCAGACAAAAGATGAGGTGTACACAGAGCATAAAACACACGTCCCTGGGGATAACTAGGTGGCATAATGGAGAAACACTGGACTTGGGAGTAAGGAAGATCTGAGTCTGATGCCTGCCTCAGACACTTCCTACCTATATGACCCCAGGCAAACCACCTAAGCTCTCTTGGGCTCAGTTCCCTCATCTCTAAAATGGAGCTAACTGATCCAGGTTGTGATGATCAAACGAGATAATATATGTAAAGTGCTTTGTACTCTTTACAGTGTTATGTAAATGTTTATTATCATCATCATTATTGTTATTATACCCCTTTCCTCAAAGCACTCTTAGCTGAGGAAAACAGGAGACATTTTATCATATCACAAAATCTCATTTAGGAAGCTCAGGTTTTGGTTTTTTTTTTTTTTTAAGTAGATTAGGGAAAATCTTCTCTATAGAACGATTTCCCAAGGGGTCTTTACAGGACTGCTCTGACTACTTAGAAGTCATTGCTTACCAATTAAACATAATTTTTTCCATGATATGGAAGATATCTGGATGGGCTGATGGATGAGGAGGAGATAAGGGGGTTGGATGTATGCAGGAATCTCTGTAAAAATGTGATTTCTCACAAACCATCCCAACGAGAACATGGCTTCTTTTTGACTGGCTTAAAGCTACTTTAAATAGGGGTTAGCTTTAAATGGGTCACCTTGAAGAGCTTATTACTACTCCTGGCCAAAAATCTACGCAGGCATCCAGCTGCCTGCTTGGTCTCCTTACTTAGGAGAAAGATCACTTGAGAGATGAATGGCTCTCTTCCTAGTATCTCAGAATTCAGGAGAGGGGATTTCTAGTCCCAGCTCTAACACTAACATATTGAGAGGTGTTGAGCAATTAATCAACAGGTCAATTGACAGACATTTATAAGGCACCCTTTACATGCCATGTACTCTCTGCCAGGTGGTAGCACACAAATACAGAGAACAGAATAATTCCTATTCTTTCTGGACTTATTTTTTTTTCCTTATCCATAAAATAAGAGCACTGGATTATACAATCTCTTAACTCTCATCTAGTTCTAAAATTCAATGATTCTGACTAAATCACATATTTTGAAAGCAATTAATAAGTGGAATTTTCCAAACAAGCAGTTATTTGCATTTGATGGCTGTTTTTCTCAAAATGGTAGACTACTGTCCAAATGTCACTTAACACAGTACCAGTCACAACATCCCTCTCTTTTCTTGTGGTCAGAGGAGTAACTAGTAGTAACTCTCCTTGGAGTAATTTCAGTTGGGCGTGAAGGGGCGCGAGGGCTGAGGACAGCCCCACAATAGGTACAGCAGAATCAGACAGAAGTCAATTATCCCTTAGGAAAGTCTGGCCCTCACTCCTCATGGGATCTGGTAAGGAAGATGAGTCCAAGGAGAGGAGACAACAATGGGCCCCTGGAGGTGGTTATGCTGTGTGTGAGGACCAAGGAGTTCAAGAGGCATCTGGATACTGGGTGCTGAGGGAAAAACATATACCTTTCTCAGACAGCAAGCATGCTTCCCCACCAAATGCTGGTGACATGGGCAAAGCCCCATTTGCCCTGGACTATTTACAGCTCTGCTTATCATGCAGGAGTGAGAAGAAGAGCTGATTTAATTTCAAGTCTTATATTTTCAGGACTGTTTGTATTGATAACTGACAGTGAAAGCACTTCATTAACAACTGGGAGTAAGCACAGAGGGACTCACCTGCAGCACTGATTTAAAGGCACCAAAATGGAGAGCTCGTCATGGGAGTATTTTCCAAACCTATTTTAAGCAAGAAATATATTACATATATAGTCACATTGGGAGTCACAGGATGTCAAGGATGCATCTATGTGTGTTCAATAAAACACACGGGCACAAGAGAAGCCTGTCATTATGCTGAAGCTGACTAGAGTTTTGTTGCGTTGACTACACCAGAAAAAGAGAAGGCACAGATGAATGAACAGAGCTGTTGGGTAAAGAAAGAAGTTCAGGGAGTTATGAACTGTCAAATAGTTTACTGTATAGTATAATTACGGTAATGGCTCATTTATCCAGTTTCACCATGAAATAGGGTGTTCTACGTAAATGAATTTTCCAGATAACTGGAGCTTTCAGTTTTGTGTATCCAAGCATTTCCCATTTTAACCATTTGGGTGGGAAATCCTTCTAAAACAGTTGGTAGCACACGGTTTCTTGCATCTTAAACAGAGTTCAATGAACATAACTTAATACTTTAAGGGGTTAAGGCAGCTAGACAGTGTTGGGCCTGGAGTGAGCAAGACCTGAGTTCGAATGTTGCCTCAGATCTTACTAGCTGTGTGTGACCCTGGCCAAGTCATTTAACCTCTGTCTGCCTCAGTTTCTTCATCTGTAAAATGGGGATAATATCGCCTACCTCCCAAGGTTGTTTTGAAGATCAAATGAGAGAATATTTGTAAAGTACTTAGTTATTAGCACAGCGTATGACACAGAGTAAGGGCTTAATAAATTTCTGTCCACAACCCTTTATTGATGACTCAGGGTTACCAATATAAACATAATCCAGAGATACCCACAGACACTACTACTACTACTAATAATAGCTAACATATACATACATACAGATATACATATGTATATACATATATACATATACACACATATATAATATATACACATATATACATATAAGTATATGAAATCCCTTAAAATTTGCAGAGTACTTTATACATATATTAGCTCATTTGATATTAAGACAAATAAGGTACTGTTTGCCCATATACAAAATGGCCCCAGACTGTTGGTGAGCTACAAATCCTTCCATCTCCTCTCTGCTGTCAGATGTCACTTTTATCGCACAGTTATCTTTGTACATCCAAAGGGTAATTTATTTTACACTGAATTCTTTTTTAAAATTTATTTTCAATTTTACATGCAATTCTAAGTCAGTGGGCCTAAAAGGCTCAGTGCCTCTCTTAAAATGTCAGGTGCATGGACATTGTGACAGATGTCTCTCCACTTTCATTTATTTTTTTAACAGGCCTTTTTTGCTTATTTTCACTTTCAGGCAGGCTACCAGATGTTTGAGGTTTGGGAAGGTGAATGTACAGAGAGATGGAGATGTTACAATTCTATCATTTTATCTAGAAGAACAAAGAAGCCTTACCCTCTTCCATTGTCTAAGTGAATAATAAATGTTTCATTGCCAAACTTTTCAAAGGTCTCATAGTGATGTCGATCCATGTTTCCTGCAGAGGGAACCAGAAAGATGGTGAAAATTTGAGGATGTAAAATAAGAGATGTTAGCTTCTTGCACAGGGCAGATTATTTCTTACTCTAATGTACAACCTCTAAGCCCTAACAACTAAAATAAAAACAGTAAATCTTGGGCGCCTGCTCAGACCACAAGACCTATTTCACAGAAATAACAAGCTGCAGCATTATGCTCTGTGATTTTTAACAATATATCTGTGTTAATATTTGATGGTTTTAATCTATTTTGTTACTCATGTAGGTCTGCATTCCATAAAATTTATGGCTCATATATTCACGCTGTGTATCAAAAATTGCTTGGTTACACATGGCCCTCCCGATAATTCGAGTTCTTTTTATAGTTAATTTAACAGGATCAGACACATACCCATTAGGAAATCAAAAATGGTCATGTCCATTACATCCAAAATGCGGTTGCTATTGTATGGTGGTGTCTGCTTCACCTCTTCACAGTAATCAGGGTCCACTTCCCATCTGAAAGGAAAAACTGGCATGAAGGCAATTCTCATCTTAATAATGAGTCAATTTATTTTAAGGACAATTGAAAACTCATTGAATCAGCTCTGAGGGGCTGCTTATTGAAAGAAGACTAAAACAGGGAAATAACCTCAAACTTCAGTAGGCAATACTAAGGGTCAAACCTAAGAAAGGTCTTTCTACCTACCTATAAAGAAAAGCACTTACTGCCAAGACAAAACGAGGGATGATATGAACACGTGATATGAACTACAAAACACTTTTCACACAAATAAAGTCAGATCTAAGCAAATATTGGAGAAATATTAATTGCTCATGGGTAGACTGAGCCAATATAATAAAAATAACAATTCTACCTAAGTTAATTTACTTATTCAGTGCCATACTAATCAAACTCCCAAGGAATTATTTTAGAAAGCTAGAAAAATAGTAAGAAAATTCATCTGGAAGAACTGAAGGTCAAGAATATCAAAGGAATCAATGAAAAAAAAAAGGGAAAGAAGGCTGCCTAGCAGTTCCAGATTTCAAATTATATTATAAAGCAGTAATCATCAAAACAATCTGGTACTGGCCAAGAAACAGAGAGGTGGATCAGTGGAATAGATTAGGAATACAACATATACTGGTAAATAGTTACAGTCTGAGAACCCCCAGATCCAAGCTTTTGGTCTTAAGAACTCAACATCTAACAAAAATTGCTGGCAACACTGGAAAGCAGTTTGACAGAAACTAAGCATAGACCACCATCTCACATTATATGCCAAAATAAGGTCAAAATGGATAAATAATTTAGATGTAAAGGGGGATATTGTAAGTAAATTAGGGGAGCATGGAAAAATGTACTTGTCAGAGCTTTGGATAAGGTAAGAGTTTGACCAAACAAGAGAGAGAGAGAGCATCACAAGTTGTAAAGTGGGTAATTTTGATTCCATGAAATTAAAAAGTTTTTGCACAAACAAAACAAATGCAGCCAAAATCAGAAGGAAAATAGAAAACTGGGGGAAAATATTTACAGCAAGTTTCTCTGATAAAGGCCTCATGTCTCAAATATATAAGGAACTGAGCCCAAATTTATAAAAATGAGAGCCATTCCCCAGCTTTAAATGGTCAAAGGATATGAGTAGGCAGTTTCCAAAAGAAGAAATCAATAGACACCTGAAAAAATGCTCTAAATCACTGCCAATTAAAGAAATGAAAATTAAAACAATTCTGAGATACCACTTCACATTTATCAGATTGGCTAACATGATACTAAAGAAGAATGACAAATGCTGGAGGGGATGTAGAAAAACCAGGATACTCATGCATATTGGTAGAGTTGTGAACTCTAGTTCAACCAATGTGGAGAACAATTTGGAATTATACCCAAAGGACTATAAAACCATGCATACCTTTTGACCCAGTAATACCACTACTAGGTCTATATCTCAAAGAGATCATGAAACGGGGAAACGACCTATATGTACAAAAAATATTTATAGCAGGTCTTTTTGTGGTGGCAAAGAATTGGAAATTGAGGGGATGCCCATCAACTGGAGAATGGTTGAATAAGTTGTGGTATCTGATTGTGACAGAATACCACTGTGTAAATAATAAGAGGGTGGTTTCAGAAAAATGTGGGAAAATTTCTATGAACTGATCCAAAGTGAAGTGAGCAGAACCAGGAGAACATTGTACACAGTATCAATATTTTAAGGATGATCAACTGTAAGAGATTTAGTTACTGTGATCAATACAATGACCTAAGACAATTCCAAATGCTATCCACCTCCAGAGAGTACTGATGAACTCTGAAACCAGATTAAAGCATACTTTTTTACCCTCTTTATTTTTATCATTTTATTTTGTTTATGGGTATATTATGGGAGTTGGGGAGGGAGAAAATTTGGAACTCAAATGTTAAAAAATATTGGGTTTTTTTTACACATAATTGGGAAATATTTAATGAAATAAATAAAATAAATAATAACAAAAATAAAGAATAGTCATCACTCAGATAAATTACCAAACAATAGTGTGGTAAGTTCCTTGCGAATAAGGAAGACGCCATTTTTCAAGGATGGTTTGGTACCATCTTTAAAGAGAGGTTTAGGTAACATTTCTCACTGAGTTGGACCACTGAGGGCAGGAGAGGACAAAAATCAAAACTGGATATTCTTTTTATTCATATGGTTCCATGCTTTGGAAAGTTATTTGGAAGAAGATACTCAATCCAAAATCAAGGCTCTTAGGGCTATGCCATGACTACATTCCCTAAGTCTCTTTCCTTTTGTTCTCAGAGTCCCACTCTCTCTACACAATTTTCTTTTAGTTCCTAGTTATGCAAGTAACATACTTTTAGGGAGCCTACACACACACACACATACACCCACCCACCCACCCACCCCTCTGTTCAAAAGTACTACTGATTCTAGGGATTTAAACTAGGAATAACATCTATTGGGCTCAGGACAATGAGTAGAAAACTTCAGTGAGAGGAATATTGGGAGCGCACCTTTGTAGAAAAAAGTGAGCTAACTTGGGAGACCTTGGTAAATAGGGGACAGAGTCAGCCTTATAGGGAAGTGCATAGCCTCCCCCACTGACCTATTGCCTGAAATTCTACCATTTTTTACTCTTTCTTTTAATTTAGTACTGGTTTTTCCCTGAGGATCCTCTATCCAAGTATTTCAGGGAGAGGTAACACATTAAGTGTGAATTGATTACTTCCCTTTTTTTTTTACAGAGAAAAGAGCAGCAGAATATGAAGGGAGATATCTTATCTCTGTGTATTGGGGAGGGGGTACTGTGCAAAGTGTGGGAGGATACAGAGATGGGGTTAAAGTGAATTATGGCACCAATAAGGGGTGGTGTGGGGAGGGAATATATTCAGAAAACAAAGGCGGGGAGTACTGAACACAATCTCATCAACTTCCCAGGTTTTTCTCTGGTTCTAATAGGGGAAAAGGTACAAAAAAGGCTTTTCTCCTCTCTGTTCCCCAAAGGAGTCTTCTCAGGCCCTAAGGCCCTAAGTATCTCTCTTATTTCATTTTAATACTACTACAACAAAGTCTTCATACAGAAAAGCTTTTTGATGTCTCAATTGAAGGCTCACTTATTTTAAGCAATATGGTAAATAAAGGCTCATTAATTTGGATTATAATAGTTTTAAATAAATTATTTACTCTTTCTTTTAGTTTAGTGCTGGTTTTTCCCTGAGGATCCTCTATTCAAGCATTCCAGGGAAGGTAACACATTAACTAGTTAGCACTCATGTGTGAATTGTGTGTGAATCCTAGCTTGAAGTCTGCCTCTGTACCATTTTTAAAGACAGAGTTTTTCAACAAGTATAATATAAGCAAGATGACAAGGGTCACGTTTAACCTACCTATGGTCAATACGTACTTACTGGAAAAATTAGTGGATGAATCACAACTAACCCTTATCTATGCAGCAAATAGGTTTATGGATCTAGAGTAGAATGAGACCTTAGAAGTTATCTAGTTCAACTCCTTAATTTGACAAATGTGGAAACTGAGGCCTAGTAATGTTAAGTGACCTGTTTTCTATAGTCAAATGGGTAGTAAGAAGCTGAGCCAAGATTCTCACCCAGTTCTGGATGACTCTGGACTCAGTTCTCTTCTCAGCCTCACTAGTTTCCATGACTTTTCAATTAAGTTCCCTGGGCATCAGTTTTCATATTCATAGAGGCACTAGGGCTCCTTGAAGCTGGGGTAAAATATTTAATATTTTGGTAGATGTATTTCAATATAATCGGTTTCCTTTGTGAATTCACATATTTTATTTTTATGCATTTAAAAGCACTCTTATGAGAAGAGGTCCATAGATTTCATCAGTCTGCCAATGGCACAAAAAAATGTTACTGAGGCTCTGCTCTAGAGATATGATCTTAAATCATTATCTATACCAGTATTTTAAAGTTCATTTAAAAAAACATTTTGTAATTCTTCTATTCCATGAATTTAAGTTTGCCTCACCTGTTGCCTCTTTTAAATATGAATTAGTGAGGTTGGTTTCAAAATGAGAAATCTTTTTACCAAAAAAAAAGAATAAGAAGAAAGAGAGGAGGGGAAGAGGGAGAAGAGGAGAGGAAATAGGAGAGGAGGAAAAGAGAAAGGAAGAGCAGAGGAGAGGAGGGAGGGAGAGAAGGGAGGAAGAGAGAGAGAAGAATGGAGAGAGAAGAGAGGAGAAGACAAAGGGGAGAAGAGAAGGGGAAGAAAGGGGAGGGGAGGGAAGGAGAGAGAGGCTGCGGTGGGAATTTGCTTAACCTTCCAGGAGTCAAGTCCCTAGCCTTGGGTGCCCCCCTGCCTGGGATGAGAGATGTTTTCTGCTTTCTGTCTCCTGACAGCTGGCAAAAGGGACTGACTCACTCTGCTTTTTTGCGTTTGTGGTATGAGCGTCTCCATGGATTTCGCCACGTTTTCCTCTTTGCCAGGGACAGGTCGGGCAGGAAGGCTGCAAGAGACCCTTCTATTTGATCGGGCTTCCCACACAGAGCATGTTCCGTGGAGCAGTAATATGAACACTCCCCGTAGAAACAGATGTTGTTGGCTGATGGAAAAGAGACAACCCGCTAATTTAAAAAGGATCCACAAAAGCAAACACACATAAAAAAAACAAACAAGAAAACCATTCAATAACTTTCTACTGAGAAGCAGCAGCAGGGTGTAGTGCAGAGAGTGCTGGACTTAGAATTCCGGGAGAGCAGTTTAAATCTCGCCTCTGACACTTGTCAGTTGCATGACCACAGGTGAGGTGCTTAATGTCCAACCTAAACCCTCGGTTTCTTCGCTTGTAAAATAGGTATAATATCTGTAGTACCCATCCACAAGGTTGTCATGGGGTTGAAATCAATCAATCTGAACCCCTTTCAAGCATAAAAAAATCTCTAAAACAAGTCCCAAAAGTCATGGTATAATTTGAAGCTGTAATAGAGATTACAGCTTCAAATTGCACTAAATCTTTTGAGATACCCTGTATGAATGTCAGTTTTTATTGTAATTCAGGTAAGAGAATTACACTGATGCAAAAACAAACAAACAAAAAACGAAAACATCTGATTTTCTTTTCATTGAGCTTTCCTGAAGTCTGTGCAATGACCACATATTCCCCTCATCCCTTCTTGGGACTCTGGGACTTTCCTAGTACTGAGCTCCAAGAATGCAACATACAAATTCTACAGAAAGCTTGGTTTCCATATCAACTGATTCTCTAAGAATCATAGAAAGTTTCAGAGTTAAAGGGGACCTTAAAGACAATCTAGTCCAACCTTCTTATTTTACAGATCCAGCAACTGAAACTCAGAGACGTGAGGTCACTTGTTCAAAATCACACTGCAAGTTAATGGCTCGCGATTTTATAAAAACAGGCCATATCCATCATATATCATGGCTTCAGTGATCTGGATGATTCCATTAAACTCTTGAATCTAAGTCCCTCTCAGAGTTACATTAAGTCTTTCTTTTTTTTTTTTTTAAGGTAATTGGGGTTAAGTGACTTGTCCAGGGTCACATACCTAGTAAGCATCTGATGTTGGATTTGAACTCAGGTTCTCCTGACTCCAGGCTCTATTCCCTGGGTCACTTAGCTGCCCCTTAATTCTTTGTTAATAAAGAACTTGTAGATAGATGATTTCTCTGGATTGCTAGTCTCTTACTGGCCAGACAGAAGGAATGAATATCCTTTCTCAAATGTCTGGCATGAATGTGCTCAGCCTTGATTGCATTTTGTATATCCTTTTGAAAAGGGCTGGCTCAGAAAACCTCTGTTCTTATTCATTTTATTTTTTTCCAAGTCAGTAAGAGGAGAAAAAAGAGCCCAACAAATTGTCTACCTTTCCAACCACATTTTACAAACTGAGCTATAAGTTCTAGCCAAATTGGACAACTAGTCATTGCCCAGACAAGATGATCCATCTTCTGCCTCTTGCATATATGTGATTGGTATAGACCCCAACCTCATCTCTGCTTTTCAGAAAACTTGGCTTCCTCTAAGGTTAGAGGCCATTTCCTTCATGAGCTATCTCTAATCCTCCAAGTTGTAAGAGCTTCCCCCTCCTCAATTCTCCTGAAATGTACTTTTATACCTTTTCCATCACTTATCCCATAGAGTATCAGCTCCTTGAGGACCAGATTTGTCCATTTAAACTTTGAATTCCTACTTAGGAAATGTTTGACATATAGTAGTCTAAGAAATATTTCTTAAATTGTTGAAAGTATAGGGAACACTTGGGAACATTTGTTTGATTTTTAAAAAATCCACAAAGATTTTTTTATGCTTCTACATGAATAGTTTTCTTAATTCAAACTACCTTAAATAAAGTCTGTGGTCTGATGGGAAGGACAAATGGATTATGTGTGGTGTTCCAGGCCCAGTCTGACACCCACTTGTCAAAACTCTCTGGTCTTTAGAACCTTAATGGCTCCCTATCATTTCTAGGATGAAACACATACTTCCCTGGTTTGTCTTTAGATCCCCTCCCACTCTGTCTCTAACGTTGTCTTTTGAGGATGACTTCCTATAACTCTCCATCATGTACTCTACATTATACCCAGACTGATCCCTTGATGGTCCTTGTACAGAAGACATTCTATCTCCTGAAACCTAGACCTAGAAACTTCTCACTCCCTAGGCTCTGCCTTGCTGAATTTCAAACTTCCTTCAGGTGTTACTTCCGTCTTACAAAAAAAAACCTTCCCTCATTCCCCACAAATTTGTGGGGAATTGTATTTATTTTGTATTAATTATTTCTGTGCATGTCTCCCTCATAGTTCCCAGAGAGTAAGTTCCTTTTGGTCAGAGATTATTTCACAACAGATGTCTAACAAATGCTTGGTGAATTCAATTGAATTGAATACAAAATAAAGAGGTTACCCTAGAAGGTGTCTAATTTCTCTTGAAATTTATGATCTTTAACCTGAACCATTTGGATTAGAAAGTACTAAGGTCCTTTCCAGGTATAACATTTAAGAATTCTGTGCATGAACCTACCTATAAGAAGATTTAATCAGGAAGTGGATTCTTTCTGCTGAAAATCAGACAGTGGCATTCCCAGAAAAATGTCATAAACACAGTGAATAGATCTTATTGATCTTCTAGTCCAGGGGAGGGGATTCTAAGTCCTTGGGTGCAGTCTTTTAATTGAGTTCAAGTTTTACAAAACGAATCCTTTTATTAAGGGGATTTGTTCTGTGCAGTTTGGATTCAGATGAAGCACCGCACTTGAGTACTCAGAGGGCCACATCACAAGTTCCCCATCCCTGTTCTAGTCTAACTGGCTCATTTTACAGATGAGGAAAATGAATCTAAGAGAGGCAGACCTGAGCCTGATGAGGTTTGAGGTGCTAGCAACCCCTAAATATAAGGGTACAGGGCGAGTCTGCCTCGAAAGAATTAGCCTCCTTTCAGGCAAAGCAGCGAGGTTTTTTTTATAATACCAGTTAGGCAGGCAAAATTCCTAATAAATCTGTGGCACTGTATCACCAATAGGAGTGGGCAGAGCTCCTAATAAGTCTCCTATTGCATCATCAATAGGAGTAGAATAAAACCTTGTTACTTTGAAAGAAGGTGTGAGTGGTCAAATTCTTTCAAGGCAGACCTCCTATACCCTTGCATTTTGGGGTTCCAGCACCCAGACCAGAATAAGACTAGGATTCCTGGTTTCTAGTCAACTGTTCTCAGCTAAGATATCATGTTGTTGCTATTGAGCTGTTTTCAGTCATGTATGACTTTTTATGACGCATTTTAAGATTTTCTTAGCAAAGATATGGGAGTGGTCTGTCATTCCATTCTCCAGCTCATTTTATATGCAAGGAAGTAAGGAAAACAGTGACTCACCCAGGCTCACACACTTAATAAGTGTTGAGGCTGGATTTGAATTCAGGAAGATGAGTCTTCTTGATTCCAAACTCAGTGTTCTATCTGTTGTAGCATCTAGCTGCCCACTACTGCATTAAACCATGACTATTTTTAAAAATGGGTCCTATTCAATCAGTGAGCAAATTCTTAGGAGACATCTTTATTGGCAACTATCCTGATAATTCAAGTCAAAACCCTAAGCAACTATTCAAAGTTATGCTGATTCAGTGACCCATTGTTCCCAGATCGATTTGTAAACCAGTGTTGGGGGGAGGTGTCACCCAGTCCCCAGACATTTTTCACGTGTTCAAGTTACACTCTCCCCGCCCCCAGCCGTATGTAGCTGAAAATTGTCCTGTAATTGCTACCTTGGGGAAGAACTGAGATGCTAGGGTCCAACCTCTTTTTTTGACATGGATCTGAATTGTCTTTCTCATTACACAAGTAACCACCTTGAAACCATCCTTGATTTCCAATGATAAGCCCCTTGACCTTGAAGTACTTGAATTCTCTTTGCCCTGAATTCTGCCTCATTAATCGGTAAAAGCCCAAATAAAGAATTTTCCTTTGACTTTGAGCTTCAGGTACACAGACACTGCATGCAGTGTTACTGATTATGGCTTCAACTCTTTGGTATTGAACCCCTCTGGGAGCTCCATTTAAAAGACTCCTAGGAAGATGAACTGAGATTCAAGCCCTGTTCTTAATCGATTCAATCAACAAGCATTTATTAAGAGTTTACTGTTTCTCAGGCTCAGAGGGAAAAAAGATCCTGCTCACAAGAAGCTGCCAATCTAGTAGGGGAAGGGACAACATATAAACAACTATGTACAGTAAGATATTTACAGGATAAATTGGAAATAATCAACAGAGGGAAGGCATTAGGGTTAAAGGACACAGCTTTTTGCAGAAGGTGGGACTTTTAGCTGGGACTTAAAGGAAGCCAAGGAGGGAAGCCAGAAGACAGAGACGAGAGAATTCCAAACGGGGAACAGCCAGTGAAAATTCCTGGAGTCTAAAATGCCACCCTGAGTAAAGTTTAACTTTGCAATTATCTGTAGCAGACAAAACATTTTTATTGGATCTGATAAGCAAAGAAACAATCCTAAGGAAATATCTTGCACTACAGGAAAACAAATAGCTGATGTCTGATATTTACTAATGGAATGATCAAAGAAAGATCACTCAGTACTTGTCCATCTGTTGATACAGTTTAATTTGTAGTCTCCCATTTTGAGACAATGTGCCTTTAACAGAATTACTGCATCTGTTTACACAGGAAAGCTGTTATCTGATCTTCCATTATCTTGGACCAGGAAATTTGTCCATTACATACAATACCCTCTTGTTGCATTTAAGTGAGCCAATTTTAAAAGCATAATTTTAAAGGGGACAGGAGGTGGAATTACAACAATGACCCCACTGCCATTCTCCCTGAGGATAACCAAATTCAACGCAAAATGGGTTTCATTTGCATTTACATATGAATGCAACTTCAGTTAAAATAGGAGTCTATCATTCCCTTTTCAATTCATTAAAGAATGCACCTGGGATTAATGACTAGCAGGAGACCACAGGAATAATATTTTAAACCCAGAAGAAAAGTGTTGGTTGTCTCCACATTTCATTCAGCTTTTATATAGGGAGAGTCCCCTTGGTCCTCTGAAGGATGACACATGGCTTATTGTTTGATTCAATCATTCATTCATTCAAAATATTCATTCATTCATTCGTTCAATAATGAATGTTGGATCGTTCCATTAGTAAATATCAGTAGGACACCAAACTAAAATTTAAATTATTCATATCTTCCAGGAGTTTATCTTCTCCTGAGAAGGAGAGGTAGAGGCAGGGAGAAGGGATTTCCCTTTCAGGGAGAATTTTTGGAGAGCATCATAATAATTCACACTAAAAACCCTACTAAAGTTGAGGGAAGCCATCACACTGGGAATCTGGGTCTTCTAGCTTCAAAGCCAGAATTCTTTCTACACCCCGACACTGCCAGACCAGCCTTAAGTCAAAGTCCATTATATGCAATAACCTTTGATAGGCCCTGGGAAAGATAGAAAATTAAAGAAGACATAATATCTCCCAAGGGGCTATCTCCTAGGCTTCATAATATGTCTCCACAAATCCATAGCACAGACAGTAATATGGTGAATGTAAAAGTAGATTCAAAAGGATTGAAATCTGATAAATGTGGTTCATTTGTCCTCCAGAACCTGATATGCTCTCAAGGCCTTTCCTGTGGACTCTCATAGCTGAGACTCTGGGACTCTCTGAATTCACCCTGGTGACATCTATGTCGCAAGACTGATAGATGGGTACGGGCTCCACTTGACCTTGAATGCCAAAGGAGATGCAATTGTATCATGACTTTACACTGGACAACCATAGTTAAGGTTGACTTTTAAACTTAATTGACAAAGCAGTAAACTCAAATTCTTAACAGGATCCTAGGATTAAGTAAGGGAAGATAATTTAAAAATGTATCTAGTCCAACCTCCTTATTTTACTGATGAGGAAACCAAGATTTGAGACACAAGGTCCCAAGTTAGACTTCCTGTTATTATTCAGTCATGTTGGACTCTATGACCCCATTTGGGGTTTTCTAAGATTTTTAAAGTGGTTTGCCATTTCCTTCTCCAGCTCATTTTACAGATGAGGAAACTGTGGCAAACAGGGTGAAGTGACTTGCCTAGGGTCACATGGCTAGTTAAGTGCCTGAGGTCAAGGAGATGAGTCTTCCTGAAGCTAGGCCCAGCACTCTATCCACGGTACCACGTAGGTGTCCAACCATTTTATAGATGAGGAAACTGAGGCAAACGGAGGTTAAGTGATATGTTCAGGGTCACATAGCTAATAAGTGTCTGAGGCTGGGGTTGAACTCAGGTCTTCTCCTGTTCTATCCACTATGCCACCTAGCTGCCCAGTGACAGAACTGAAATTCCGACTGCCACCAAATCCAGCACTCTTCGTTGCAATATGAAAGCAGGGCTGGGACAATCCATATGGTCGATCAAGAAAATTTCCAAAGTTAGTGTTCTAATCTCTGATATCCAGCAGCCCTGATCTTGGTAGAACTGCTTTGTCTTGTTCTAGATAAAGCAAATGTAATGGTTCCAAGGCCTTTATTTAATTTAATCTCTTCCCTTCCCCCATCCCAAATCCATCCAAAACCCAAGTCTGAGAACCATCTGTCAAAAACGTGCAAATCCCAGCTATAGAACTGTGTGGTACCCTCGAATGCTTCCACCCAGATCTCCTTCCTCCAGATTCAAAGATGGTCTTTCAAGCAGCACTAATTAATTTTTGTGGCTGTCTTCCTTTGATCCCAGTTTTCTCATACAGATCTAATCTACTGCTCAGAGCTCAGCCTGCTCCTGGTTGGTGGAACTGTGACACCTAGGCAGTTCACCTGTGCAAATTATTAAAGCCTCTTCCAATTTTTCATGGAAGAGGGAACGGGCCTGTCAATCATCTATAAAGCCCAATTCTGTGGAATGCACGGCATGACCTGAAACACAGGCTTTAATAATAGAGATGGCTGACATTTATACATCACTAAGATTCATAAAGCCCATTCCATATATCAATTCATTTGATCTTCACAACAACCTGAGGGAGTAGGGCATTCAGATATTATTAATCATCCTCATTTTATGGATGAAAAAACCAAAGGTCAGAGATACATAACAACTTGCCTAGGTTCCTATGTCTTGTGAAAATGTTAGAGACAGGAATTGTTACCAGTCTTTTCTGACTCCCAAGTCCGGCATTCTTTCCACAATGCCACACTGGCTTTCCTCTTTAAAAAATACAAAAATCAGCCACAAAACCAATTTGGAGTCAGTGGACTCTTTGAGATAATCTGGTTTGATCCATACCTGAAGAGGAATTCCATCAAACATCGCTGACAGGGGGCCATCTTGCCCATGTTGAATAACCTCCACGGATCAGGATCTTGCTTTCTCCCTCAACAATTCATTTCATTTTTGGGCTGACCTAACTCCCATTAACACTTTTAATTGCTGTTGTTTACAACAAACTGAAATCTACCCCTGTGACAATATGTCTTTAATGAGGACCCAAGAACAATTAACCAACCATTAAACAAGTACAGGTAAAGCTGATTAATACTTTATTTTTCTCCTGGTTTAGCTCAGGTAAAACCTCAAAAAAGTTTAACTACTGTCCCTTTTATTCCCCTTCAGCTCATTACCTTTTTATTTGCTGCTATATCAAGACAGGGGTTGGTATGGAGACTAAAGAGAACCTTATTTGCTACCAGAAAAGTATGTGAGGAAAGCCTTTGATTATTACATTTTGCTACCTGGTTACTGTTGAGGGTGGGCATCAGATGAACCATTTTTATCTCTGCCATTTTTCTTCCAGCAGAAGCAGCTACTTAAGAACCACAGTGGGCAGGGATTCTTTGAGTCTACTGAGGCCAAAGAAAGAAGGAAGAGGCTGCAATTACAGCTGGTGAAATTTAGGTGAAACTGTTTTCCCCACTCTCAGAGTTGAAGGATGTGTTAGGGAGGCCAAAGTCCTCTGACTCTGAACTGGTGCTGGCACTGGTTTTTTATTTTTTCTAAATTTTGAGGGTTTGGGTTTTTTTTGGTCTTTTTGGAGGGGTTAAGGCAGGGTAACTGGGGTTAAGTGACTTGCCCAAGGTCACATGGCTAGTAAGTGTTAAGTGCCTGGGGCTAGATTTGAATCCCTTTTTATTTTTTCTAAAGGAGGAAAGCTAGTGTAGCAGAGTGCAAATAATCTGCATGTGGGGGTCAGAAGAGACCTGGGAACGATTCCTGTCTTTAAGACATAACACAAGTCATGATGTGGCCATGGGCAAGTCATTTTGTCATTGATCCGAGTTTCCTCACTCATAAAATAAGGATGATAATAACTGCCATACCTCCCTTGGGACTTTTAAGAAATCTCAGTGGGCCTTAGCTCCACTGATTTCAACTGATTTCACCTCCTCTAAGAGAATCTTAGTGGGATGATCTTTTCTGTGGCCCCGGATATTCATTATGCAGTAACCAACCTTCAGATAAATCCTCCTGAACCTCTCTGGGCTAGGTCTGACCGCACAGTTCCCACACTGATAGCAGACACCTTTCCAGACTAACAGGACCTGCTCAAACTTGGGTTCTGCTGGCACTGCATTCAAGGACTCAGGGTCTTCTCCATGTACAATGATGCACTGGAATGAGACCTTAGTGGAAGAAATTTTAAACAGTAACCAGACCTCCCCTAATGCTCTGATTAAGCACAACTACAAGCAGTGTATAGGGGCAGCATGACATGGTGGATGGGGAGTTGGCCTTATTTTCAGAGAGCCCTTCGTTCAAGTCTGAGCCTGTGAAACATATTGATTTTGTGACCCCGAACATATCCCTTGATCTTCCAGTGACAGCTGGTGGCAGAGTGGGCAGAGTGTGGTGTGGGACTTGGAGTCTAGAAGACTTGAATTCAAATCCTGCCAACTTAGATCCTTATGAGATATGCTGACCAAGTAGCCTCAGTTTCCACATCTGTAAAACAGGGATGAAATATCACTTGCCTTCCTGGGTTATTATGAAGATCATACAACACATGCAAATGCACTTTGGGAACCTTAAAATGCCCGGCTATCATCATCATTATTATTTTTTAGTGGCAGAACTAGATGGTATTTCCTCACCGAGAGATCTCCCCATGAAATAAAAGGTCTGAACAGAAAGGAACATTGCAATGAACTGTTACTACAATAATAACTCACATTCCTATGGTGTCATATTGAGGGTTGATGGGAGGAACCTACGACCCAGAAGTAAAGTGACTTGAAGGTCACGCAGCTACTTAGTCTCCATGCCAAGGGCAGAACCTAGGCCTCCCATCTCTTAACCTACAGTTCTTTTTCAATAATCAGCACTTTCTCTCTTATAGGTTTGTATTTAACAATGTACAGAGTTGCACTTAGACTGTGAGCTTTCTGAAGGCAGTTACTGTTCTTGGTGTGTCGTCTGTAGTACACATGGTATAGTTCAGCAGCGTGTTACACTTAACAAAAGTGTTTTGTTGATGTTTTAAAATTCTCTAGCATGACTCTGAAAGGTTCTTCCTCCCAAGGCTTCAATCTCACAGAGTTCACAAAATCGAGAAATTCCCACTTCCCGAGAAACACAAAGAGGTGCCCTGAGTCCTTTAGAAAAGCACCAACCTTACCCACAGCGTGCCAAGTCTCAGCTGAGCCCCAGCTTTTTAGCAATTATCCCCAGCTTTGCTATCCATCCTCCTTAGCTTGGCGGGGATGAAACACCACTGGCACAGTGGTGCCAAATAATTCTCCCTGATTGTATTTTATTACATTCCCCATGTTGCTTCTGGAATTCATGATTTTAACTGGCTCTGCCAAAGGACATTCCCCACATTTTCAGCAGGTGGATATGTTCTCTGACCACCAAGCACAGTAGGGGCTCTAATGGCTTAGGAATGATTCATTAAATCAGGGGACATTGTTTCCTGACAGTAAGAGGAAGAAGAAAAAATTGACGGTAGCAGGAAGCCAGTGAACTCTAGAACCCTAAAACCTTAGAATCCAGGTGTTAGAGCCAGAAGGGAATTCAGAAATCTTGTTACCTTCCTCTATCTTATAGGTGACATGGAGAGATGGAAAATGACTTGGCCATATGTACTAATAGACCAAGTACTAGTTTTGAACCTGATCTTACAATCAGTGCCTTTCTCTGTATACCCCATTGCCTCTCCATTGAATAAGACAATGGCTAGAAAGCACAACTTAAAGCACTACAGAAATGCAAACTGTTTTTATCATAACCAACAATAATAACTGATTTCTGCAAATTTCACTAAAATTAGCACTAGATTAAAATTAGTTTGACTACATGAATACAGAAGAAAATTTCACAATTTTTCCCCTCAAAGGGCACTTATGTAATAGATTAATAGCAAGGTTATTTTTGCAAAGAAAGTACCTTACAAAATTTGCCCTATTCAAATAGTCTGAGGATTCTTGCATACAGTAGGTACTTAAGAAATGCCTGACTGATTGCTCCGCCACTGTGCAGCAAGGTGAGACTGGGAATAATAGCAAAACATTGCTGTCAGTCTGTCCAAATTCACTAATAGCCTCCATCCCCACCACTGTTAGATGTACTTTGGTAGGGAAACATTTACTCAAGAAATTGGCTTTTTCAATGGACAAAATGCCTGGATAGTCAAGATGCCCTCAGATGAAATGTCTGCCCTTCCCCCCACCAATGTATTTACATCTGAGTTGCTGGCAAGCATAGGACCTATTCATATGACATACTGGCAACCACTGTACTTTAAAATTAGGGTTCACAAAGGAGACTGATCCATGACTTCTGCCTCTTTCCCATTCTGTTTCTTCATTCCTCACTTCACCATTCCCTCCCTTTTTGGACAGCTAGGTGGAACAGAGGATAGAGCTCCTAGCCTGGAGTCAGGAAGACTCATTTTCCTGAGTTCAAATCCAGCCTCAGACACAACTTACTAGCTGTGTGACTGTGGGCAAGTCATTTACCCCTGTTTGCATCAGTTTCCTCACCTGTAAAATGAGCAGGAGAAGGAAAAGGCAAACCAGTGTTATATTTTTGCCAAGACAACCCCAAATGAGGTCACAACTCAAATGAAGGAACAACCCTTCCTTTTCAATCATCCAAGAAGGATGTGCACCTAGGCTAATGAAGCTCAGTATGCTGGAGATCGAGGCACAAATTTCCAAGCATTTTATGCAAGATTCAACATTCTTTAGGTCACGTATTTAGAGTTCAAGGGGGATCTATTCCAACCCCCTCATTTTACATTTGAGAAAACTGAGGGTCGGAGATGTTAGGTGACTTATCCAAGGTCACACAGGTAAATAAATAGCAGAGGCTAAGATTTGAATCCAGATGCTCTGACTTCAAGTACAATACTTCTTTCCACTGTCCATATTTCATTTTGAACAGATTTAAAAAGTTGTGTAAAATACAAATTACACAAATGAATTGCATTGGGTTTAAAAAATATGTAATAAGTTGGACACTGATACCATTCCACCATGAGTAAAAATTAAACATTTTTCATGGCTTTAAGTCAGATGAACATTTTGACATTTGGCTGACAGATGCATTTTGGACATGGGGATAGTTGAGAAACAGAGATCATTTGGATGCACTGAAGCTATACTGTACTTTCAAAACCTATTTTGGGGGGATGTCTAGACCTGTGATTTCATCTGCACAGGAAAGTCCTGGTGTAGCAGCTCCTTCTACAGAAGGCAATCAAATGTAGCTCACCTGGAATTTATAGTTTTGAAAACAAGAATTCTTAATCTGGGATTCATGGACCCCTATGTGGTCTATAGACAGATTTCATAGGATCCCTAAATGATGATGATTAAAAAAAATACAGCTTTATTTTCACTAACCTCTAAAGCAGCAGTTCTCAACCTGTTGGTTGTTCCCCCTTTGGGGGTCAAATGACCCTTTCACAGGGGTCGCCTAAGACCATCGGAAAATACATATTTCGGATGGTCTTAGGAACCGAGACACCGCTCCTCTATCCGTCTCCAGGTGGGTCCTCCCACATGCAGATATGCCCACATATGAGTATTAAAGGGTTGCGGCATTAGGAAGGTTGAGAACCACTGCTCTAAAGGAAATCTAACATTTCCTTCAATTATGAGTTTAGGCAACAGACATTTTGAGAAAGAGTCTATAAGCTTCACCAAACTGTCAAAGGGGAGTGGCGGGCATCCATGACACAAAAAGGTTAAGAAACCCTGTTTTAGATAGTTGTCTTAGACACTGAGCAATGTGGTCACATGGCTCATACGCACTGAGGCAGCACCTGAACCTGGATCTTCCTGATTAGAAAGCTAGTTCTTTATTAACAGTACTTGCCCTTTCAGAGATGGCAAGATAAAGCATCTTCATGTTTGTTGTTTTTGTTCAATCATTTTGGCCATGACCCCACTTAAGAGTTTTATTGGCAGAGATACTGGAGTGGTTTGCCATTTTCTTCTGCAGCTCATTTTACAGATGAGGAAACTGAGGCAAACAGGGTTAAGTGACTTGACCAGGGTCACACAGCTATTAAGTGTCTGAAGCTTGATTTGAACTCAAGATGAGTCTTCCTGATGCCTGGCTCTATTCAGTGTGCCACCTAGCTGCCCCTACTTAACTTCTACTTCTCAGCAACTCTCTTAACACCATTAATTAGAGAAGCTGCTGTCCTGAATTGAGAGGGGTGTTTCCCCATCTGTGAGTTCCCTATACCAATGAAATCCCAAGTCCAGTCCCTATTTTTGTTTTGGTTTGTTTTTTTAGAGGGGGGAAGACAAAGCAATTGGGGTTAAGTGATTTGCCCAAGATCATCCAGCTAGTAAGTGTCAAGTGTCTGAGGCTGAATTTGAACTCAGGTCCTCCTAACTCCAGGATCATTGCACCACGTAGCTGCCTCCCTAGTCCCCGTTTCTAAGAAACTCCTCATGGTTTATCTTGACATTTGATGATCACTTCAAACTCAAAGTTGAAGTCAGAGTGAAAACATCAGATCATTGTCCCAAATGGGAAGTGAAACACTTCAATCTCTCTGTCCAGAATGATAACTGACTCAGATGGTCTTTTGTTTGTGGGGGATGGAGGCTCCATAGCCCTCTGAGATTGCAGAATGTGAACAAAAGCACTTTCTGTAGCATGGATTCCTTAAATGGCTCCCTCAATTATTTTAAAGACCATGGCTGACATCTTTAACGTTGCTTCTTTTTATCCTGGTAAATTACTATTCATTAGTAGTCATGCTACTGTGAGTCCACTCTGTGACAAAGGATGTAAAATTAAGTTAAATAATTACTGACTTACTTCCACTTCCCAGTTTTTCATTTAGAAAGCCTCTTGGAAGCCTCAACCTTATCTCCGATGCCTCAGGCCTACAGGATGCTTTCCCTGATGCCACTAGCAATTCTACTGCTAATCATAATAATAGACAGCATTTATAGAGCACTTTATAGTTAGTAAGTGCTTTACAATATTATTATCTCATTTCATCTTCATAATAAACTTAAGAAGTTAGTTCAGTTGTTTTTCAGTCACGTCTGACTCTTTGTGATTTCATTTGGGGTTTTCTTGGCAAATATACTGGAGTGGCTTGCTATTTCCTTCTTCAGTTCATTTTATAGAGGAGACTGAGGCAAACAGGGTTAAGTGACTTACCCAGGGTCACACAGCTAATGTCTGAGGCCACATTTGAACTCAGGGAGATGAGTCTTCCTGACTCCAGGCCCAGCCCTCTATCTACTCTGCCACCTAGCTGGTAACCCTAGGAAGTAGGTGCTATTATTAGCTCTACTTTACAGATGAGGAAACTGAGGCAGCTAGAAGTGACTTGCCCAGGGTCACACAGCTAGTAAAGGTCTGAGGCCATATCTGAACTCAGATCCTGTGCTCTATGCCCTGAGCTATCTCTAACTAGTGTTCTCTTTCTCCTCTAGCTCTATTATAATGAGTTATCTCTCTAAATGTTGTGTCTTCCAGTAGAACGTAAGTTCCTAGTGGGGAGAGACTTTTTCATTTTGTCTTTGTATCTATCCTCAGATCTTAAAAGGTGCTTATTGAATTACTCTGTTCTCAGTTAAATCCAATTGAATTGAAAATAACATCCAGTGGTTTCTGAAGCAGAAGAAGGTGCTTGGATTCCCTGGATCTATTCCAATGAAATCCTTAGGCTTTTATTCAATTAGAACCCACACTTCTGGGAGAAGTCATTCGTAGACAGGTCTTCTCAAAGATCGTCTACTCAAGTTCCCAATTGGACATGCTTGCTTACATTGGCTTGACCAGAAAGAGATCAAATTGTCTCTCTCAAACAATCTTTGGTTACTTTAACAAAAATACAGGATCCATCTAAAAAGAAGTATTAGTTTCTCTGTGCTGGTCAGACCACGCTGTGAGTAAAGTGGGATCCTGTGTCCTATATTTTAAAAGGAAACAACCTAGAACTTAGACTGATCAGCCCTGGATTCCCCAGCTAAGGTAAGTCTAGGATTGGGGTGGAGGAGGGCTCTGGATTGATTGAATCAATCAAGCAAACGTTTATTAAGGGCATAATATGTGCCAGACCCTATGTTATAGACTGAAGGATCCAAGGTGGTTTATTTTGAAGAAGAAATGATAAAGGAGAAATTCAGCAGCTTCCATCAATTATCTGAAAAACTATCTTATAGCTGAGGAAAAAAAGGTTTTTGCTTGTTTTACAAAAAGACAGAACTGTGATCAATGGGTTGGAAGTTATAGGGACGTCAACTATGGCACAGGGTAAGATTTTAACAAACAGAGCCGTGCAAAATGACCTTGTGAGGCAGTGAGTTCTTCGTCCCTGAAGTGTTCAAGCAGAGAATAACTGACCATGCATCCAGTATACCTCAGAAAGGATTCCTACATTGAGTGGCATGTTAAAAGAACTTCCAAGTCTCTTCTGATTCTAATAACATCTAGTTAAGTATTTCCTGCTTACTGATTTGGTCAATAATTTCAAACTCCTCTGGGACTGAATCATTTTTTATATGAAATGCAGAATGGGAATGTATTTTTGCAGTGGAAACTTTTGGGCCTTTCATATATGATTTTGTCCTTGGGACAAAATGTGTGCTCTGGGATGAATAAAGTATATGAGGGACTTGCTGCATCTTTGGTGATGAGAATAGAGTTAATTAAATTATGGATCTATGGAGATTGATTTTGACAAACTTATGAACACAATTAAGGAAAAGAACGGAGCATATTGATCTGGAAAATCTATAGAAAAAAGGGCTGTTAGTTTGGGCTTTTATGTTCAAGCAAAGCTTGAGACACAGATAATCAAATATCTTAATTGGTTTTTATCTGGATGAATTAGAGAGAGCTGGGAAAAAATCCTCTGGCCAAGGCATCCTTGTAATGCCTAAAACTGTGAGACCAGATGAATATCTTTCACATTAACCAGCAGCTTTCATTGTTGACTTCCCTGCTTTGGGCACTTTCAGTTACCTATGATATATCATACAATCATTCCACTATCCAAATCCCTGGGATAACTCCAGCCTTTCCAAAAGCATGACAAGGAAATGAATAAGTCCCTTAATGAGGAGGTGCAATGATACAGTAGACAAATCGGGATTAACTAACTTTGGAGTCATATGGGTACAAATGTAAGCTTGGGTAGGTCACTTAGCCTTTCTTCTATAAAACAGGGGGTAGAACTGGATGACCTTTAATGTTCCTTGTAGCATAAAGTCTGTGATCCCATGTAAAAGGTTATACCCAGATCAGACCAGACCAATTTAAGAAACATGATGCAGCAAGGAGCTATCCAATGCTAGGCCAGAGATTCCTTACATTGGTTTTGTGATTGCCTCAGCTGGGAGCTGAACATCTCAAGGGATTTTATGAAATAAGTACATTTCAGTCAATCAACAAACATTTGTTGAGTTCCTATAACATTCAGGCCACTAGGTTAGGGGATGTGGGATGGAAGCTAGGGTAAAATGGCTACAAAATAATGGCGACGATGATGACACATAACATTTGTCTAGTACCTAGGATGTGCCAATCATCTTGACCTTTGCCTTTCCACTGGACTTTGATGATTCTGGAGGGGAGAGAGTGAGGCTGATGACTCTGTTCAGCTCTGCCTCATTTCAATTAAATCCAATTCATGTGCAAGTCAAGACATTACCCTTGTGATATCATTAGCCATCTTCAAAAATGAAAGACAAACAACTATCTGCCAACCACTTTTTCAATTATCTTACAGATTCTCATGATAACTCTGGGAGGTATTTTATAGATTGAGGAAACTGGGGCAGACAGAAGTTAAGTGACTTGCCCAGGATCACAAAGCTAGTACATGTATGAGACTGGTTTTCCTGAGTTCAAGAAGATGAGTCCTCTGCTTTCAAGGCCCTGACAATCTAATCAGGAAAGTAAGATATATATAGAAATAGCCTATGATAACTGATACTGTCAAGTATCAATGAGTGGAACAGAATATTACTGGAAGGGAATTACTGAAGGGGACTGGTTATTACCCTAGGGATTCTGAGAATCGGGAGCCCTGGGTCTGAGTTGTGGCTTCATCGCTAACTGTGTGACCTGAGGTAGGTCACTTCCTTCTTCTGGTTATCAGTCTTCTTTTCCATAAGATGAGGAAGAAAAGATCACTCCCATCTGCGATGTTCAGAGAAGTCTTCATGTATAAAGTGGGATTCTCAAAACTAAATGAATTAATTTTAATAACTGAATTAGAACATAATGTTATTTACTGGCTTCATGATATCCTCTGACTCCTCTTTTAAAAGTCTTAAATGGCATAAAGTGGCCTGGCCGTCTACTCTGCTGCTGCCTCTTCCAGACCTCTGGGCATTGCTATATGAATGACCAGGACTTCCATCCTCCATGGGGATGAACTCTCCTTAATGTGTTATTTTCCCCAGTTGTGATGAGACCTCCTTGGGGGTGGGAACTGAATCTGTAATCACAGGATTTAGCACTTACTACACATAGTGGGTGTTTTATAAATGTTCATCCATCCATCCATTCAAAGTGTCACAACTCCAAGTATACAGAAAATAATCATAGGCTGAAACACTCCAGGTTAGAACTCTAGCAAAACTGACTCAGCTTTGCATCTTCCAGGGTTTCTAACAGCTATCAACGTGTGAATGTCAGCATTTAGAACAATCGCAACCAAACCCAAACGTGTTTAGGAGGCACATCTCTCTATAAGCAGAACATAACCACCTTGTACAGGATTACTGCCACTGCTTTACAATAGATGGGCAAGGGCCCAAAGGGGGCAGGTCAAGGTGATACAAAGTCAAATGAAGCAATTTTTTGGATAATTGAGGTAAAAAAAAAAATCACCTCTTTCTCTGAAGAATCTGGATAACTGAGAAAAATCTAAAAATTAGGATGCAGACAATTCTAAACTCTTTGTTCCAATCTGGGTGTCTAGACTTCTCTGAGCAGCAATAGCAGAATTAAGTTGCTAGATCTAATGTGCAGTTTTCTTATGTGACAGAGATCTTTGTCTTTCTATGTATGTAAGTTCTTTGAGAGAAAAGGACTATTTCATTCTTTTTGCACACTTGTATCCTCAGTGGCCCATTACGTGGCATATGGCATCTATGTAATTAATGCTTGTTGACTGATATCTCTAATACAATTATCATGTAATATAAGATCAACAAATTAGAACCCTTAAAAATAGTCTGATAAAATTGCATTTTATAGATGAGGAAACTAAAGTCTAGAAAGGTTGTAACTTGCCCAGGGTCAATAGGATTCAAACCAAGGTCCTCCATTACCAAATCCAGAACTTTTCCCACATATCTATCACTATGCTGCATATCAATTATCTCTATACATGTTTTATGCCCGTATTGAACCTGAGGAAGGAATTTTTACCTTATCTAAACTTTTTATGCCAAGCACAGTGCTTTGTATATAAATAATTAAAGAGATATTCAGTGCTCATGTTTTGGCTGTGCCATAAAAATTATACCACCAAAATTAATTCATAGATTTAATGCTATACCAATCAAATTATCAAGGGGCTACTTTATAGACCCAGACCTAACACAATGCTCTGTACACATTGTACTTAATATATTTTTGTTAAATGAATGAGTCATGGTAAACTATTTGGTTGCAAATTCAATCTATTTCACCAAGAAACCTTATCATCTCATCCCTGTTTTTAACAGTTTCCTCTATAAAATGCTATAAAAATGCCCCAAACTGATGCCCGGGGAATTGTTTCTTTCATTTAATGTTTCCTTATTCATCCTTCTTTATATCTGTGGCAGGAATCCTGACATCACAGGATTTCATTGCATTTACCTTATGAGGCTACAAGATTTACAAGGAAAACTCAGTGATAGCCCTTTATTATAAAGAAAATCAAAATGACACACATGGAGTTCAACAGCCCTCAGGGTAAGAACTATCAGATACAATCTCTTCCCTTCTTCCCAGGATCCCAGAAATAAGAGTCACTGGGCTGTAGCGGTGTAGGTGTGCAGTGCTACCTGGAGAGATGAAGAATGTTCTCCACAGTTTCTTGTCTCGTGTGACATCCCTTATCTCCTTGGTCATATTGACCATTCGGCCTGCAACTGGAGGGACGCGGCGGAAATCTAGGATTCTGGTAGTAAAAACAACAACAACAACAATAATTAACTACAAAACATTACAGTGAGGCTCTTTTTATACGGCACAAAAGAGCTCAACTCAACTGGGTTATTTTTAACTGAACTGAATGACTTGAATTCTTGTCTTACTGTCTTTGAGACCCAGCCTTAGTTGAAGGACTGCTGAGATTAAGAGCACCCATGGATATATTCTTCTGGGGCCTCATGTCCTGGGAGATGAAGGACACAAAAGAAATAGGCTACATGAATGCTGTTGGATGTGTCCTTCAGCATTATGAAATGAAGCATTCTTTGCAACCTATGTGAAGCTTCTCCGACCCCTTAGTTAAAATGCTACGAATTTTTTTTCCAACCGGCAGAAAAAAAGGGTTGTACATGAAGCTGTGAATCTTTATTAACTTTTTAATAACCTGGAAACAGGTTATATTTGCTTTTCTTTTTAAGTGTATAATAAATTCAACATATTATTTTCAAAGATGCCTGCTTGTCTATGTTTCTTACTAATCTTTGCTCTGTTCTGTTTTATGCATTTTAAACGCTTTGACGATCCTCTTTTCTTAGTTTTCTTTTCTTCCCCCCCACCCCATTTTGGTGACCCTACCTCTAACCTCCCTGGCCTCCCAAATGAAAGAAAAATAAAACCCTTGTATTAGCTATGCATAGTAAAGTAAAACATTAAAATTTTTTAATGGCTAATGATGTAAGTCTTTATATATTACAGTATATGCTCCTTCCTTCTTTCCTTTTTTCCCTTTCTTCCTCCCTCTTTCCTTTTCTCCCTCCCTTCTTCCCTCCCTCCCTCCTTCCTTCCTTCCTTCCCTCTCTCTGTCCCTCCCTATCTCATCCATGAAGGAATTGAAGTGGCCACCCACATTACTGATCCCAATTCTGATGAGCACAAAAGATTTAATTTATTCAATTTTTTTCCCTCTTGGTCTGGGACAATTTACCTTTCCTTAGGCAACCTGGTAGCCCTTCACTCTGGGGGGCTCACCATACTGGTGCTGAACTTAGTGCAGACACCCAGCTGGCTTCAGCCCTTCTTCAGCCAGAAATCCTGAGCTCATGTGATCTACCAGTTTTAGCTTCCCCAGTAACACACATGTACCACCATGTCCATTATCCCCCATATTTTCTTAAACAAGGTGTTCTGAACATAATCTAACCTTTTTCAAATCATCACTGACATAATTAACAAGCATCATTTTTGTACTGTGTTATAAAATAAGCTACTGAGGTGTGAAAGGAATGTTTGCTTTTATATCAAATGACTACAGACTGTTGTCCTGAAGAACTAGAAATCATATGGGAAAATTAGTCTACTTTTTAGTTTTTCTGTCTCTTTTCTTCATAGTCAGCTGTCAGTTTTTAGTGCTGTTCACAGATCCAATTTTTTAATTATATAGAGCTCTTTTGGGTGATTCACCTTTCCATGTGCTCAACAGTTAAAAAAGAGCATAATTACTTCTTAAAGAATAAAATACGTAGGTTTTGTGGCTACTGTTTGCCTTTTCTATGAGGGCTTTTTGCTTGCTTCTAGGTACAGGCTATATTCCAGATAAAGGTTACCAGAACTCTGACGTCCAAACAAGTAGAGGCTTTACTGTACATATGTGCTGTACCCAAAGAGTTTATAACCAAAAATTTTCCCCAATTCCATTTAACAAGCTTAAATATACTTATTTGTTTTATTGATGGAGACCAGGTAACATCCTCCTGGGGAGAAAACTCAGAATTTGCACAGAGTGATTTCTCCTTATTGTTTGAGATGCTAAAGGGAAGGAAAGGGGATCTGGGAATCTTCCCTCCCATCATTCACTCTTGCCTGAGCTCTTAATTTTGTGTCCCACCCCCCACCCTGGACAGCTGCTTCCTGATTACTATTCTTTCTTGTCCTCAGTTCTGCAGGGATGAAAGCTGGCTTTCTACAAGAAGACAACAGGCATTCCAAGAACATTCTGTAAGTAGGTAGGTTCAAATTAATGATACCAGTTGAAGGGAAACAGGGTGAAATATCCCCAAAAGCAGTTCATTGGAAAATGATTTTTCTCTAACTTGGACAGAGCCATTCCTTAGATAGTGAAAATTGGGGTAATCACTCTGGGAGACTCTGCTATGGTAGGGAAAATACAGTTTGAGCTTTTACAGAAGAGAAGATGTGGTAGAGGTAGAACAGTAGTGCTAAAAAATAAACCTAGGATCCCCAAATATATACAATCAAAGTTATAATGGGGCAAGCTAGTAATATTCTCGTTCCCTACCCCATCCACTGGTACTTTTTCCTGTTGCCTAATCCCACCCACAGATCTCTTCCCACTCTGGTCTTAAGACTTTGCACATGTTCTTCCTACTGAGAGAGTGTAAGGTCCTTGAGGGCAGGAACTATTTTGATTTTGTCTTTATACTCCTAGCATTTATAGTGTCTGGCTCACTGTATTTAGAAATACTTCTTGATTGATTACATGTGGTCTTTCTCTGACACTTCCTCTCCAGTTCTCCCTTCCAGTTTTCCATTTATATTCATTTTAACTATATTCTATCTGTAAAAACCATTATGGGGTGTGTGTGTGTGTGTGTGTGTGTGTGTGTGTGTGTGTGTGTGTGTGTGTGTGTGTGTGTGTGTGTGTGTATGTCCCCCTCTGAGTTTGGACAAGTTTTATATGACTATGCTAAGTTATAGATATACTTTTTACCTAAATTTAGCTCCGGCGAACATTAGAATTGGGTCCACGTTTTTGATGCAACAATTGCTGGGGAAGGAAGGTGGGAAAGGGAGGAGAGAAAAGCAATGTAATATCATATAGAGTTAGACTTTATCAGTATAGGATTACAATGCATTGGTATTCCTCTCATAGAAAACTGAATAGTGATGACCCCCCTTTTTTTTTGGTGGGGAATAGATGCAAAGAGGAGGGGATGCCTAGACTCACCACGGGTTTGTTTGAGCTGAGATTCTGTAATTCAGTGAGGCTAATGATGGGGCAGATATACTGGGATTGTCAGCAAAGGCAAGAAATGATTGCTTACCTGTCCAGATGAAAGGCAGCAATCTCAGCATTATGTCTTTCATAGTCGGAGAAATAAAAAAAGTCGGGAGGTGTCTCCTGCTCCCTGGTTTGCCTGAGAAGGAAAAACAAAAGAGAGACAAAAACAGAAATAGATGAGCCTGAATCTATATCTCATTGAGGAAGCAATTCTCCCATGGGAATTAATCATTCAAGAAACATTTATTAAGTACCTACTATGAACCAAGCACTGGCTGAGCTCTCATTGGGCTGAGTTCTGGGGAGGCAAAGATAAAATGTCCTTGCCTTCAAAGAGCTTATATTCTTTTGGAGGAGATGACACACACATATATAATTAGATGAAAAGTACAGACAAGGGAAGAAAAGTCAGTATTACTTGGAAAATGACGACTGTCCACCACTACACAATTCATTCCCAATAATTATCATATGGAACAAACTTCTTTGTTCAGAATTTTAGATGTAAAGTGGAGCAAAAGCAAATATAACCTGTTTCCATATGATTTTGTCCTGAGTAACTAAAAGGTGTTTTGTGGAGAAGAACTGGGATGGGAGGTGGGGGGAAAAGGAGTATCCTCTCACATTCCTCTGGGGATTTCCTGGAAGTTGGTCTCTCAAGGGGACCTACAATGTCACAGTGTGTTAAGGATCGGAATGTTTTGGTCTCTCAGCCAATCCTCACCTCTGTATTCTTGGTGACGGAGTCTGGCTCCTGACCCAAATATTCTTCTATTGGTCTATTTGCCAGTTCCACTACTTGTAAATAATAAAGTACCTAAGTTGAATCTAAATACCATGAGGGCAGGGATTTTGTTTTGTTTTGTTTTTTGGTCTTTCTTGCTCCAGCTTTTGCCTGACATGAAGTCTATTGTGTTCAACTGAATCATCATGAATTGAGGCAATATGGTACAGTGGAAAGTGCTCGGATTTAGAGACCAGGGGACCTAGTTGCAAATCCCAGCTCTGCCAATGACTAGCCATGTGTGGTACTGGGCAAGCTGATTTAACACTTTGGATCTCAGTTTCCTCATCTAGAAAAATGAGAGAGGGGTTGAACTAGATGGTCTTTAAGGCCCCTTCTAAATTTATGACCTTATCTTATGAACTGAATGGGGTCTTGGGCAAATCACTTTGCTCTCCAGGTCCTTGAGTTTCTTCATCTGAAAAATGCACATAATACTTAGCTTCAAGTTGCCGTGAGGATCAAATGATAACACAAATCAGGGGTGTGCAGAGCCAACCGATAAACTCTCAGTGTGAGCAATGACACTTCAGAAATCCACTAACACCATAAATCAGGGTTTGATTTATTATTTTGCTGATTGTTTATAGATTCAATAAAGTAATGATCTTAATAGTGCATATTAAACTTAAAAGCTTGTTCTGTGTGCACTTCCTCCCTCCTGTTGTTGTTCTGTTGTTTCAGTCGTGTCCAATGCTTTGTAACCTCATTTGGGATTTTCTTGGCAAAGATACTGGAGAATCTTTTCCTTCTCCAGCAGATAAGGAAACTGAGGTAAACAAGGTTAAGTGATTTGCCCAGGGTCACACAGCTACTAAGAGTCTGAGGCCAGATTTGAACTCAGGAAGATGAGTCTTCCTGTCTCCAGGCCCTGTATTCTATCCACTCCTATGCCACCTCAATGTGCAAGGGAGTCCTTACAGTCATGAAATTACATGTATGCATAAAAAAACCTCAAAAAACCCAACACTACCCCCGTGACCCCACCATGATAACTAAAATTTAGACAGAGTTTTAAGATTTTGATAAAGTGTTTTGTAAATGCCATGTGATTCAATCTTTCCAACAATCCTGTAGAGCAGCACTTCTCAATCTGTGGGTTATGTTCAATTTGTAACAATGAAAATACATCCTGCATATCAGAAAGATTCATAACAGTAGCAAAATTACAGTTATGAAGTAGCAACGAAAGTAATTTTATGGTTGGGGGTCTCCACAACATGAGGAACTGTATTAAAGGGTTGCGGCATTAGGAAGGTTGAGAACCACTGCTGTAGAGTAATAGGAAGTATTTATAAGCTCCATTTTGTGGATGGGGAAACTGAAATCCAAGGGGAGTGGATGGATGGCTTACCGAGAGCATCATCCAACTATTAAGTGCCAGAGGCAGCATCTGAACCCACATCGCTGTTGATTCCAAGCCCAATGCTCTTCCCACAGTACTACGCTGAATCACAGTAAAAATATAAACAAACCACTTTTCAGCAAGTCAGTGATTCATCTTTGTGTACATATATATTCCCACAGCCGTGCATCAGTTTTTCTCCTCTCTTTGGCATGGGCCCTATCATCTCTGAAATAAAGCCCATCATTTTGGGGCAGCTGTCCGAGCCTAACGTGTTTGCTTCCTTTAGGAAGAAAGGAAGCCGTCCGGGTTCTCTTCTGAAACACTTCTCCTGGGGTTTCTAAAGCCTGATAAGCAAGATCCTGCTCCGGAGGCATGGGAGATTGTTGTTTGTTCATTTTCAGAGCCAGGGAAATGAAAGTCACAGATTTCACCATGTAAACATAAGATGTTAATATTAAACTCGGCCTCCCTAAGCCCACATAAATAATCTAATCTATTCACTCCCTTGCCAGAGGTAAATAATTGCCGTCTGTCGACAATACCTAGCTGTTTGACAGTACACACAGCTGGGGTGGGTAGTGTATCTATCAAACACCCAGGCACCTGCTTGGAGGGGCTGCTGGGACAGCCTCTTGTTCACAGTGACACACTCCAGTGATTTCCTCTGCACAAGCAACCGGAGCAGATTGGACGGGGAGCCAGGAGATTTGTCAGGATTTGTGGTCCAATGAGCACTTCTTCATCCAGGTGATGCCAATCGCCTGCTCCCGATGGAACAGCTGAGACCAACTTCACCGAGCTTGGGCCCTTTCCCAAAGTGATGCTCAGAAGCATCAGAGAGAGAGGAAGTTACCCCTGTGATCCAGGATCCTTGGCATGCATCCCTAATGCTGCTTATAGCTCTCCATTCCTTGTGGTCATCTTGGCCCTCTACATCCCTAATCTCCTAGGCCCTCAACAATTTACCTGCCAACAGTACTGTAGAATTTCAATGTTGGAAAGACTTCAGAGATCATTGGTGGCTAATGCTTATGTGAACTGCCTCCTCCTATCTGGCCCCAACCTGCTCAAGAATCTTCCCCTTCCTCCCCTCTGCCTGTCTGTCTATTTTGTTACTGACTTTGGGTTTCCTCTGTCTCTCAATTTTTGTGATTACTGTTCTGGATGTTGGCATTCACCCAGATCTCCTGGTTTCTGCTTTTTTGCTCTGAACAGCTATCTTTAGTTACTCACACTCTGGCCTTGAACTTTTAGAGATTCCATCAATCAACTCATCTATCAATCAGCATTTATTAATTACCAACTAGGCCATGAACTGTTCTAGGTTCTGGGATTACAGTAAGCTTATTTTCTATTGGGGAGTGACAACATGTAAAAATATGTGTGTGTATGTACACTGATCTATCTGTATCAACACATCGATATATCTCATATAATGTATCTTTGCATATATGTATATATACATATGTATGTGTGTGTATATATATATATATATATATATACATATATATATACACACAGAAAGTGAGAGAATGAGAGTGAGAGAGAGAAAGAGAGCAGGAGAGAGAGACAGACAGAGACACAGAAAGAGAGACAGAGAGAGAGAGACGGAAACAGAGAGACAGAGAGAAAGAAAGACTATGAGCTTCTTGCTGTTTTTTCCCTTTCTGTCTTTCCTAGTGCTTAGCATATAGTGCCTGACACAAAATAGGTGATTAATAAATGCACATGTGTGTATGTATATACTTGTGCTATGCATAGTACACATGTATTTACAAAATAAGTGGGGGCTACGAGCAGCTGGGTGGCAGTCAGGAAAGCCTTTATTTAGAAGGTAGTTACTGAGCCAAGTTTTGAAGGAAAGAGTAGATTCAAAAAGGCAGAGGAGGGAAAGCCTTCAGGCCCTGGGGAGAGCTTGCTCAGGCCACAGAGGCAGGAGATGGTTTTTCATGGGTGAGGAGGAGCAGCAGGGTCAGTCTAGGAAGGTATAGGTTGGGGGAGGAGATGTGAACACCTTTCAAAACCAAAGAGAGGAAATGATATTTGGTCCTAAAGTCAATAGGGTGCCACCGGGAAATTTCACAAGCAGAGGGTGATCTTAAAGATCATTTGTCCAACCCCTTCATTTGAAAAGGAAATAAGCATTTACTAAGGGCCTAAAGCATGCCAGACACGGGGCCTAGGTGCTGCACAAATATTATCTCAGTTGATCCTCACAATGACCTTGGGAGATGGGTGCTGTACAAATATTATCTCAGTTGATCCTCACAATGACCTTGGGAGATGGGTGCTATGTTTTCCCCATTTTACAGATGGAAAAAAGACTGAAACAGATAGAAGTTAAGTTATTTTCTCAGGTACTCAGCTAGTAAGTATCTAGGAAAAGAAGTGACCTTGGTTATCCTGACTCTAGCACAACTTTCTGTCTACTGTACCACCTAACAAATCAAGTCATCAACCATTTATTAAATACCTACAATGTGCCAGGCACTGTGCAAAGTGCTAGGAAAGAAAGGAAGTGGGGAAAAAACAATTCCTGCCCTCAAGAAGCTCAGTCTAATGGGGGGGAGGGGCATGCCGACAATTATGGACAAATGCTACATAGAGCAGGAAGGCATGAAGGGTAAGGACAATAGAGAAAGGCTAAGACTTGAAGGAAGCCTGGGAAACCAGGAGGCAGAAGTGAGGAGAAAGAAAGTTCCAGGCATGGAATTTTCTAACGTTTAGCTAAGAATATGAAAGCCAAAAGTCACATGTTTAGTTAGTAGCAGAGCCAAGACTAGAAGCCAGGTCACCTGGCTCTGAGGTCAGCAGGTTTCCCACTTTGCTACACGGCCACTGATAAGAGACAAAGCCTTCAAGACCAGAAGCCAAGTTATGACTTCAGATCACAAACAGCCTGCTGCTACAGACCTTAGCAAAGCAAGGCGTGTTTGGGGAAGACAATACTAGAAGAATAGATAGCCCACAAGGGATGTATTGTCAGAACCCAAATATCTACTTTTCCCTTAACTAGAGGGTGGAAAACTTCCAAACTGGCTCCTTCTATGAGGAGACAAAATCTGAAAACCCATTAAGAGAAAGTGGATGCACTCAATTCCTTCCCACCCTTACAAATATTACTTGAGTTAGCTGATAGGCATCAGAGAATTTTTTCAAGTAAATAAACCACTTCCATCTGTTGCTTTAAAATAAAAAAATCTCCTGGAGAGATGAAATATAACACAACTATTCCCTTACAAAGAAAACTTGGTTCAGAAAATACATCTAAAAGAGAATGTAATCTTACTCTTTATGGAGAATAATGAGAAAAAGGAAGTAACCTCTTTGGGCTTGTTTTCTCATCTATATAACTGAAAGGTTTGGACAAAGGGACCTGAATTCTAATCTGTGACCCTATAAAACAGACATTCTGGTTCATGGCCACACCTCTTGAAATTCATGACCACTACTAAGATTGTACCAGTTGAAACCCAGGCAAAGAGCTGGAAGGAACCTGAGAGACCTAGTTCAAGTCATGGACCCCTTCTCAAAAGAATATTTTCAAAAACATAAAAGAAAATATACACAATTGCAAAGGAAACTAATTATATTGAGAGATAGTTATCAACATAACAACAACAATAAAAACAACTTCACAGACTTCAGGTGAAGAACCTCCAAGCTAGTCCAAAGCTCTCATCTCAGGGGTCAACTCAGAGACAGAACAAAGAGTATAGAACACAGATGATCTGTCTCCTAGGGCTTGTGTCTGTCCCTCACTACATCTTGGCTGGAGGCGAAGTGACTTTACCGTTTCAAGGTAAAAGAGGAGAGATTTTATTCCTTATGCCCATATTGGAAGGAGGGAGCATCAAGGGTAGAGGGCAGAAGGTGAGCACTATTTGTTATTTCATCTAATAAGGAAACTAGGTGCCTTTGGCCAAGGACCTTTACTGGGAACTTCCCTTTCATTTTTCATTCATACCAGATATAAATAACCAATAACAGCTTGAGATCCTCTCGTCTCTGGTAGTATCTGGAATTCAGTTGGATCCAAAGTCTTACGGATTAAGTTAAAAGGATTAAGTTCTAATGGTGGAATTCTAGGTACCAGCCAGATGCCTAGAAGGCTGGATTTTCCACTTTAAGGCATTTCCAGTGCCATGGAAAATCATACTACTTAGGCCACGAGTTCTAATCTTTTTCCTTTCTCTCCAACCCTGCCATCACGAAGTTATTTCTGGATCACTTATTACAGACCCTATGATAAGGCTGTGGGTGGGATGCTGACACTCAGAAGGGGCCCACTTGCTATTCCCTGGAAACATTTTAATGCCTCTGAAAAGCCATCCCTGTACTTGGGAGGTACCATCTCCTCACCTCCACCACTCAGAACCTGCAGTTTCCTTTAGGGCTCTGTTCAAGTACCACTTTCTGTAGGAGGTCTCCCCGCCCCATATCTCCCTGCTGCATTTAAATTATTTTTTGTGCTTATTCTCTCTCCCTCTCTCCTCTCTCTCTTAATATCTTTCTCTCTCTTTCTCTCCTTCCCTCTTCTCTTCTTCTCTCTCCTCTCTCTCTTAATATCTTTCCCTCTCTTTCTCTCCTTCCCTCTTCTCTTCTTCTCTCTCCTCCTTTCTGTCTCTCTCTCCTCCTCCCTCTCTCGTTCTAATATATATGTATGCGTGTATGTACGTTATATTTATTCAAGATCATAGATCGAGAACTCTAAGGGTCCTCAAAATTCCTTTATGAATTATACTTACACACACCATTTTGTAGGTGCTATTATTATCTACATTTTACAGATGAAGAAACTGAGGCAAATGGGTAAAGGGACTCACCCAGGGTCACACAGCCAGTATGTGTCTGAGTTCAGATTTGAACTCAGGTATTCCTGACTCCAAGCTCACTGTGCCACCTGTCTGTCTGTCATATTTAGTGACTTATTCAGGGTTACACAAGTAGTGAGTTGTCAAAGATAGGATTTGAACTCAGGTTTTCCAAATCTACCACCCTTACCACTCTATCATGGTGCCTGAATTGTGGTTAATTGTGGTTAACTGAATGAGCACCCCTGCTGGTTAATTGTGGTTAACTGAATGAGCACCCCTGCTCTAGATAAGTCCCGGCCTGTGTATACCGCAGTGCCAGAGTGTGACACCCTCCTCTCCAAATCACTGATGGCTAGTACAGGGCCAAGCCCAGGTGGGAGGGTGACATCCTCCCTCCAGTGAACCGAGCCTGTCCTTGAAGTCTTTTTCAGACTGATAAGACCTCCCAGAAATGGTGCTCCTGTGGAATGTAAGATTGTCTTCACCCCATGGTGGAGGACTAAAGTTAGGTTTTCTATAGCCTGGAAAATTAGATTCCCCTCATCACTCAATCCACAAATATTTGTTAAGTTACCTGCTGTGTGCAAGGCTTTGTGATAAGTACTGCAGGGAGGTGAAGAGTTATATGGATGATAGGGATGATAAGTGCCCTGGGGGTTCCAAGGAAAGACAAAGACAGAGACAGAAACAGACAGACAAAGAGACAGGGAGACAGTGACTCAGACAGGGACAGACACAAAGACAGAGAGACACAGAGAGAACAGAAACAGAAGCAGAGAGAGAGAGAGAGAAAGAGAAAAGGGGAGGGAAGGAAGAAGAGAGAAGGAAAAAGAGGAGAAAGGAAGAGGAAAGAGAAGAACAGAGATAGGAAGAGGGAGGAAGAAAGAAAGGGAGGAAGGAGAGGGAGGGAGGAAGAGACAGAGACAGAGAGACAGAGAGAGAGAAAACTCTTCAGGATGAGACACTCTGGGAAGGTTTCATGAGAGATGAGGAATCTGAGCAGGGCCCAGAGCACAGGCTGCTTTTATGGGTAGAAAGGGGATGAGAGAGTAGCATTTCAAATGTTAGGATCCTTCCTCTCCATACTGTCCAGTGAGCAATTTACTCCCACAGAGCTCCTGATCTGTATCGAAGATTAGACCTCGATGAAGAAAAAAATGTCTGCTGTTTCTTTGGGGATTATTTTTCTTTTACAAGCTTTCTATCTGCACTCTCTCTCTAGGCAGTACAGAAACATCAAACAATCTGGCATAGTCTTTTACATCCTGCTACCCTAACCTCATTTATTCATCTCTCTCTCTCTTTTTAAACATTAATCATCCCAAAACAGCACACGCTAGCTGCTGTTTCCTAATTACACTATTTTCTGTCCTCTTGGTATATCTGACAAAAGCACAGAGATTTGAGGAAAATTCTGTCATTGGAAATCAAGGCCAAAGAGCTTAGTGGGACCCTAGAGATTCTCGCCTCTGCCCCATCATTTTACAGATGAAGGCCCACAGAGAAGTGTCTTACCCAAAATTATAGCTCTAGTTAGTTGTAGGGCTGCAATTTAGAACCCAGGATTCCTGACTCCCAGACCTGTGCCCCTTCCTCTATATCATACTGGGTCTACGTACAAAGAAGGATAAAGGGGGGAGGGGAGGATGGGGTAAGTATGACATAGGACCTGATTTGTAAAGATTGGAAGGGAAATTTTATGTTTGGAATTTTAATGTTTTGAGGAAATTGACTATGTCATTTGGTGGGCCAAACAGAATGCTATTTATTGTTAAAAGGCTCCTCATATGATAACTATTAGTGTATTCCTTGTTATCTTCTAGCTGTTTTGAATGGGGGGCAAAGAGAGACTTTGCTGCAAAATGCTAAGAGATCTGTCCTGAGCCTAGGGATGTTTTGGCTCATGCCTTTGCAATGAAGGCACTTTCTAGCTCTGTAAGTAAAGGGTGAATCACTTCACTTCTCTGAGACTCAGCTGACTTCTCTATAAAATGAGAGGTGGTAGTTTTACAGTTCAGGGGCAGCTAGGAGGCCCAGTGAACTGAGTGCGAGGCATGGACTCAGGAAGACTCATCTTCTTGAGTTCAAATCTGGCCTCTGACACTAGCTGTATGACCTTGGGCAAGTCACTTCACCCTGTTTGCTTCAGTTTCCTCTTCTGTAAAATGAGTTGGAGAAGTTAAATGGCAAACCACTACAGTATCTTTGCCAAGAAACCCCCAAATGGGGTCACAAAGAGTCGGACACAACTGAAAATACTGAATAATAATGGCTTTCATTATTTACAAGGCTGTTATAAGAAAATACCTTTAAAACATTAAAGCACTACAGAAATAATAATAAAAATAAAAGTAAACATGTCATTCTCTACCTTAATACACTCTAACCTGACTGTTCAATCTGCAGCTAGACATCACAGTGGATAGAACCCTGGGTCTGGAGTCAGAGAGACCTGAGCTGAAATCTGGCCTCAGACACCTCTCAGCTATGAAGCCCTGGGCAAGGCACTTAGCCTCTGTGCCCCAGCTTCTTCCACAGTAAAATGGGGTAATAATAGCTCCTACCTCACAGGGTTGTTGTGAGGGTCATACGAGATAATATTTATGAAGTGCTTAGCATGGTGCCTGGCACAGAGTAAGGACTAATAATAAATTAATATTATTAATGTAATAAATGCTTGTTTCCTTCCTTCCTCCTTTCCTCCCTTTCCTTCCTCTTTCCTCCCTCTTTTTCCTTCCTCCCTTCTCTCCTTCCTCCATCCCTTTCCTTCCTTCCTTCCTTCCTTCCTTCCTTCCTTCCTTCCTTCCTTCCTTCCTTCCTTCCTTCCTCTCTTCAGACTAATTCTGAAACTCTCTCATGCAACTGTTCTCTTGAGCTTTCCAATTCCCCTGCCTTAGGTAAAGTCCTCAGGAAACTGTGGGCCTTCATCTGTAAAATGATGGGGCAGTGGGTGAAAATCTCTAGGGTCCCACTAAGCTCTATGGCCTTAATTACCAAATCAGCTAAGTTTTGATGGTTTGGTTGAGTTGAAGAGGCTAGGAACTTTGGCCAGCAACCAAGGATGGCAAAAAATTCCAGAGGACCAGAAGGCAGCATTAGAGCCAGGGGCGACTGTGGATAGAAAGAAGGGGTACCAAAAGAGAGGAAGACAATGCCTAAGGAGAGGGAGTAAAATCTTGCCTGCTTCTCCATTTCACTAACGGCTCCCAGAGGAGCCTGGGTATGAGTGTGAGCAGATCAACACAAATCCATTTCACTACTGGAAAAACAACTCAAAGGGCATGGCCTCCTGGCAGTGGGGCATTATAAACAGACTTGCTGGTTGTGTACACAAGGCTCACAAACACATGCAGCAAGAGACAGCTTAATGATAAAGGCCTAATGACTCTATCACCTTAAGAAATGCTGCCCCCAGGAAATTAAAAGGTTCTCCTGGTGAAGCATTGTGGCCAGAGCATTAACTACACCCAAGCAACTAATTAGCAAGAACAGAATAATGAAACTAAGCAGCAGGTCTCTACACCATGTCAAGAGAGAGGAGGAGGAGGAAAAAGGCTTTAACTAAGAAAAAAAGGTCACTAGAACATTTCTGATGGAATCAAATTGACACTGTCCAATAAAATTATATATTCCATTATGTGAGTAGATACACAAGAGGCACCACGGTTTAGCTGACAGAGAGACAGAGCTGGTCCCTGGAGTTAGGAAGATCAGCATTTTAGCCCCACTTCTGGTTGTGTGGCCTTGGCCAAAGCACTTCAAATTGTCAGTGCCCAAAGCACATCTTTAAGACTATATGTATTCACTGAGGGAGATTTCATATCAGGGAGTTGTCTACACAGATGAAATCAAAGATCTGTATCAAATACATGCATGCATACATACATATATACACACACATAAACAAACACATCTTTATACAGACATATATACATTAACATCTTTATACATATATACTTGTAGCATGTATACACACATATACATGTATGTACATGTATATACATGCACACATGCATACACACATAAACAAACACATCTTTATATATACATAAACATCTTTATACATATATACTTGTAGCATGTGTACACACATACACATATGCACATGTATACACATGCAAGCACACATACACACATAAACACATCTTTATATAGACATATATACACATAAACAAACATCACATCTTTATACACATGTAGCATGTATACACACACATATATATATACATATACACACATACATACATATACACACATAGAGGATATCTCAGTTTTAAGCTGATGAAAACTGCACTCAGACTTTTGGGACACTGTATTTATATATACTCTGTCTACATATGTATGTTTGTGAAACGAAAATACAAAGATTGAGATTCGGCACCGGTGATCATGGTCTATACACATGCCAGAAGAATGCAAGCTAAGGATCTGGAGAGGCAGTGTGGTCTGATATACCGAACGTGGGGATGAAGAGATGTGGGGTCTAGTCCGTGTGACGTTGGAGAAATAGTTTAAACCCTCTGAGGCTCAGTTCTCTTATCTATAATAGGATCATATAGTGAGAACTGTAAAATTCTTTAGCAATCATCTCACGAGCAGTCTGACTTTCTCATTTTACAAATGAGGAAACCGAGGCCCAGAGAGGCTTTAAGGTTCTACTGAATCCACATTTACTAACTCCAAATGTACTATTTTTGATGCCTTTCTATAAATGGAGAGTGTGGCTAGGTGACGTCTATGGTCCTTTGCAGTTCTGATATTCTTTGATTCTACGAGTAACCACAATACAATCACGGAAAGGATGGATGTCTTAGCTGGGAGAGGGGGAGAGAGAAGCGATATAAAAGCTGAGTACAAAGTCTCCACTTTCCTCCTCTCCCCTGAAAAGGTCACAGGGATACTGCAAACATTAAAGGCCTCTCATATCCCAACTTTTCAAATGATTAACACAAGCTCTTGGGTAAGAAGGAACAAGGCATGATGACTCTTCTGACCTCTACAAACAAAAGGAACTGACCTTGGAAGCGTGGAATAAGCTAACCTGCAGTTGTCAGAAGTCACAATCAACAGTAAAAACTACTTCCTGTGAGAAAATGTAGGCCTGTTTCATGCTTCCATCACCCGTTCCTAGGGGATTGATTTCCCATTGAGCGAGAGCTTCCAAGCTTTATTCCAGGGGGAAAGCTTAGCCCTTGATCTGCATGAATGCTGTAGACCCTTAAATTCTATGTTACTATGATTTTAAGGTACCAGGAAATATCCTTGAACTTTTAGAGTTGAAAGTGATATTAGAGATTCCTGGTTTAACTTCCCACTCAATATAAGAATGCCTTCTACAAAATCCCCAAGAGGGGCTTATCCAGTCTCTACTTCAATTTGTTGTTCAGTCATGTACAACTCTTTGTGACCCCATTTGGAGTTTTCTTGGCAAAGATACTGGAGTTGTTTGCCATTTCCTTCTCCAGCTCATCTTACAGGTGAGGAAACTGAGGCTAACAAGGTTAAGTGACTTACCCAGGGTCACAGAGCTACTATGTATCTGAGACTGGATTTAAACTCAGGAAGATGAGTCTTCCTGATTCTAGGCCTGGCACTCTGTCCACTGGGTCACCTAGCTGCCCTTCTATTTTAATGCTTCCTATGATAGAGACTTCACTACTGCAGGAAGCAGGTTAACAGTTTTGGACAAGTTAGGTTGTTGGGAATTTCTTATGCTTTGATCAAACCAACTGCTCTATAACCCTACCCACCTGCCAAGTTCTAGTTCTGTCTTGGGCAGCAACAACCAATAAACCTATTCTCTTTTTTCCCGTGCCACTTTGTCCCTTCCACCCTCTTCACTCTTCCTGACTTGAGTCTTTTTCTTTTTTCTTTCTCAGGTTCAATATCCCCAATTCCATCTGCTATGACTCCCACAGCCCTATTTACACTATCTGCCTCTGGATGCCCACTCATTTATCAATGCCCTTTCTTAATTGTGGCGCTCAGCAACAATCATGATTCCAACAGTCTGCACTGGTTCAGACACAGAAGCATAACTGGGAATTTATGGGGCGAATTCAGATGATGGCAGTTCTCCCAAGGTGAAATTTCACAGTGAGAAAGGGTAGCCTATTCCCAGATACTATGGCCCATACCCTCGTGGTGTAAATAATGATCCTTGCTTCTGTCCCCACCTGTTTGGGAGAAGGCAGGGAAAGGGCAATATGGCTTGGAAGGTCAGCCCTGAGAAAGGCATACCAATCTAGGGGTCACAGGTCAGTCTCTAGAAAGGAAGATACTGAAAAGCATAGTGATGACAGGTTCAGTTCTGGGAAGAAGTATGTCCCTTGAATATACAGTGCCCTGAGGTAAAGTTCAAATTGACTTATCTTAGTTATAGCTCTGGTCATCAGGTCTAGAGCATCATTCTGTGAGGGATAACTTGCAGTGAAGTTTCCCCATTCTGAAAAATCAAAACTAGAGTAGCTTCAGCATGCACTAGGCCCAAGTTTAGAAGTCACTTGACCTTACAGGAATCTGGGACTTAGAGCAATGGAGACCCTCCCCAGTGCCGCCTCAGCACAAGATATGCCAAATAAGGATAAAACTGCTTTCCTGGGCTTGCATTGGACACCTACATGTTTTCACGTCCTTTGTCTCCAAGATAGATTCTCATGCTTAGGTTGTGGGCTGGCCTCTCTACCAATGGCAGTGAAGGCCAGTTGCAGGGTTGGGTTTCTGCATTAGAATGTTATATAACCATGGGCTTGCTTCTACCTGTTGCTCTCTCCCTGGCAGACACCATTTGAGCAACAGGGGCAGAGTCCTTTCTCATGAGAAAAAATAAAGATCTTTTCTGATCTCAGATTCAGACTCTGAACTCTTATCTCACACAGTTCCTTCCCTTGAGCTGGACACTAGTCTTCTATTAGTATTACCAGATGTTGTATTAGCTTTTCAGCAGCTACATCAGTCTCTTGGTTCATATTAATAGTCAAACCAACATAACACTAAATACCACAAACAATTAATAATTAATATTCATTGTGTAGTAGTGTTGGCTTCTCTTTGCTATGAAGAGATGTGGATAAAAAATTCAAACCCAGGGCTCATTCGAAAACATGGCATGAAAAGTGATGGACCTCAAACCATCCCCTGTATTGTCAGATAGCACTCCATAGGAAGGTAAAGTCTTTGCTTTGTATTTTTCTCTGAATATTAATAACCTGAGTGGATGACTTCCTCTTAAGTCTTTCTAGTAATTGGATTGTGTGACCTAGGATACATTTTGAATAGAGAGTTGATCTTAAATCCATGAAAATGTATTTAAAGATCTCTAGACTACTATAAAACAATCTCCCACCAAGAAAATTTTCTCAGAAAGTCATTTCAGGACTTGCTTAAATAGAGATCTCATCCACAGCACAATTACAATTGGGTGCCAACAGAATAATGACTCACCAATTCACCGCAGTGATTTGGAAAAGCAGGTCCTTAGCTTTTCTCCTGACTTCATTGTTTTACACATTCTAGGCCCTGCTGTTATGGGCACTGCATGTTCTGTTGAGGCTATGGACCCTGAGGAGGATGTTGTGGTGTTTGTTAGTAATTCAGTGATTCAAGGAGCATGTATATTCTTTAGTCATGGAGACCCCAAAGGAAGATCTAGATAACATCACAAATGAGTATTCTCTAATTGATTGGTTAATTGGCTAAATAAACTTATTCCAGCCTTTCCCTTCCCTTCCTTATTCTTCCCTTAGTATTTGTATCCTTATAGTTGTTCTGGTAAGAGTCTTTTTAAAAAAAAAATATAGTAATTGCTTTGTAGATTCAATCTAACCAAATCTTGACCTCATACCTAGACTCAGACTATTTGGTATTATATAGCAGTGGTGTCAGATTCATATGCAGAACACTGACTCAGAAAACCCCAAATTAACATTATCTCTGTTGCACTGCATTAAAAAAACATTAGTTTATTGCCTATTTTGTTAAACAAATTAAATTAAAATTAAAATTGTATTTTAATCTAGTTCTGCCCTCCTTGGGGCAGCTTGATGCCTCTGCTCTTATATTGTCTATTTACTCAACTAGACTCAAACCTTGGCATTGAGGTTCCACTCATCCCTTAGTCACCAATATTGGCCAATTTTTCCTTAAACACCTTCCCTATTCACTCCTTCTTCATTATCATGGCCACTGACCTGGTCCCAAGTCTTGACAACTCCTTGAAAATTCCTTGATTAGTGTAATGGTCCCCCAGCTGGCAATACTCACTCCTGTCTGGTTACACAATGCTACCAGATCTCGCTTATTAAAACATTACTTTCATCATGGGGCACTGATCCTACACAGTAGATAAAGCACTGGGCCTGGAGTCAGAAAGATCAGAATGCAAATCAGACATGTGCTAGCTGTGTGATCCTGGATCAGTCACTTAACTCCTGCCTACATAAAACTGGAGATGGAAATGGCAAACTACTTCAGTATCTTTGCCAAGAAAGCTGCATGGTCCTTGGGATCACGAAGAGCTGGACATGACTGAACAAGAACAAACTTTCATCATGTCACTGCTCAAAAACCTACAATAAATGCTGACTAACTATTATGTCAATACATAATAGTCAGCAGATGAGGTAACTGAGTCCCAGAGAAGTTAAGTATAACTTGCCCAAGGGCATGCAGGCAAAATATGGCCAATCTGGGATTCCAACCCAAGTCCTCTGACTCTAAATCTTCTCAGTCTTTTATACTGGAGAACAGTCTCATAACTTCCTCTAAACTTACGCCATAGCCCTACAATATACATATACCCTACAATTAAGTACTTTTGTTGTTGTTCAGTTATTAAAAAACTGCATTTGACTCTCTGTGATCCCATTTGGGGTTTTCTTGGCAAAGATATTAGAGTTATATGTTATTTCCTTCCCCAGCTCATTTTACAGAGGAGGAAACTGAGGCAAACAGGATTAAGTGACTAGCCCAGGGTCACACAGCTAGTGTCTGAGGCCAAATCTGAACTCATGAAGATGAGTCCAGGCCTGGGCACTCTATCCACTGAAACACCTAGCTTCCCATTAGTACTTAATATGTACCTCTATATTTTAAAAAATATTTCACGTGTTTCTGTCTTGTCTCTGTTAATTACATCAATTTCTTGAGAGCAGAAAACACTGTTATTCACATTATATGAAATATATTCAAAACATGCACAGTAGTTGACTTTGTAGTCAATTAGAGCAATAAAATTGAAAGCCTTGGAATGCTCTCTCCCTCTTCCTCTCCCCCTCCTGGGTTCCTTCAGGTGTCAGCAGAAGTCTCATCTGCTGCAAGAAGCTCTTTCCCAGTCTTCCCTAACCTTAGTGCCTTCCTCTGAGATTATCTTTCCTTTATTCTCTCTATATCTTGTAGGGACATAGTTGTTCCCATGTTGTTTCCTCCATTAGACTGTTAGTTCCTTGAGACCAGAGACTGTTTTGTTTTGGTTTTGATTTTGTGTTTTCTTTGTATTCCCAACATTTAGCCCAGTGTCTGGCACATGGTAAGGACTAAATAAATATTTCTTGACTTGAGTAGCTCTGTGGAGGAAACCAAACAAATTGTAGCAGGAGAAAAGAGGATGAGCAAAGGCACTTGGAAGAGATACTCCAACAGCCACAGGAGAGGAAAAGCTTCTGAGCATTCAGACGGGAACAGGATGCAAAGAGGAACAGGACACTCACTGGAAAGATTCACTGTTTTCTTTCTCCTTTTCTTCCTTTCTCTTTCCTTTCCTTCCTTCCCTTCTTTTCCTTCCTTCCTTCCTTCCTTCCTTCCTTCCTTCCTTCCTTCCTTCCTTCTTTCCTTCCTTCCTTCCTTCCTCCCTTCCTTCCTTCCATCCTTCCTTCACTTCTCTTCCTTTGTTTCTTTCCTTCCCTTTTCTCCTCCTTCTCTCTCTCCTTCCTTCCTTTCTTTCTGCTTTCTAATGGTGGCTGCAAAAGGGCAGATGAGGCAGTCCTGTGTTGGTGGACTGGTGCTGTACTCATAAAACAGCTACTCATAAATAACTAAGAATTAATGTTTAAGACCTTTGGAAAAAAAGATAAGGTTTAATTTCCTCATTGATTAAAAAAACAAAAAAACCCACCCTAAAACAAACAACTCCTACCTCCACCAGAAATCAGATCCCGGGTTTACTTTGATAAAATGAGTTAAGTGTGGCTGATAGTTGGAACACGGTCTTTGCAGTTCTACCTTAGGGCTGAAACTTGTGATTATTCAGGTTCTGCTGCTGAGTCTGAAGGACAAGATACCCTGGCTACTCTGGCTAATTATACAGACCATTAATTTAGAAGAGAGATCTCACAGATCAGCTAGCCCAAGCCTCCATTTTACAGATAAGTAAACTGAGGCCAAGGGAGATTAAATGCCTTAACCGAGGTCACATAAGGAGTAAACAGCATGAACAATTTATCATTATATTCAATATCCAATAATCAATTAAACCTTGTCTTCACTAGAGTCAATCTGCAGAAGATGAGTTGAATCTGAGGAGGGCACAGGACTACAGAACAAATATGGAGACACTGGCACACATTCTCAGATACCCAGTTTTGCTTTTTACTTTTTCTGGGGAGTGGCCTGTGATGTCTTTGGTATAAGGAACTCTCAGTTAAGAGAATTCCCTCCAACCAGCAGGCAGGCACTTTGCAACTTAAAATCCTAGATCTAGGGGTGACTAAGTGGTGCAGTGAATAGAGCACTGGCCCTGGAATCAGGAGGACCTGAGTTCAAATCCGACCTCAGACATTTAACACAAAAAAAACTAGCCATGTGACCTTGGGCAAGTCACTTAACCCCAATTGCCCTCCAAGGAAAAAAAAAATCCTAGACCTTACTACCTTGATCACTGAGAGGTTAAGTAATTTGTCCCGGGTTACTGGGCCAGTATGTGTCAGAGGCTAGGCTCAAGCCTGTCTGCCTCAGTTTCTTCACCTGTAAAATGAGCTGGAGAAGGAAATGGCAAACTACTCCAGCATCTTTGACAAGACAACCCCAAATGGGGTCATGAAGAATCAGACGTGACTAAACAACAACAAAATGGTTTGGAAATATTTGTTCTGTGTAAAGAAAGCCAAGGTTGAAGGTTCCCTAGCTTCTTCACATCAGAAAAGTGTTATGAAAACAATGGAGTGGCTGTATGAAGAAATTTCAGAGTAATTTATAAAGGTTATTAAAAAAAAAAAAAGACCAGACCTAATCCACTCTATTAGTTTTACTGTTTAAGGTTCACATTAAAATAAATGAGGGTTTTGAAAAGCTGCTTGGTGTGTGTTGCTTAATTCATCAATTGATGAAACAGAGAACAAGTGTCGTTACAAAACAGACCACAATTCAATAAACCCAACTGTCAACTGCATGCATAATATGGTTAAGCTACAAACACAAAGTAACTATCTGCTTAAGTCCTAATAAATGTTTTTACCACCCAATAAAATGCCTCAGGGAAATTTAAAGTGGGATGGGGGTGGGAACTGGGATTTTACTTTCTGTAGTTCCCATCTCGTGGGAGTTGGTAACAATTTAAAAGAGTTAAGCCACGTAGAAAGCTCCATTCCCAGCTCTAAATCTCACAATTTCACTTTTACTATTCGACTGTCTGGTCTGTTTAGTATTGAGGCAGAAGGTCATAGACAGTCATCAGATTTCATCAGTGTCTGGGACAAACTAGGCAAATTTGTGAAATTGGTGGCAGGTGTATATGGCAACCTCTTTCCCCCTTCAATCCCTTCAGGTGCTTTCCTGCAGGCCTGGGAAATTAACGGCAGAGAAGAAGGTGTGGTGGTGCCTAGGAAATGATGCTACAGCAACTAGAAAGGACGTATAGCGGTTAGTGCTGGAGCAAGGGGAGAGGGCAGCCCAGGAAAGCAGGAGGCAGAGATGTTGTTAAATAAGTTTGGCCAAAAGAAGGGGCACTTGCAGTCAACTGTGGAAATTTCAAGGAAAAGTAGATTAGAAAAATACAAAAGTTCATTAAAGAGTAAATTTCTATTTCAGAAAAGAGAGGAGATAAGGAAGAAAATAGAGAAATATTCACTAATAAGAAACATTTTGGCTAGGACACATCAGCCATTGGAGGAACACAAAGGTCCCCTAGAATGCAAACCATTTGAGGGCAGGGGCTGTTTCAATTTTTCCTTTATATTCCCAGAGCTCAGGTAACAAGGTGGTGAAGTGGACAGAGTGCTAGGCCTGGAGTCAGGAAGACTGATCTTCCTGAGTTCAAATGTGTGTTCAAATCATTTACTGTATGACCCTGTTTCCCTCAGTTTCTTCATCTCTAAAATGAGCTGGAGAAAGAAAAGGCAAATTACTCCAGTATCTTTTTCAAGAAAACCCCCAAAATGGGGTCAAAAAGAGTCGAACATGACTCAAACAACTCGACAACAAATTCCCAGAGCTTGGCACAGGTACCCCTCCAAAGGCAGACATCCAGTCAAGTGTTTGGCACGCAATCAAGTCAAGAAAAATTTGCTAAGCACTACCATGAGCCAGGCACTGTATTAAATGCTAAAAATGTAAATACCAGAAGAAAAAAAAAGACAGCTCCTGACTTCAAGGAGCTTACCTTATAATGAGGGAAGGGAACACAGAAATGGAAGTTAAAAAGGTGGTGGGAATAAGGTACCCAAGAGGAGAAAGAAGTTCAAAGAGTCAAGAGCAGAGCGCCAGGAGCAATGAAGGGGAAACATAGCAGATGCTTAATAAATACATGAATTTAAAATTTTTAATTGTATTTTTATAGTCATTTAAAAAAATTTTGAGTTCCAAATTCTCTCCTTCTTTTCATCTCCTACACAACACACTGAGAAGTCAAGCAATATGATAACCACTATTCATGCCAAAATCATGAAAAACATTTCTACTTAATAAATGCTTGTTCATTGGCTGACCTCTCTTTGGACCATATGCTGGCCCCTTTCTCCCACTGGTGAGTGCGCCCATTCAAGGAGGAGAGCAGGATCACCCAGTTTATGAAGGGGTATGAGATAAATCACACACACACACACACACACACACACACACACACACACACACACACACACACACACACACACCCTTGTTAGAAAAATAGAAAAACATAGAAGTTAGGGAAGGAAGGAGGCCATGAAGAAGGAAGAGGGGCAGCAAAAGGAAGGGAGATAAATAGAAAGAAACCTTTGGTGAATAAGACTGCTCAGAAAAAAAAGGTTTTTTTGTTTCTTTCTTTTTTTTTTTTAACCTAGGAATTATATCATGGTCAGAGAAACTGTATTTGACCCAATGAGACCAAAAAGATGTTATTTGTCAGCACTCAACGTAGCTCCTTGCAACCAGGTTGTCATGGAAAGAGTTATTTTCATCACAAAGGGGAAGTGGGTCAATGACTATACTTCAATGAACTTCATTCAATTTCCTCATCTGTAAAATGGGGATAGTCAAAATTAACATTACCTAATAGGTTGTAAATGAAGCATTTTGTAAACCTTCCAGAACCAAAGAAATGTGAGTTTTTATTATTCAGTCTTCCCTGACAAACTTTAAATCTCTCCCATATGTAAACTAATTTTCCTCTGCTAACCTTAGGATGTCTGACATTTTGATAAGGCTTAGAAATTTCTAACAGTGGTTAGAAATCCACCCCATGGGGAAGGGTGGGATTTTTCTAGTAGATAAGGTTTTGGGGGTGTGATTTGAGGAGATTCTCGAAAACCCTTTGCACCTAAATAGCTTTCCTTTCTTATTATTAGAACCTGTTATTGTTAGTCTGCCACACTGGTTGAAATTTCACCTTGAGAGGGTCTTTCCTTTCAGTTAAAAAGTTCCCTTTAAAAATGTAAACACCCACTCCAAAAGGTTAACAGATATCAGTCCTTGACTCTTGAGCCTAAATTAGTTAAATCAGATTATTTGCTTTTAATAGCTAGTACTGTAAGAGTCAGTCAATAAACAATTATTAAGAGCCTACCATATGCCGGGAATGTCCTAGGGAAGAGGACAAAATGCTAATTTTGGAGAATGAGGCACCTGTACGTATCTGCTATCTGCTGGGAAAGCCAAGGGATAACATAAGGGCACCTCCTGGTAGGTGATAGGAAGTATTATGTTGTAATGAAAACTTCATTAGCCTAGAAATCAGAAAAATCTAATTCACCTTGAGGAGGTAAAGTCTGACCAGAACCACCTGAAGTGGCTTAGAGGGGAGGTGAGGAACAGAAGCATTCTTAGCCTTTACAATCTCAGAATTAAAAAAATATATATCACTATGTATTTAATATTGGTGCCAGCTATAAACCTGTAAACAAGGTAGTCGTTTTTGTTTGTTTGTTTTTTTTAAAAGATTGGGTCTCCTTATCTTGTCAAGGCTGGACATGCAGCCAATCGCATTGCTGATCAGCGTACGAACTTTTCTGACCTTCTGACTTGAGTTTGGTTCACCCCTCCTAATGGAGCCTGGTGGCCCCTTCTCCTGGGATTCATAGTATTGGGGCCAAATTTAGTGCAGACACCTGATTGGTAACCCTACTCCAGTTCAGAACTCCAGAGCTCAGAAGATCCATCAGCCTCAGCCTCTTAGTAGCTGGGATTGTAGCATACCTAGGGTCAGGGATACATTGTTTTTTTATCTGTTGTCTTTTAGATTAGCATTAAGTTCCACGAATCTCTAGATTACAGTCAAGAATAAATGATGAAAAAGTTTAAAGTTTAGATTTTGCAATGCATTCTCTACTTAACTATTTGTTTATGTAATATTTAGGAATTCAGAACTCTGTGGTAAACATGTACTTTTGTTAATCATTTTACTTGGAAGTTTTATCCCATCCTGGAAAGTGAGGATGACAACAGATTTTATCTTTGGAGATTTTTAAAGGTGGAAAGAAAACGTTACAATTCAGTAAGACTTCGGAGGACATAAGGTCTCCTATAGCTTAAATGTCTTCTCCCTGAAGGGATGGTTTCCAGCATCTTCCATGTATGTTTAGAGAAATATCAAAGTTGTATGTTTCTTTGGCTTTCATAGCTAAAAAGAGGTGAGAGATATGCACCAAGCTAGTCATTAGGAGAGTGACTTGCCTTGGAGTCCCTTTCTGTCACTGTCTTAAAGAGCTGGCTTAATTTACTACATGCATCCCAAAGCCTGGATGGGACATAGATTTCTGTAGCATTAAAGTCTCCAGAGGCCCTGGGCAAAATTAGTCTTTGAAGTTTGTCTTTGGTGCTACTTTTCCGGGTCCTTCATCCCCAGCCCTTCCCCAGTATCTTCCCTCTGAGCTATGCTCTACCAACAAAGCAGAATCACAGCAGCACATAGGAAACATGAAATGTGGAAATCTAGTGATATCTCCATCCCAAATGTTCAAATGGACTCTTTGCGCCCAACCTATGTTACAATCTTTTGAGTTCCTGTTGGACTGATCAGTCACAGGGGGGACACACTGTACCTTGACCCCAAACATCATAATATCATCGGTCCTCTTAGAGTATGAAGGATAAATAACAACCACCTTCCATTTAGTCTGTATGTACATAGTTACTTCCATATCATCTCCCCTTTAGAAGGTGATTCCTATCAGGGTAGGGACTATGACTTTTCTTTTCCTTTCTTTGTATCCCTAGTGCTCAGCAAAGTACCTGGCATATACAGTAAGTACTTAATTCTCAATCCCTTGCTGTGCTTCCATCCTATTTCTTCCCAGCCTTCTCCCATCTCTCAAGTTTTCCTATGGTCTTATTTGTCTTAGTCTGTTGAAGGTCCTGTGCCCTTCCCACCCAGGCATGCCCTCCCTCAAAATACTCCATCTTTTTAAAATGCTTCTTTTCTTCCCTACCCAAATCAGATAAAAAAAACAAAAAACAAAAAAACCTCGTAATTAGTAAGTAAGCCACTTTGGTTGGAATACAGAGAATGTAAAGGGGAATAATATGAAAAGGCAGGCTGGAGTCAGTGGTACGCCTGGGGTATGCTTAAACCTATTTGTTAATCTAATTTTCATCGTGAACATTTACACCTGGGAAACTGGAAAACACTACAAATCAGAACTTGATTTATTACTTCTTTAATTACCTAGACTTAACAAAATGATGAAGAAAATGTTAATACTGTTAAACCTAGGAGTATGCTCCCGCCCCCTCCAGGAGAATTGTTTAAAAATTCCCCAGCACATTCCTGATCGTAGAGGGACTTGACTGTCGGGTGAAGGCAGGGCAGTGTGGGTCTAGAGAGCAAAGAGTCTAAGGAGATATGAGAATCCAATCTCAGTTCTGATATGTCCTGGCTCTGTGACTTACAAGAGGCATTGAGATGACTTTGGCTACAGTAACATTTGCAAAGTACTTTTCTCTTAACTATTTTGTGAGGTAAAGCAGTGTAAGCATGATTACTCCCATGGTTAGAGGATGAAACTGAGGGTCAGAGAAGTCACGAGCTGGAACTGTCGGAGCTGGAACTCATCTTCTGCTTCTAAGACCCAAATAATGGTGGAGGGGTCATTCCACTTGATAGTTTTGTATTTCTTACTGGATTATGAACTTTTCAGGGTAAAGATCACAGTTTAAACTTTTCATAAATGCTATTCCCTTATAATAACAACTATTTATTGACTGCTCATCGTGTCCAGCACATTTTTGCTAGCCTTCTAAGTACAATCATAAGTCCACTTAATAAACGCTTGTTGTTTGGCTGCTGAGCTATCCCTCCACCATGCCTAGCACTAGGCGAGGCTACTGCCATGAGAGGTTATAGGAGGTCACATACTAACTATAAAATGACTTATAATAATGGTGATAAGAATAAAAGTAACAATGATAACACTGAAAAGTACTTTATATACATCATATCATTAAAGTGTGCTACAGTCATTATTATTGCCATTTTATAGCTTAGTAAATTGCAACTCAAAGATTTTAAATCACTTATACATTGGTTACATATGGAAGGATTTGAACCCAGGTCTTTACAAGCACCTGAAGCTATCCTTCAGTCAAATGGTATTTATATTAAAGGTCTGCATTTATAGAGCACTAAATTTAGGAAATAAAAACCATTGTTAACTAATAATAATAATAACAACAATAATTGTTAACTAAAGTAAAACTGAGATCTCAGTGACTTGGAGGGCTGAGTGTTTACAATTCATCCAGGATGCTACGGGAAAATAAAAACATGACCCCCATGAATTTTTATTTAGCATTAACTTTTTTATATATTTGTTTAAATTTGAGGAAAAGAATGGTGGAATTGACTGCCTTGTGAATTAAAACACACACACACACACAATGACAGAAGAGATACATTTTGTGTTCCATCTTGATCTATGAGTATAAAGCCTTCACAGGCATAATCTGGTTAAATTCCACAATATACACGGGAAAATGGGGAAAGAGTAGGGATGTTATGCCTATCTTACATAGGTGTTATGCCTATCTTACATAAAAGAAAACTGAGGCACAGACTCTGTGTGTGTGTGTCTGTGTGTGTGTGTGAGAGAGAGAGTGAGAGAGAGAGACAGAGAGAGAGAGAGAGAGAGAGAGAGAGGAGAGAGAGAGAGAAATGAGGACAAAGATACTACTGGCAAACAAAAGGCTGGATTCTGACCCTCCCCTAGGAATTCTAAAACTTCTCCGAGTACCTAATAAAGTGTAAAGTCCCCAGGAGATCTTCAATACGTATTAATTGATGAGGACATGAAGTCCCGGAAGATCACTTCAGAAACACAGGGCAATGACCAAATTACCTCTTTCCAAACAAGTGGGGCAAACCAGCCTTTGATGGTTGAGTGGACAAACAGGGTTTAATATGAGACTGGGATTAGGCAATGTGAAAATGTCTGAGTCGGTCTGTTCTGCACAACAAGATGGGCCAATGAAATAAGCTAATAAAAAAGGAAAGCCAAGACTCAGAGCAAAAAAGCGATAGCAAACCACCAGGCCAGAAGCCTTGGAAGGAAGTATAGCAAATGCACAGCATTTCCTGGAGCTGATTTTTGTTACACAGCTGCCTTTTAGTAACTTCATACATCTGGCTAGTTTTCAGCGGCCTGTAAACTGTGTTGAAAATGTCACTGTAAAATGTAATCCTTATCTGCCACAAGGAATTCCCAGGTGGTCTAAATTCTGAGGGGCAGAGGTAGCAGTGAGACACAGACTAACAATAAAAAAATAAAATTAAACAAACAAAAAACCCTGGACTTCTAAGTGACTAGCTGAGATTCTTGTTCTATCTTCTAGTCTATCCCCCATGTCTTACAGATGGGTAAACTGAGGTATGGAGAACCTGATATGCTCACGGTAATGCAACTTGTTACTTGCAGAGCTGAAATCTCCTGATTGTGTCTCTAGTCTGTGTAATGCTTTGCCTAGGGAGTGCAAAAGACAAAGGTCTCCTGGAAAAGAAAGACAGTCGAAAACAAGGAATCTCATTCCTAACAACTGTGAGGCATTTTAGAAAGAAGGTTCATTCCTTCAAAACCTAGTTAAGGGGATTCAGTAGTCAGTAATCTACTCAATTTCTGAGGCATATATTTGAGGGAATAGCTATTCTTGAATATGAATAATATTTGGTGTGACATAATTCTGGCTTAGTGGATACAGTACTAAAAGTCAGGAAGACACAGATTTAAATCCTTCCGTAGCCATTTAATAGCTAAGTGTCCTTACGTCTCAATTAAACTCTACACCACCGTTTTCTCTTCTCTAAAATGGGAACAATAACACACTTACCTCACAGTGTTGTTTTCAGGATCAAATGAAAGTGTTTTGCAAAGCTTAAAACACTACATAAATGAGTTATTTTTATTACTATTATTTATCATTATCATCATGTTACTAAGCCACTCCCCCATATGAGTTACATTAAGACAACCATGCCTTTAGGAGACTCTCGGAATAAGTGCTTAATTCATTTGCAGTATAGACTTACAGTGCCTCTTTCCTAAGAATGTGTTTGGGTAATCCATACCTATTAGATTCCACCTCTGGCAAACTCTGCCTTCCTTACTGCCTAAACACAGCTATGTAATTTATGGAAAGAATCTTGGACTTAAGGTATGAAAAAATAGGTCTGAGTCTCAGCTCTGCCCCTTAATGGCCATATGAGCAAGGACAAATCACTTCTGACTTATCTCAACCATACTTTCCTCATCTGTGAAACGGGGATGGTGCGAGCTGTCTCTGATCCCTACATTAGTAATTTCTTATTGATCCTGTATATATCTGTTAGCAGGTTGTCTCCCCCATTAGACTGCAAGCACCTTGAGAGTAGGAACTGTCTTTTTCCTCTTTTCGTATCCTCTGCACTTAGGACAGTGCCTGGCACATATAGTAGGTGTTAAATAAATGTGAAAGACAAAAGGCAGGTCAGTATTGCTAGACGTAGAACCTAGTCAAGTGTACAGATGCTCATCATCTCTCCAGAGACTTACCCATCAAGTGAATTCTTTCAGCCACCAAATATATATATACAAACACACAGACATACACACACACACACACACACACACACACACACACATACACACATATTCTGTCCACTGAGGAATTGGGGGGGGGGGTTGCGATTTAAATTTATAGAGGGTGTACCCATAGCAATAAGATCATGGATCCCTGAAATATTACTTATATACACAGTGATAGATTAAAAACAGTCATTATAAAGTTAGCTGTATATAATGCTTTAAGGTTGATAAATTGTAATTATCTCATTTCATCCTCTCAGCAATCCTGTGAATTAAGTGCTATCATTATCATAATTTTATAGATTAGGAACTGAGGCTGAGAGGGGTTAAGTGACTATGCCCAGGGGTCACATAAGTAGTATCCGTGACTACAATGGTATTTCTGTTGTCAAATCCAGGCTTCTATGATTGAAATATTATGTTGCATTTGGTCATCAAAGGCAACTAGGACATTATCTAAAGGTCATTACTGCCCTCTCTGTTGCCCCAAATTCTGTAACTTAAGAAAATAATATAAAATCTGGACATAAAAGATTTGGTTTCACACCTCAGTTGATTAAATGCATGGAATTGCTTAGGGCCATGAGCTGTTGGTAACACCTTCCCCTTGAGACTTTATGAAATGCAGTAGTAATTTGGGGCTTATGGAGTCCTTTTAGTTGCTTTGGGAAATCTGGTTGAGGTTCTATGGCCACAGAAATCATGGCTACATTTCACTGACAGATTCAAATCAAGGTGTGATTATTTTGGTTTTGTGGCTCAGTCTGATTTTATGACAAACTGGGGTCACAGTAATCAAAAGAGTTGACACACCAGCCCAACAGAGTCCTATAAATGAGAGAGCCTGGTAGCTGTATCTGGGACCCTCTAAACCTGCTTACCAAATCCACAGCATTTGTCAATGGTTACGATCTGCATATGCCATAGGGGACTGATATGAATGGTGACCAATTCTGACTAGAATTATTCTGACTCTTTATGCAGGAACTGTACTGAATCTGGGCAGGGAGAAGGTATTTTTAAAGAACAATCCATTACTACGGCTACAAATAAGATAAATTTATTTCTTCCTTAATCTCTACCCTCTGGGGTTGCGAATCCGGAAGGTGATTTTGCCTGTGGCTATCATAAACCTAAAAAAAGCATTTCTCTGAATTTCCTTAAAATTATTTGGCAAAACATACGTTTGCAAAGCAGTTGCTAGTGGTTCAAATTTTCACTTACCATTTTGTTTACTACACAGTTCTCTGTTTTTAATTCTTTCTTAAAAAGCACAAACTCCTCATCCCCATCCCCCAAATATGTATGCCTCATCTTTGAAAAAAATGTATTTCACAATTTAATTGTTATGTGTTTTTTTTTTTCCTTCCATCCACCCATCTCCTCACTGGGGGAAAAAATTCTTTTAACAAATAAGCTGTCAAAGCAAAACAAATCCCCACACTGGCCACATCCCTAAAGTACATCCCATTCTTATGCCTCTTCTATATAATTCTATCCAATAAACATTTTCTAAACATTCACAGTGCCTGTGGAGACAAAGTGACACACTACCAAGTGTCTGCCTTCAATGTGATTACAGTCTAACAGAGGAATACTGTACCGAAAAAACTACTAAGTACCCAGCAGAGTGGATCTAGTGGATAGAGAAGTAGCCTGGGATTCAGGGCCATTTCAATAGGCAGAGATGTGGAGAAGGCCCATTCCTGGCACAAGGTTGACCCAAACCAAAAACCAACACAGGAATAGGAAAGTCCTGGATGATCTTAGGAATTAGATAACAATAACTTTGGAATTTAGAAAGAGTAAGAGTCATATGAAATCAGACTAAAAAAGCCAGTTAAAGTCAAATTGTAGAGTCAGATAGATGGGTTTAGCTCATGCTTGGTGCATTTCAATGCTAAACTTTTCCATTTATCTCCTAGGCAATATGGAGTCATCAAAGAATTTTGAGCAGGGGCATGACATGGTCAGCTCTGCAAATTAGAAACATTAATTTGGCGGCTGTATAAAGGATAAATGGGAGAGAAAAAAAATTATAACAAGGGTTCCTAACCTAGGATTCAAGAATTTTTTTAAAAAAATTTGATCACTATGTTTCAACACAATGTTTACTTTGCAATCCTACATATTTTATTTTATGCATTTAAAAACATTATTTATCAGGGGTCCACAGGCTTCATTAGACTGACAAAAGGGTCCAGGACATACCAAAAAAACGTTAAAAATCTGAGATTAGAGGAAGTAGTAGTTAGTTACTATCCAGACGACAAGTGATAAGGGATCAAATTAGGATTATGATCACATTAGTGGATGACAGGTGAGATACTGATCACAAAAAGACAACTAATTAAATTTCCTCTTCCCTTACCCCTTGAATCCAAAGATGACTAAGATTTTGAGCCTAGCAATATGGTAGAGAACTTGGGAGGAGGACAAGTTTAGTTGAACAGATGAAAAAAAAACGACAGATTTAGATCTGAAAGGTAACCTAACAGTTCATCAGTCGAAAATCCTCATCTTATAGGTGAGGAGGCTATGGTGCAGAGGGGGAGAGCAATTGCCTAAGAAATCACAGACAGCAAGTGCCAGGATTTGAACTTCAAGGCCTCTGGTCCTAGATGAATCTTCCCCACAATACCACGATGCTTCATGAATTTATTGTGAGACATTCTGATTTTGATGCCACTGAAACATTAGATGACAATGTTCAGAAGGTATCTGGAAATGCTAGGGGGAAGGGGGAAGGGAAAGGGAGACAGAGGCAAGCATGGGAATAGAGACAGTGTGAGATTTGGGGAATAATTTGCCTATGAAGTCAAAAGAAAGTAGAGAGCCTTAGAGTTCACCCACATTTAGTGGGTGGGAAAAGATGAACCTGCCATGATATT